>CM072697.1:0-57500 GCA_036884735.1 Huso huso | reverse complement strand
ATAAAATTCAAACAAAAGGTGGGACTTTCTCTGAAAACGCTTTCTCGGTGAATATTAAAAATGTTATCCACGCCACGATGTGTAAATGTTTTATTTAAAACGTGTTCAAATTGTATGGATATATTTTTTGTGGTATTTTGGTTCTTATTTATTTTTGGTGTATCTGTTTATTCATTTAGTAATGTAGTCATTTTCAGTAAATGTGTTCCAAACACGAGCTGTGAGAGCCGAGGCTCTGTGGTGATGAGGCTGCTGTGACACGGGAGCAGAGCGGAATGAGGGACTCTGTTCTGCCTGATAGTGTTGGACTAACTCGTTTCAGGACTGGGACTGGGTTGTTGGTGACTGTGGACAATGGGGTGTCTAGACATCCGTACAACACTCAGGGTGCTGTAAAGGGTAGACATCCCATTATATAGTCGCTGAAAAAATGACAAGAAAAATTGACTTTCATAAATGGTGATACAAAACTCGCCCACAGCTAGTGTCACTAAGGGATCCCGGCTTCCTTCGGTCAGAACCTCGTGGAATTCCACGCTCCACCAAACCCCGGGCACGGGCCTTTTACCTCGGGACGCATGGATTCGAGTCACAGCGTAACTTTTAATTTTTCCAATCCATATGAAGTGGAAACTTGTTGTTGTGTCGTGATATTAATGATGGACAGACACTATATCATGTAGTAGCCTTTGTTATGTAAAATCAGATAATGTTGTATATACTGTCTGTGGATGTACACTTTATTCTTGAGCTTTGTAGACGGTCTATGTCCGTCTTTTGGTTGGTAAAATGTAATAATAGCCTACATGTAATAATTGATCAGAATTGAAGGTATTACCAGACAGCTTGCATTTCAGTTAAATATCTTGCTTTCTGCGCAAAGTTTTGAAACATTCCTCGCAGAGTCCTCGTTTAAAATAATCGGTCACGTGATGGTTTTGCAACGAGCTAGAGTAAATAAATACATAATAAAACATTACAACAAATTCTCTGTTGCAGTCCAAATGGTCGTGCAACTAAAACAATCAAACGCTGCTGTTTAAGAGAATTCTGAAGGCTGACTGCTGGATGATAGTTTTCTTTAACATGGACTAAGTTTAATTTTCACTGTAAAAAACTCAAATACGACGTGAGACGTCGTTTTTACATGAAAACGGCACACGAGACATTAGGAAACATCGTCACTGCACAGCAAAACTCAGATACGAATAGCCTGACATAAATCTGTAATCTATATATTTATCTGCGCATACAGCAAATCATGTAAATGAGATTCACACACACACACACGCACGCACGCACGCACGCACGCACGCACACACGCACGCACGCACACGCACACGCACACGCACGCACGCACACGCACGCACGCACACTCTCTCACACACACACACACACACACACACACACACAGCCCCACTGCTGCAGAGCTCTGAGCCCCTAAACCAGGCTGTTCTGTTCTGTTAGTCATTAAACAGCAGTTATCTGCAAAGCATCCCGGATGTTATTCCTTCCAGACTGGATGCACGCCTACGACTAAACAGTTTTGTATAAATATATTTTGAGTGGCTCTAATCCAGGTGAACACTTCCTTGCTTAATGTTCTATTCTTACTTGTGTGAATTATTTCTGTGAATTGCACTTTACCCGAATCTCTGCCCCACCCTGTCCCAGCGCCTGTGTTCACATGTTTCTTTTTCATAAATGGTTAAAAAAAATGTAATGATAAAGTTTTGAAAGTATTTTGTGCCATGTTTGACTGTGGTGAATGCAGCTCTATGAATACGTATTCATGTTTGGTTTTAATTTTATATTTAATTAAATAAAAGAAAAGTTATCTTCTGTCACATATCCATTGGATTTGAACACTGTGCTTTTGAATTCTGGAAAATGTTAAAAGTATATTAAACGTATTTCATTTTAATATCACTGTGGACCTCTATTATTTATTTAAACATAGCACATTTATTTTCAATGTATCTGATAACATGAAATGCATCCACAAGCGTTTGTTTCAAGCACCCTGCTTATAAAATGGGATGAAGAACACTCGTCCTTTTATTACGAGTCCTCAGATGTAAATCAAAATCCTTTAACTAAATAAAAACGTATTTTAAAAAGACTTCATGAAGAATGCAGCGCACATGTGAAATCTTTCAAGGTTGATTTATATAGACAAAAATTATATACACAAAAATCACCAGAGGAATAGTGACGAGAAAAGAATAATTCCTACAAATATTATTCCATTAACCGCAGAGTCCAGTTTCATCGCATATTTTAACCATTTTTATAATAACAAGTAGTCTATTTATTCGAATCAAAACATTTTAGGGAAAACATACGCTACCAAAATGTGTAAATTAAACCAGGGAAAAAATATATACATTCTATAAAATACTATAAAATACTGCACACGTGTGGTATTTTCTGCAACATTTCATTTAGCAAATACAGTAAATCAAATAGAGTTCGCCAGGTCCACTGATACTCCGAATATCTATTACAATGAGCATTATTTGACTGATCTCTACTATATATATTCGCCGCTCAGGAACTACACACACGCAATTGTTGCATCTGGAGACGTTTCTAGTGAATAGATTTTTTTCATAGGCTGCATGTTACAATTTAAGCTAACTTTTCCAAGTTATTAAAACGGTCTGCAGAATAATGAGACGTTTTCATTTACCGTTGAGCTGAAAAAAATATATTAATTGAAAAACTGTAACAGCGGCACCTTGTGTAAATATTGTCGCACCTTTATTAAATAAGAGAGATTTATAATCACATTGTTTTAGCGTTTTGTTTTCATTAATAGTGTCCACATTAAGAACTCTTGAAACAACGTGTTACGTTGTTGTATATATGAGCAGCGCTTTTCTCTGGTTGATGTTGCGGGAGATTCGTTTATTCATGTATTTGAATGTATTGAGGAGAAGCTGGATGTGAATCATGATGATGAACAGAAAATTACAATTGCCAAAAAAAAAAAAAAAAAAAAAAAACAGACTGAAGCGGCGTCTCAGGTTTTTATACAAACATGAAACACAAAGTAGTAAGGGATCCCCAAATGTTCTCTTGTTCTTATTATTTTTTATTTTATTTGGAGAGACCTAAAATAAATAAATAAATAATTAAAAAAAAAAAAAAAACCCAGAGATTAATGGTTTGGCGCTTTAAATATATGTAGCTGTTTAAATCTCCTTTATAACAGTATTGTTTGTTTTTTAAAAATAATAAAATAATGGTGCAAAAGCGAACTTGCCTGAATGTAAATCTATAAAACAGGTAACATTTATTCGGATCCCCTTCCACTGGGAAGGGAATAATTGTTTGCGAATAATTTAACAATGTAATATTTGTGTGTGTGTCTGTGCGTGTGAGTGTGTGCGTGTGTGTGTGTGTGTGTCTGTGTGTGTGTGTGCGTGTGTGTGTGTGTGTGTGTGTGTGCGTGTGTGCGTGCGTGTGCTTGTGTGTACCGGTATATGAAATTGCATTAAATCTAAAGGGAATAACTAAGCCTCATCGCCCCAGTCCAGATAAACGGCTGCTGGCACCCACAGATTGGTCTCTTGCCCTGGGACCCATATGTTCCACAAACTGTCCTGGGTACTATTTACTGTAGACGCTTTAAAGAATGAAATATGTGCCTATTGTGGAGTTTACAAATGCGTTGCCGTTCTGCAGGACAGGATAGCCAGGAGTGGGGCCAGCTTGACAGGGGTGGCATTAGATATATATATATATATATATATATATATATATATATATATATATATATATATATATATATATATATATATATATATATATATATATAGATATCGTTTAGCTCGAATAGCGACCCTTGAGATACTGCATCGACGACTAAAGGGTCGTTTTAAGGATGTTAAAAGTGACTTTTGTAAGAATTTGCACCGGTGAGTGCACACATCAAATGCATGAAATGCACGTGCTGGAGTAAAAAGGGAACTCACAGTTTGACTTCAGTTGAACTCTTGAAACAATAGAATACTTCAAATAAGCTTCATGAGTTTTGTAAGTGATAAAATACATATGAAATACATTGTATGATATTGCCTAAAGAATATTGATACAACTGTTATATTGAAATGATACACTAACTATTATATTAAAATGATACACTAACGGTTAATAAACTAGCCTATATTTTTAAATATAAACTAATAGTTAAAAAGAGCCCAATTCCAGCACAGGACTACACCATCATATCGTACAAATGAAATGCGTGTTTGCTTAAAGATACATGTTATGTTGTACGCAAACCGCACAATTATGATTAGGTTGATTTTTCTAATTGTGCAAACAAAACAAGGATATGCATACAACTGCACCAGTATCTTGCTGGGCGATAATGTATAATGTTGCTTTCAGGCAGGAGAGTTTGTTCTGCTACACTTTCTAAAGCACACACGATCCGGGCACATTGAAACTCATTTTCGTTGCAGTTTTCTGGGGCATCGAATAAAAGTGATTTCAACAAAATGGCACCAGGAAGCGAAGACTCTGAGCCCTCACATGTAAGCGACACAGCTATAAGAGGCATCATTGTGACAGTCTTTAAAGTTGTAAACAAAGTTTGAAGATGCACATCAAGATTAAGGGCAGGCTGGGGGGAGGGCAGTAGGGGTGGGAACATCTATCAAAATATTCCCCAGCCTGGCGATCGGTGCGCGACATCCAGAAGCGGAAGTTGGCAGCTCCGGGCTGAGAACTGTGCCAAGTTCCTTAATGTCTTTGCACCAGTAATAGGCTCCGGAGCAGAGACGCCGCTGCCAGCTGCACCGTGTGCCAGCTCGGGCGCAGCTGGGAGGAGTCTGTATTTCTTTCCTAATTCAGCAGCATCTGTTCATTATCAAGTAGTTTTAAAGGGGAAGGACCCGCGCTCTCTGACACAGCCTCGCTTTGCTCCGGTCAGCGGGTCCCGAACCTCGGACACGACTCAGATCGGTACCGCTGACATCCAATCAACGCCCGGGACCGTTCACTGTCTCATTATTAGCCTATTAAAGGATATATTCTTTCACTGAATCTAAATGTTTAGTTTCAACTTGTGATACAACTTTCAAATACATTTATTCAGTGAATTGTGAATGAATTCATGTAAAAAAACCTCGAGTAATAACTTAATTATAGTCTTTTAAATAATCTACAAATACTTACAAAATATAAAAAGTCCCGTGGGTTCTACTTATTCAGGGTTTATATAAATAATACAAGAAACGTACTTCAATATAAGCTACGTTAGGGATTGTATGGAAATTACTGCTGTTTAATAATACTGTAAACTCGTTTTAAAACAAACGAAATAGCCTACAGTCATTTTCAACAATGTTCGGCACCCGGAACAGTTTCCTGTTGATGCACGTATAGAAGCTACAGGTAATGGGACAGGTTTCTGTTGTTATTATCTAAAATCCAAACTCTGAATCTAACTCATGTGTCTGCTTTACAACATCTAAAGAACTCTCAAACCCTGAATAACTTCCTTTTCCAATGCAGGGTTGCGGTATTCAGTTCGATTTCTCAAAGCTATACATTTATAAAGATACAAAATTGCCTTATAATAAAATATTTGAAGGTTCACGTCGTATAGGATGTAGGCTACGACTGATTCACCTTGTGATCTCTATGGATTCTTAGATAGCTGTGATTATCAACAGCCACACAAGCGTATAAAACAAAGCATGTGAAATCAACACGCAATTTCACGTTTAAAATGCTCAGGACTGCACAAACACGCACATGTAATTAAAACAAATATTGCGTTTCCAGGAGACCAACTCGCCCTCCTCGATCGATTCTTACAAAACAAGGTCTTACAGTTAATTAAGAAATATTATTATTATTATTATTATTATTATTATTATTATTATTATTATTATTATTAATATTGGAGTGTAAACGTTTCTATAATTGTATTTCCTATGGTAAGTTTAATATCAAAATGTTTCTGCAAAATGTAATATTATAGTAGGTCTATGTTATGTGAAGTTAATTAATCCCTGTAATGTGAATAGGTTGCTGCACCACGTTTATGAACAGCTCGACTTCTGTCATCTTTGTCATCCAATAATAAAACGAGTTTCACAAATAATTACTCCCCAATCTTAATATTTTCCACAAGACACGTCGGGCATAGAAAAATAATAAAAAAATGGAATAATACAAAATATAATAATAAATACAGTTATGTGCTTATGCTTTTTATAAAGTTTAAATAGAAATTCACACACACACACACACTTAATGTTTATATCTATCTATCTATCTATCTATCTATCTATCTATCTATCTATCTATCTATCTATCTATATATATATATATATATATATATATATATATATATATATATATATATATATATATATATATGTGTTTGTGTATTGATTAAAGTTTGTGTAGCAATGAAAAGCGTATTCGTCGATCAAATATAACTTTTAATTTAATTTAAGTAGCCCTGACACTGCCAGAAACTTTGCATCGGGCAAACAAATACCAATATCGCTTAAACAAAAATAATTCACAGGTGACAATGTACTTCATACATTTGAATGTCTGACTGCTTGAAAACACACATTTAAGACACCGAAAGATAAACTCTCCTAATGAATTGCAATGAGACAGACGCGCTACTCAACCGAACTGCTTGCATCGAGTAGAGCGAGACTGCGACACTTGATGGTGACGTGACCCACGAGGCCACGACATAAAAGCTAATTGCTAATTACTGTATACTTTTAACCCACATAATCTGTATTGATTTGTTTCACTATCGTACATTCGTGTTCCTAAATTGTTTAAATATTAAAATGGTTTCTGTTCTCCCCTATTTGTGTCAGAGCAAAAACTCAGTAAACGGTGGTAGGAACTATAGCTGTAACATGTTTGTACTTAAAAACAGATAATTAAAAATACCTTCGATATATGTCAAATAAACGATCTAATATAATAAAGCACTTGTATTATTTTAAAATGTTGTTTAATTTTGCACATGTTTGATATAAAACCTTAATAAATGATCTTAGGCTCTAAACACAGTTTGCATTAGCCTACCCAAATACTATACAAGTACGCGCTGCTGAGGACATAGGTTGTCATAATAATTGTGCGATTTATATGTATGTTCCTGCACTCTCTACACTGATATTCAGTAATCTGCAGACTGGCATACCCAGCAGGTAATATAGTGAGTGAACAGGAGGGTTAAGTAGCAGGAGACAGAGACCTAATGCATGAGGACAGGCAGCTTATTGTGGAGAGCATCCACTGACAGCTTTGTCTCAGCCACTGTGAGCTGCCCCAGAGCAAATGTCCCGGCTCTGGGACACTGGTGGTTGCCTTCCTCTCTAGGGTTGGGTTCAAATCCAGCCACAGTTATGACAGTCTCAGCCTATGAGTCAACACTGGTAATCCACATGTCAAAACTGCCAAGAACAGCTTTGTGTACTATGGCACTATATAATGATATATGGCAGGGAGGCCATGCTGCCTTGCGGTACCTATTCCTGCCTCCCCTCACAGAGACAGGGCTCCTGGTAGAATTCCGTGCCAGACTGTACACTCTGCCTAATGCCAGCCAAGGGGCTACGCTGGCAAGGAGCTGCGATTCAGTCAAAATTCCATAACATCTGTTCATTATCACACAATACTTCTTCCCTGTGCAGGCAGGCAGGCAGGCAGGCAGGCAGGCAGCTAAAATGGAGCTGAATATGTGACTCCACCACCTAACTATCAGTGGCAATGCCAGTGTAAGAAAAGAAAAGAAAAAAAATACTGCAATGGGTTTAATATCCTAGAAAGGCACTTATAATACATCAATGTATTTATATATATACAGTATATATATATCTTAAAATGTGACACCATATGTAATGATGTGGTCATGTTTTTAGAAGTTTTTTTGCCCTATAAAAATAGTCTTTGAATCCACAATAATGTGAAACCACTTTTTTCTTCCAGTGGTAAATAATCCCACTGCAGGACCAAGTTAGTGCCAGAGAGCATCTATTAACCCTTACCATTCCACACATTAAGAAAACAGAAGACCCTGAGCAGGTGTATTACACCATCATTTCTTCAGGATGAGTCCACTGAGATACAAGCACCTTGTTCACAGGGACAGCCTGACGGCAGCAGCACGGCGCGTCACAGCAAAATACAACCAACAAATGAGCAACAAGCATTCAAACAGGCTGACAGGCAAGAAATCACCATTTGGAAACTATCACAAACAGACTCCTTTAAAATGGCTTTTTTAAAATTACAAACACATCTCAATATTTATGAAATCATGTGACAAATTATTCCATACACAGGATTACTGTTGCATACCCGTTAGAGACGATACAAAGAAATATTCTGTGTTGCTTAGACACAGCATTGTATCTGTCCCACCTACATCCACTGCACTGCCATACTTATCCAACATCTTACTTATCTTGGATTTGTACTGCTTTCTGTGTATTTGTTTTATTACACCAGTAGTACCATGGTTTACTTTTCTAAGTGCTGTTTAATATGGTTTAAGTTTGGGTGTGTGTGTGATGGGTTTGGGTTGCGGGAAGCTGTGTAGCTAAGAGCTTGTGAGAGTCTGTTTTTCTTAATCACACTCATTACTGTGTTAATTACAACACATTTCATTAGCGTAAGAGACGACGGAAAGAACAGATAGTTTAACAGTGTCTACATCCCATCACATGCACCCTCTCCTCTTCACAGTACAGGGCTTTGCAAAGGAGACAACTCGCAGGACACTGGGAAACTTTTCCAGCAGTGTATTCTCAAACTCCAAACTCACATTAAACCTGCTAAAATATCTACAAACAGCACTTTGAAGGGACCACACACACACACACACACACACACACACACGCATGCACACACACTCAGCACTGCGGATCTGATAACACGGGAGGTTCTGTTAAAGACAGGCTTGTTCTTACGAGGGCTGCAGTTAGTTTCGAGGGGGAGGCAATGAGCTGGACACAATGCTTTCTGACATGTCCAGCTGGACGCTAGCTCTGCCTGTAGCATTCACAAACTGGTCAACATGGAGGCTAATTACTTGTGGGTCATGTGACCATGACATCATCAAAGCCCCCCAGCTCCCTGACAGCACCATATGTCCAAACTTGTAACCCCCCCTTCACCAAAACTACTAAATAAATAAAAAAACAAACTACATTAAACCCAGTCACTAGTAAACTTAAAAACAAATCTTTCTCTTGATGTGTCTTTGAAAAAGACCCTAAAGACTGAATTGCTCTCTCCCTTGTACCTTTTAGAAAGGGACACAAATGTTAAGTAAAACTAACAAACAGAAAAAAAACAACCCTGCAATTAAAGGAGGTCTAAATGTGTGCCATTTCCCAGGTCCTCAGAGGAGAGGGTAAGGCTGGCAGACGCCGAGCAGAGCCACTGCCAGCAAAGGGACAGAGAGTGGGGGCTGTGTGTGTGTGTGTGTGTGCGCGAGTGAGTGAGTGTGTGTGCTTAAATTCTGCGACATCTGTTCATTACTACTGGAGTGTGTTTATTTTTATACAGCCAGCTACAACCAGATAGCTAAACTGGCACCACTGGTTAATGTACCAGCTCGCTTCCTCTGCACAAGGAATTACATATTTAAAGCAGAGGACAGAGGGAAAGAAATTTTAAAATTGCAATTTTCTCTTTGTATGAATTGCGCGTGTACCCTTTTAATGGTGTTTTAAAATGTGGGATGATCAAACTAACAACATCCATTGTTTAAAACACCAAGACAAAACCACCACCTCCAGTGCATCCCATGTTTAATCTGCACCTACCACACAAGGGCTAACTCCAGCAACACCACAGGCTTCTATCAGTCTGACTGGGGCGAGGTGAACACCCTGCATTTGAAAAGCACCCAGTACTAATCATGCTCCCTTACTGAACTCTAGCAGCATCATAGTTTTATTAGCTCAGGGGATACATTTCAATTTCTTCATGCAGCAACCATAGCAAATTTGGAGCAATATTTATCTGGACCGAATGAAGGCATCTTTCTTCAGTGATGAGTTAATCAAATCAATATAAATAGTGTTCCCCATTTGGTCTGTTTATTGCAATGTATTTTTTCCTAAACCACTTTTTCCAGCTAAAACGTTAATTGAATTGGACCCTGGGGCGAGATGAACAGCAACACCACCTCCTATTTAAAATGGAGCCTGGATCTTTAACTCTACACAAACTGAATCCTAGCAGCTGCCCCTGTTCAAATTATACATCCTTTGTTTCAAATCTAGATCTCAGACTGATCAAATTGTAGACACATCTATTTTTTCCCCAGCATATTTTCTTCAGTTTCGTTCTGAATGCATGTAAGATTCAGACGTGTTCATACAGAAGATATGTCTCCCCTCCTCACACACCCACACATTATTGGGGTATAGAAACAAGCTGTTTCTAACGAGACCCCCCACCCTCTCTAAGAATGCAGTCTGGATCTCCAGAGAATCACGGTTCTGGAATTTTTATTTTCACGTTAAATTTCACTCATGGGGAAGAATCTCCCTGCAGGCAGTAAATCTGTCGCCAGCCCCTGAGTCATAAACACATTAGAACTCTCGATTGAACCCAGGCCAGTGGGCAGCTATAATGTGTATAAAACAGTGCTCTGCGTTAAATATAGGGAGGTTATAAACCAGCGCTCTCCAAGAGAAACCAGGAGATACAGAGAGACTGTTTACTAGGGAAGGAAATCTAAACCACTGTGATTAAAATCATTTGGGTAAATGGCTCGATAAACATGACGTTTCAGGGCATTTCATTTGTAGTGTAATATGGAACATGTCCAGTAGGCCAGATTGGAGAGTTCATACCAAATTAAAATGATGTGAAGGATTTATCTATAAGGATTTATTATTAAAAGCTGACAGCTGAAATAATACCGTGTTACAACATACTGTACATCATGATAATGTAAAAATTAGCAAATAAATAAACAATTTGTTAATAAAATCCCTATTAATTTTATCCTCAGGAGTGTTTATTCAGTGTGTTTCGAAATCACCATAGCAACAGATTTTCCAGAACTTTCCCAGCATGCCACAGCTATGTAAGCACTGGACACTAAAACAAGAAATAATATATTACCACCAAATTGTAGATTAGAACAAGTAAGTCATAAATCCCTGAACTCTGTGTGTGGCACAGGAGAGCCAGCATGGGGTGGGGGGACAGGCTGCCTGTCAGCAGCACAGTGCACGGAGGCAAGGGACAGTGGTGGCATTGCTGGGGCATGGGCTACAGCGCAGAAACTCCAGGCCAAAGCAATGCAACAAATGTCAGGGTCTTCGGGCAGATTATGGCAGCCGTATCTCAGAGCCTGATGGTTCTACTTTGTAGTGTTGCAAATCAAATAATAACCAAGTTAATAACCAAATTCTTCATCTAGACAATATGGGGAAGCTAAAGAAAAGGCCAACAAGATGCTCGGATATATAATGAAAAGTGTTGAATTTAAATCAAGGGAAGTAATGTTAAAACTTTACAATGCATTAGTAAGACCTCATCTAGAATATTGTGTTCAGTTCTGGTCACCTTGCTACAAAAAATGCAAAGAAGAGCGACCATATGCAGACATGCTAAAATCTTGATCAGTCTTGAACAAAGAAGACGATCTGATTCAAGCATTCAAAATTGTAAAAGGTATTGACAATGTCAACCCAAGGGACTTTTTCGACCTGAAAAAAGAAACAAGGACCAGGGGTCACAAATGGAGATTAGATAAAGGGACATTCAGAACAGAAAATAGGAGGCAGTTTTTTACACAGAGAATTGTGATGGTCTGGAACCAACTCCCCAGTAATGTTGTTGAAGCTGACACCCTGGGATCCTTCAAGAAGCTGCTTGATGAGATTCTGGGATCAATTAACTACTAACAACCAAACGAGCAAGATGGGCTGAATGGCCTCCTCTCGTTTGTAAACTTTCTTATGTTCTAAGTTAGAACAAGGGGACCATCCCAGACTTCAGACACTCAACCATAAACTACACAAGTCAAGACAAGATTGTGAACTTGTGTTCGCATGTCTTGTTCATGTCACAATGGCACATTCTCCCACTTTGCATTCTGGTGACCACAGGCCGCTTGGACATGGAAAATGCTTTTGGAAGTGCTTTCCCCCCAAAAATGTCTGGTGCTTCTGTATTACACTCACCTACCCATGTTTGCTATTATGAGAATGAAGGGCATGGTAAAGCTTTGTGATTGCAGTATATCAGAATGTGAGTGGGAATGTGTATATGAATATATGAATTTTCTCCCACCAATGAACCGAGTTAAAACAAAACAAAACAAAAAAAAAAACACCACACTTATTTCAAACAATTTCTGTTAAAAAGATTGTGAATTTCCAGAAAGCAGACGATTTGATGCTGGCACAGTGGTAGCGCTGTGCCACAGGGAATTGAGTGCCACATGGTACCCTGAGTGCTGGGCAGCCGGGGGGTGCACGCAGGGAGGAGCCGAGCTTGCATCTTAAATTCCACAACATCTGTTCACCGCGAGCGCGGAGCTCCGTTTGTTGCAGGCACTTTAATTAGGAATAGATTGAGACAAATTTTTAACAATAACTCAGGTACAGAACACGTTTCCCTTCAGTACACCATGCCATGAAGCCAGACCCCTGCCAGAGCCACAACCAGCTTGCTTAATCCCGGATCTGAAACCTGTTTTTATTAATGTGGCTCACTTCACTATGTGTGCTTGTCAGTGTGTTTCCTTGTGTCTGACTGCATGCCTGAGTGTGTATGTGTTTCAGTGTGATGCATGTGGGTATCAGTGTGTGTCTCTCACTGTTCATTGTCTCTCCCATCTCATCCCCCCCGCCTCAAAACACACAGCTGGCACCCATCTGTTGTGATGGAGTGTGACAGTGACATGATCAGCACCCTGTCCTTTTATTTGTGTGTGTAGGCGTCGGTATGTATGTCCATGTCTGCATGAATTACGTTAAAATCTCAAAAGCTAAGCAGGGCTGGCCATGGCCAGTATTGAATTGTGATGTGGTCAGGTTTCAGATATCTAAGTTCTTGGATGAGAGACCTTGCTAGGTGGCTCAGGCTCTCACTCATCTGCAGTTCTCCAGCTCACTGCTAGGAGGCGGCACCGTGCTGTTTGGCAGAAATCACTAAAAAGAGGCTCTGAAACCTGTGGACTTTTCAGAGTCATAACCAAAGCTTTAAAATCACTGCTCCTTTTTTTTTTTTTTTTTTTTTTTTTTTTTTTTAAATTTAGTCGTCGCCAATTATTTTACCCCGGTTTTCACCCCAATTTAGCATGCCCATTTATTATCTGTATCCCCGCTCACCGCCGCAACCCCCGCCGACTGGGAAACGGAGGCTGGAATACGCGTCCTCCGAAACGTGCTCCTGCCAAGCCGTCATTTTTCGCACTGCAGATCCACAGCAATGCCATCAGACCTATAGTGCCGGAGGACAACACAGATCTGGCGGCTCCGCTGCAGAGCCACAGGCGCCCTATCGGCCACAGGGGTCGCTGGTGCGCGGTGAGCCGTGGATTCCCCTGCCGACCTAAGCCCTCCCTACCCGGGCAGCGCTCAGCCAATTGTGCGCCGCCCCCTAGGAACTCCCGGTCACGGTCAGCCTGGATTCGAACCTGCGATCTCCAGGCTATAGGGCACATCCTGCACTCCGCGTGGAGCGCCTTTACTGGATGCGCCACTCGGGAGCCCCCCTAAAATCACTGCTCCTATTATTGCTGCTCCTATTATCATTACACTGAAGATTTTCTTGGTCTTCCCTTGTATAGCACTGGTAACACATAGCTGGTCAGCCTCACTCCCGTGCCCCACGTCCTGCAGTGCCCACTATGCGGTAATGGGTAAAATGTGAAGGGCATCAGTGTTTAGATTCGTTTAGTTCAATAAAATATGTGATAAGGAAAATGAAATCTATATCTAAAAGGTCGAAATGTATTTTTATTTTTGATTGAGCGTTTTTTTTTTTTTAAATAAAATAAAACATATTAACCTATGTGAAATATATATATTATTTTTCCACACATATCCCCCTTTCCACCTCTGCCTCCCCTAACCCCCCCCGAAATGCCAGGATAGGCAGTCGACATTCTTCCTCCCGCAGTGTGGCGTGCCATCTGGTGCCTTCCCGAAACTGTCTCCGCAGAAAACTACCCACAAGACACCTCTCTCTCTCTCGCAGCACAGCACACAGACATGCAGGCAGCAACAAACAGGAGGGTTTAGCGCGGATCACTTCATCTCCCAATAAACCTGCCAGAAACAGGGAGAGACACACAGCGAGGCCCGGATTTACAGTCCTCTTCATACAGATATATTTCAGGGTTGCCAGTGTTTTAGAAATTAAATTAAGGGGTGCGTCCCAAAACAAAATGCTCTTCCAATAATAACAATAATAAGACTATACAATATAAGTGGCACTAACTTATAGTACCTAATAAAGTATCCCCGCCCTGTATAACCGGAGGAGAGTCTTTCTCAGAGGGTCACCTGGCCCTTTTCTTCACAGACTGCGTCCACAGTGTATAAGGTGCACTGTTTCACAGGTACAGTACAGTGTATAAGGTGCACTGTTTCACAGGTACAGTACAGTGTATAAGGTGCACTGTTTCACAGGTACAGTACAGTGTATAAGGTGCACTGTTTCACAGGTACAGTACAGTACAGTGTATAAGGTGCACTTTTTGTAATGAAGGATTCCATTCTTTCGATTTTCTAACTTGTGTTATCTCTGTTCGAAAGGCTGATTGAAATTGTACGTGTAAGAATCATTCTTTTAGGACTTACCCAGAAAAATATAATAACATGACACATGACAGGAGGCCATTTGGCCCATCAGTGCTCGTCCGGTTCCAAGTATGCCTGTCCAGTTCCTACTCAAACTGCTTACAGTCATGCTTTCTTGAGGTGTACACATCATCTATCTCGTTTCAACCTCTAGACCACAGTGCTTCCCTCCTTCCAAACCTCCGAGTTACTCATCTCTAAAGACTAGGATACACTGCTTCCCTCCCTCCTGGTGCCCCATTTGTATAAAAGAATGAAAAGGAATAGAAAATGTTTTGTAATTAATTTCTCCACAGAGTTTTTACAAGCAGCAGGCACTGCAGGATATACAACAAACCCATGACAGATTAAAATCATTAATGTTTAACATGAGACAGAAAATTACTAATTAAGTTTTAAATGCTATTTATGAACCAACAGCAAAATGCAATTGAATGTGTATGATGCCTACTTTGTAAATGCAAGCCAGGATGTGTGTTTGTGGTGGAATTACTTTCAACATTGTAATTAGTTATTAGACACACTACTTACAACTCTAATAATATGAATTTAGAACAGGGGGCAATATCAGTTCATGTAAGAGATGCTCATGTTTTCATGACATCTTCGTTCCTGAGGCATCAGCAGCACACGACACACACCAGCAAATGTCAATTTTATATATATATATATATATATATATATATATATATATATATATATATATATAAACTTTCAAACAAATAACACTGTGGAGCAGCCCTCTTCTCCATATTCCTCAAATGCTTCCCTTTCACACAAAGTATTTGTATTTATGTCAGTCTCCCACAATGGCTCAATGTTTGTACAATAGCAACACAATATGGGAGGACAACGCAGATACTTGACAAATAATATAGCGCCCACAGCGTTGCTCCCTCACATAGCAGGAGCTTTCACTAACACCAACTTGAAAGTGAAAAAAAGAGAAAATAAGACCCAACAAACGAACACAAAAACAACGGAGAGAGCAATGGCGCATGAGCGGGCCAAGTTGCTGTAATTGATTCTTAATTCTGGATGGAGTGAGGGAGTGAAGCGATGCTATTTATCTTGCATTGGTTTGAGACTGCAGCTGACACCCAATCGATCACCGTGCGCAACATTAACTCTTTGGAGCCGAACCAAGCTCTGCGGCGGCGGCTCTGTCTTTTAACTGCTTTGCTGCTGGAGCCTGGCACCTTTCCCAAACTTCCTTTGTTCAGCTGCACTGTCCCGGCGGATCCCTGAATGCAAGCTTGTTTGAGATGAGCGTGCCCCAAAAGGCTACACGCTTCGGACTGGAACCTAAACCCCTTGACATATTGTCTACTGCTGCTGTGTCTTTCCTAGTGGACACTTATTGCTCTCAGTGCTCATTGTCTATGATTGGTTGGTTTCTGATGCCTGACAATGAAGTCAGAGACACACTCATGTCAGGTGTTTCAACACACACAAAAAAAATAATCTGACTTGGACTTAAAACAAATCACACTTCAGTCCATTTCTTCATGATTCTAGGTCTAACACCATGTGCTGAGGATTCTACTTTGGGTCCTGTTTATTCTAGTCCAAATCCAGATCTAGGTGCACTGGTGGCTTATGCTGGTGCTTTGTATTTGGAGTCAGTGTTTTAAACAATGGGACTTTCTGACTGAGTTGAATTCCAACATTAGACTGGGACTTGTATTGATCAGCCAGGACCTAAGATTTGACCTGAATAATCAGGAAAGGTCAATGATCAAGGCTCCCAGTATGTCTATGTCTCTCACATTCTAAATTCCTTTAGCTGCTCACTGATTGCACACTCCTGAGCTTGCCCATGTTGACTGTGGTACACCATGGTAAAAGCATAACAAAGTGTAGAGTAGAGGTAAAACATAGCCTTTTCAGGAGACAAAATGCATTACCGTGAAGACATATTTTTAATCTACTTTCCATGTTATTTATAAAATCTTTTATTTTTTCACATTGACTTCCTGTGTTTCTTTCATGACATCTGTGTCTCCTTCTTTGAGGGAGGAGGAAATGACACAACGGACAGAACCCTGGCCCCTCCTCCCTGAGGCGCTCATAATAATGTCTCTGAGAGGCGGGGCTTGGAGAGCGCTTTATTTTCATCTGGGAAATGCAGCACAATCCTCAATCCCAATTAGCCTCTACCCCTCATGTGCATTATTCATGATTTGCTTCTCCTCTAAACCAATCGTGAGAGACCAGGGCGGGGCTCACATTTTCTTTGAACCTGAAAGCCCCTGCTGTTTTTCCTACTTGATTAGATTCATTTAGCTTCAGAAAGGAAATTCAAAGTGTTGACTTTAGAGCCCTAAAATTAGGAGTAGATGTCAGCCGTAATATCAGAGATAGTGCGGGACCAAAGACCTCTTTCCCCCCTCTTTGCTTCCTCTCTCCCCCTCTCCCACATCTCCTCCTCCCTCTTTCCTTCCCTCTCTCCCACTGTGCAGCGCGAGCTGGAAGAAACTGGAGAAATCAATCACTCTAATGAATCCGCAGCCTGCCATGCATGGCGCCTCACCACGGGACACTGGGAGGTGTGAAGCTCTGCCAGCCCCTCCGGAGGGCTCAGGATCTGGGAGCTGCTCTTTATTGCTGCTCGGCGCCCATGAATACTGATATAGCTGATATACAGCGTGACAATGCTGCAGCTCGTATACCCAGAGGGAGAGAGATAGAGAGAGAGAGGCATTAAATCATCTTTAAAAAAAAATGAAAACATCAACCACAAAACAAAACAAACAAATAGAATTAAAAGCCTGATATGAGCTGTGGTCATGGCCGTACACAGATCAGTAAAAGAGAGAACATGCCTCCAGACTTCCCACGCTGAACATGTCAGATCTAACCATGCCTCCAGCCCCTACGATGGCAGTTCAGTGTCCATGCCTCCAGCCCCTACGATGGCAGTTCAGTGTCCATGCCTCCAGCCCCTACGATGGCAGTTCAGTGTCCATGCCTCCAGCCCCTACCATGGCAGTTCAGTGTCCATGCCTCCAGCCCCTACGATTGCAGTTCAGTGTCCATGCCTCCAGCCCCTACGATGGCAGTTCAGTGTCCATGCCTCCAGCCCCTACCATGGCAGTTCAGTGTCCATGCCTCCAGCCCCTACGATGGCAGTTCAGTGTCCATGCCTCCAGCCCCTACGATGGCAGTTCAGTGTCCATGCCTCCAGCCCCTACGATGGCAGTTCAGTGTCAATGCCTCCAGCCAGTCCAGGAAAGAATGCGAGGAAGCTCACCTTCTACTGCATGTACTATCCCTGCCCTGGATTAACAGCACTGCCAATCTAGCACCAAAATGTAATTATCGGGAACATAAAAAATGTGATCACCTTGTCCTACATCCATGTATAAAAATGTAAGTTTGACATATACCTCCATATAGCCCCCGATTCTAGAACATTCAACAACTTGTGCTAAAGAACGTCCTTATCAAGATTCCTAAAAATTGGATACATTATTCTTTGTATACGGTATATATATAAAAAAAAGAAAACTAATCTGAGAAATGCTAGTTTTTCAGGGCATAAGATTTGCGATCATTTTCCAAATATGATTCACTTTCTCTGTGAATTATCCAGATGCAATGAATATTGATCCTTAATAAGTCTATTTGTTTTTTAAATAAGAAAAACAAACAAATGCATTCATAAATGATATAGCCTGCTGAAATTGATCAGTAGTTTTCTTTTTACTGAATATTGCAGCATTGACTATGGAGTCTAGATTTAAAATTGTGATCAGTCAGCTGAGCTTGGCTTTGAAATTGGGCATTAGCATTCTGCATGCAGCGGGCACAGCTCAGCCTGGCATCACAACCCATCTGCCCCCTCCTCCCTCCCTTCTCTCCTCTCCCTAACAGCTACCAAAGCAAACACACTACTAGACAATGAGGTGGCAGGACCTCAGTATTGCCATCCTTTCAGGTGTATCTGGACTTCCCTGCAATCCAGAATACTGATATAATCTTTCATCAGGAGTAAACCAACTGAGAATAAAGCATCTCATTTGAGAAGGATTGCAGAGCTGGGGAAAGGCTTTCTTATGCAGTATTGTGCGTGTTGTGGTCGCACAGTTACAGAAGAAGCGGGCTAAACAAAAGAAATATGTCATTATGACAGGTGTTCTGAATGTTATCATGCTTTATCATAGCTTTCTGTTGACTACTATACTTGACTAAGCTTTCTTACACTTTGCTATGCTTTTACCATGAGATACCACGGTTAACCTTTAAAAGGATGGACTAGAAGGTGAACACTTTGTAACTGGGAAGCTGTATCGTGAGATTCATAGGCATCTATTCATACTGACCTGTGTCCTGCGGAGAAGAGCAGGGCTTCAACACCACTTAGGAATATAAAATAACCTGGAAAACAAAACAAGATTCAGCACTAAAAAGATCTAACATTTTCACTGTAAAGACCATCTATGAATACAAATAAGGAGCTGTCTTGATTGTGCCCAGGTGTTGTGCAGTCAGCGACAAGAGTGCAACATTCTACCCATGTAGATAACATGTTTACTGGTCTCTTCAGTCAGACCACCAGTGCCCACCCCCACCTTCTCGTTAGTTATTCAGGAGGGCTGTGAGCAAGCATTCATATTACAGAAACACCAATTTCCCCTCACTTTGTGACTGACAAGCCATCGCTTATGGCTTTCTACACTTTCCCCCTCTCGTGAAATAGAAGCAACACCGCCAACATCTGTAATTGTTAACATTAATAATTTATCAGCATTAAACATTAATGTTTCATTATTAGAAAGATTGTTTAGCTCTACAGCACACTAAAAACAAGGAGCCTGGGCATTGTTACTCATCCGTTGTATGTAGTAATACGGTTAGGTTATAATGATTCTGAACAGATTACAGATTATTTATTTTTTCCATTCACACACACATATATATATATATATATATATATATATATATATATATATATATATATATATATATATATATTCTTATTAATAATAATGTTATATCGCCACATTGACACTGCAAACTTTATAACACATCTTCAGTGTTTCCAGTCTGATTCCAGGTTGTATGTAAATCATTCCTAAAGTCCTCTCTGCTCTCCAGACCCCTCTCCCCCACACTGTGCTCCAGCTCAGATGGGTCACCACTTTAAGTGGGCGTGTGGTGTATTGTTTCGTGTCTCTGTATCAGTGTTTAGTTGTGTGTCGTTTCGTGTCTCTGTGTGTCAGTGTTTAGTTGTGTGTGTCTCTGTGTGTCAGTGTTTAGTTGTGTGTCGTTTTAGTGTCTCTGTGTGTCAGTGTTTAGTTGTGTGTTGTTCGTGTCTCTGTGTGTCAGTGTTTAGTTGTGTGTCGCTTCGTGTCTCTGTGTGTCAGTGTTTAGTTGTGTGTCGCTTGTCTCTGTGTGTCAGTGTTTAGTTGTGTTTTTCGTTCTGTGTGTCAGTGTTTAGTTGTGTGTTGTTTCGTGTCTCTGTGTGTCAGTGTTTAGTTGTGTGTCGTTTCGTGTCTCTGTGTGTCAGTGTTTAGTTGTGTGTCGTTTCGTGTCTCTGTGTGTCAGTGTTTTAGTTGTGTGTCGTTCGTGTCTCTGTGTGTCAGTGTTTAGTTGTGTGGTGTCTGTGTTTAGTTGTTTCTTTCTGTCTCTGTGTGTCAGTGTTTAGTTGTGTGTCGTTTCGTGTCTCTGTGTGTCAGTGTTTAGTTGTGTGTCGTTTCGTGTCTCTGTGTGTCAGTGTTTAGTTGTGTGTCGTTTCGTGTCTCTGTGTGTCAGTGTTTAGTTGTGTGTTGTTTCGTGTCTCTGTGTGTGTTTAGTTGTTGTCGTTCGTGTCTCTGTGTGTCAGTGTTTAGTTGTGTGTCGTTTCGTGTCTCTGTGTGTCAGTGTTTAGTTGTGTGTCGTTTCGTGTCTCTGTGTGTCAGTGTTTAGTTGTGTGTCGTTTCGTGTCTCTGTGTGTCAGTGTTTAGTTGTGTGTCGTTTCGTGTCTCTGTGTGTCAGTGTTTAGTTGTGTGTCGTTCGTGTCTCTGTGTGTCAGTGTTTAGTTGTGTCAGTGTCTCTGTGTGTCAGTGTTTAGTTGTGTGTCGTTTCGTGTCTCTGTGTGTCAGTGTTTAGTTGTGTGTCGTTTCGTGTCTGTGTGTCAGTGTTTAGTTGTGTGTCGTTTCGTGTCTCTGTGTGTCAGTGTTTAGTTGTGTGTTGTTTCGTGTCTCTGTGTGTCAGTGTTTAGTTGTGTGTCGTTTCGTGTCTCTGTGTGTCAGTGTTTAGTTGTGTGTCGTTTCGTGTCTCTGTGTGTCAGTGTTTAGTTGTGTTTGATTAAAGCTGCCCTCTGGATTGCCTAGCCGAGCCTAGCTGGTAGGACTGTGTGTGCCGGGATGCTACGATTAAGATATAGAGCATTAGCTGGTGTCAGGAGTAAATTAGGAGCCAGATCTGTTTTCTAATCAGAGCACAAGCGGCGTGTTAGAGGAATTAGGTCGACAGCTGCTGAGATTTTTTTTTTTATTTCTCTCTCTCTCTCTGCCTGATACAGTCAGACCTGAGCTCAGGGACCCCCTCTTTACAGAGACCACCTGTCAATGGCAGTGACCCCCCCTACACACACAGGGACTGAGTGAGGGGACAGCTGTCACTCCATCCCAGAGCCAGGGAGAGTGTGGCTGTGAGTATGGCAGGGGGAGGCAGGGGGGGCAATACATTGTCCCTCTGCAGCAGCGGCTGGTATTGACTTACTGCCCCTCATCATCTGTAATAGCGTACAGTAACATGGGGGAACGTCACTCATTGTGTTCTTCATCGTAATACAGTAGAGTGAACGAACAACAAAGAAATTCCTTTGCAGTTCCGAGAATAACCTTTCCTTTTTTTTTCACCAGAAAATTAACCAATTAAGAATGTGGTAAACATCCCCAGCATCAGAGACTCGTAAAAAAACAAAATCCATGAGTACAAATAATACAATATTATGACAGCTTTACAGCCTTATCATTTACTGATTTTTTTTTTTATATTCATCACATTATTCTTGACATTAAGTTTATGCTTGATATTAAGGCTGTATAAAAAAATGACCTTCAAATGATTTTCTTGTTTTTTTTACAGATTCTGCTAATTTAATGGTTTTATGGGTGGTATGAGTTTTGTGAGGACTCTGTCATGAAAAGGTGTTATTGTAGTGACTGTGGGCAGGGGCTGCTGTGAGGGAGTGAAGTTCAGTTAATGAGCACGGAGGATGACAATACTAGAGGGTTCCCTGTCCTTACAGCAGGGGGAGCGGAGGTGTGTGGAAAAGGCTGGGGATGTAACTGAGTCCCTGCCATGGGGGTGGGTCTGGTCTTGTTGCAGAGACAGGGAGAGGGCAGCAGGTTGCTGTTTCATGTCAGCAGGCAGCAGGAGCAGCAGTAGTTAGGAGGGAGACAATAAACTACAAAGTGTGTCCCATGAGAGAGCTTGAGGAGGGACAGAGGGAGAATTAAATGGAAATAAAAAAGAGGATTTCACACACACACAGTAACAGAGAGTGATACACACAAATACACTCTCACACTCCCACACACAGACTGAGAAACACACGGACACACACATTCATACAGAGGAACAGCAGCTATAAATGTAGAGGCAGGTGCTAGCTAAACCTCTGTCCTCTACAGTGAGAAGTATTGTCTGTGTTTCTGTGTGTATCTGTGTGTGTGTGTGTATCTGTGTTTGTGTGTGTATCTGTGTGTTTGTGTGTGTGTATCTTGTATCTGTGTGTTTGAGTGTGTATCTGTGTCTGTGTGTATCTGTGTGCATGTGTATGTGCGTGTGCGTGTGTGTGTGTTTTATGTTATTTGTATTTGGTTCTTTTCTGGAAAGCAGTGTGAATGTGGTATGTAAATGAGATGGTTATTACCGCATTGCTCATCAAGCTGAGCTGAGGAGACATTAATAGGCTGATGAATATGCATGTGAATTTGTTAATTAAGTTAATTATTCTGCTGAAAATGCATTCGTCTTCCAAGGACATCTTCCCCAGGATTTCAACCTGCTTCACTCATTAGTCATGCAATATTTTATATGGGAGAAAAAAAACTGTTTGTTTAAGTTGTTAAAAAAGAAAGAAAAAAGAAAGATGCAAAGAGGGAAAGGAAGAAAGTTGGTGTTGTTAATATTTTAAAAAAAGTTTTGAAATACAAGCAATTACTTACTCTGTTGCAAACTTAAAAACAAAATCCCTTTTTTGGCTAATTGCTTATTAAACCTCTTAGATGAACTTTTTGTGCCAACTTTCCAACACATTAATTAATTGTTGTAGCCAATTAACTGTAGTTGTGCAAATGAGTTTTAGCACAAATGGTCCTGCAGGGCCGCAAGGCAGGAGCCAATCTCTCTGCAAAGGAAACTTCCCAGCAGCCACTGCCACTTAAAGAGGCAGTAACACCACTGGCAGGTAAAGAGGCAGTAACACCACTGGCAGGTAAAGGGGCAGTAACACCACTGCCACTTAAAGAGGCAGTAACACCACTGGCACTTAAAGAGACAGTAACACCACTGGCACTTAAAGAGACAGTAACACCACTGCCACTTAAAGAGACATGCCTCCTGGTTGGGTGAGAACGGTGCTCAGCAGGCTGCCATGCATTGCCAGGCTGGCCCAGTGAAGTACCTTCTGATTGATGGCAGCTCTCTGGCATAAGCATGCCCTGTAGTCCAATCCCCTGTACTTCTCCTTTTATCCCCTGTTTTTTGGCACGAGCTGCTCATTGTCGCCCCCCCCCCTGCTCCCTGGGGCCTCATTACTTACTGATACTACCCCCCAAAACACACACACACACACACACACACACACACAATCATTCACACACACACACACACACACACACACAACACATTCACACACACACACACACACACACACACACACACACACACACACACAATCATTCACACACACACAGACACAGAGGAGGGCAGGTGAGGCAGGCTCTGCAAAGGGTCCCTCAGCACTGGCTCAGCTGTGGGTTAGGGTTAGGGTTAGGGTCAGGCAGTGTGTGCTGTAACCTAAGAAACTGTGTGCTCACAAGTACAGAATACATCTATTTTTTGGAGGTGGGGGGGTTAGAATGTTTCATACAATCAATATCAGTGTGCTTGGGATTACTTAACGACCTATTTAATAGGGTTAAATTTAGCTTTTGGTAAGGGGATAGTCTAATTGAGATATAATAACAGAGCTTATGAGGGCATGTGCTCCAAACAATGGAAGAATGGTGGGTGTATGTGCAGGATTAGACAGGGCGAGGGTGTGCTGGTACGGGGAGAGGGTTATATTTGTGCTAAATCGCTGCCAGGGTGCCTGTGCCAACCTGCCGGTTCTGCTGGATGCCTCGCTCCCCAATCCCAGTGTCAGCTGTTCTCACTGATTGTATTTCATACACGAGCCACACAACTGTGGCAGATACATTACCCCCGCTCACCCCCCCATCCCCCCTCTCTATGTTACCCCCGCTCACCCCCCCCTCTCTCTCTCTCTTGCTATGCTCAGCACTCCGCCCCCTGTCCACAGTGACTCTTCTTTCCCTTTTCTCAATTTATGTTTTAATGTAAAACAACTCGGATTAACAAGCCACCTGTCTATAAAGACAACATTCCCAGTCCCCTCGCTGGTCTAACACTCACGCAGACTCTCGCAATGAGGTTTCATGTTTAATTGATGGGGCTATGATTGCTGCAGGAGAGGCCAGTCATCTCTCTCCCGCTCGCTGTAAAAATGGGACTCGATCTTTTATAGCGCCTTTTTTATATCACAATGTGCTTTAAAACCAAGGGGAACCCAGGCCACAGGGCTTGGTGGTGATTATACAGTATCAATAACAACATACCACTAGCTCAAAGAAAGACTGGGCTGTCATAAGTAAATAGCTCAATAAACTAATAATTAGCAAATTCTATCAATCTTGACATACGCAAATGGGCTTTTTGGACAAAACTTTACAGTTTGAATTAAATTAATTATCGGAGGCTCAATAGAAAATTACAGGATTTATTTGGAGAATGATCGAGGTCAAAGTAAAACAAAATAAAACGTTACATTTGAAATTTGGCGGGATTCTACTCCAGCTTCACCTAAAGTGTGTAAAATAATAATAATAATAATAATAATAATAATAATAATAATAATAATAATAATAAGTAATCTACTGCTGCTAAAATACACTAAAGAGGGAGGATAAAAGTCTGTTTTAAACATTTATAAATGAAATATGAAATTCCTGTCATGAACATCATACTTGACTCAATTTGTTACGCAGTGTGCAAAGTGGACCACCATGAAACAGACACAGACTATCCCAATATACTTGTAACGCGTAAAGGCTGCTGTTTTACATCAAAAGTTAATAATTATTTATTTTATTTTTACCTTCGTGTTTGTCTCTGTCGTGCTATGTGTGTCAAAGTTCTGAAGAGACGCAACTTTCCGTTAAAAGCGCTGTCCCGTGCGCAGTTCTGAACTCTCACCTAAGCTGCCGCGCGATTAGTGTTTAGCGGGTGAATAGTTTTTTTTTTTCAGGTAAAGTCTCTGACTCTGATTGGCTTATCGAAACTTAGTGAATGCTGTATCTATTACGTCCATTCATTTCACATTAACCCATTAATTACCCTTTTTTAAATTAGAAAACAATATGTATTTATGTAATTTGATTATCACATTACATTTAGTATTCACTTTTGCGGTTAACAACATCACAGTACGTTACCATAAGAATATGGTTAAAGAGAACATATAAAGAACAGGTAGATGCCAGCTAAAAGAATTACGAAGGTAGCCAGTCCTGAAATGAGGACAATGGCACCAACGGGTTAAAATCAGTCTAGCACAGTGTGGGTTTTACGCATTAGGAAAAAAACTCTCATCATCACCCAGCGCAAATCTACTTGAATTCTAGTGTAACGGTGACACCTGCTGACAAAAAGTGGCATTGCAGTGCTGTGTGGCTAGATTCTCCCAGAATTGCAAACAACACATACATAGAGGAGCGGTTTATAGTCACGGGGTCCTATTATCAAAAGAGTTATATAACAGTTTTCACTTGAAACAGACCATGTGAGAAAGCTTTGTTAACAGGGACAAATACATTCAAGGTAGATCCTATCAATGCGCTAATAAAGAGCAATAAATACTTACAGCAGACTACCTGCTGCACACACTCGCCTTTTTATTTGATATATAGCGGTGGTGACATAGAAAAAAGCATGAGCTCCACTCACTGTAAAGAGAAAATAAGAGCCGAACTGAGAGTCAAAGCAATAACCGGAGATACGCAGCGGTAAACGATGAGAGGGCGGTGACAAAACCGTCTGACTCAAACACAACTATTGAAAAATGACTCCAGTTTCATTATTCAGCCGCTAGAGGTCACCCAAAGCACACGCTATAATCGGGAGTTCGAGGTTTTGCGTCTGAATGTATCTGCATTAGGGTTCTGTTATTGTATTACAGACACCGTGTAAACGATTCCATTCAAAACTAGACTCGATGTTGAGGTTTATTAAATTAAGTTATACAGTATGAAGATATTATTTTACGGTTGTGTATTTTTCACAGTAGGTATACATATTCTTATTAGGTTATTTTATAACGAGGTATTTATTTATTCAGTTATGATTTGAGATAGTGAACACCGCTGGCGCTTCCTAACGGAATGCTCTGTGCAAAAAAAAAAAAAAAAAAAAAGATTGACGTAATAAAATGCATTGATGAATACACATAAATAAAACATTAGAAATATTTCAATCAGAAGCCTAACCTTCCAAAGTGGATGTGCTTTTTTATTTGATGCGTATTGCTCATTTTTTAAAATGGTGTTTTATTGTATTATGTATATAATTTTGCATATTTTAATGAGATGCACACCACGTGTTCGATCTGAGTGGTGACGCAACAATAAGCCGTGTGCCCACAGGAACGTGACCGGGCAAGGGCGCCCGAGCCCCGTGCTGATCAGCGCTCCTCACAGCGTGTTAATATTAGCGCTATCACGCAGGGGCCATCATGGAGTCTGATTCGTTAAAAAGCAATAGCTGTCTTTTCAACTAAGCAGTTGCAGAGAAGACGCCAGATCCAAACACACAACCATCTTGCGGGTGCGATGCTGAGGGGGGTGGTGGAACTCTGTTCCCGCACTTCATTGCATGAATATGTTTAGAAAGTGTTCAGTTTTGAAGTTAAGGCCATCGTTCATATTGAGTTATGTTGTTGTGTGGGCGGAATAAGTGAAGCAGTGGGAGGCACAGAACTGAATACTTTGTGTTTATGATACATACATGGGCTGAATTCCTCTGAATTCCATGATTCCCCTTAAAGAGTGCTGCTACAACTGTTTAAATAACCTGCCTGTCATTGTTAACATCCTGACAACTTTTTACACTTAGAACTTTAAAGTCTGTTTCAAAGCTCTTTTCAAAATGTCCGGTCCAGTGCCCTGGGGTTTGAGACCTGTTCTCTAAATCACAGGAAGTGCTCTGTCTTTTCTGACTGTACTGCATCATGGATTGTTATTGCTGTACCTGTTTGACAATGTGGGCAATAATCCTGACACTATCAGTGCACTAGAGCGGACATTTTGAAAAGAGCTTTGAAACAGACTTTAAAATTATAAGTGTAAAAAGTTGTCAGTATGTTAACAATGAAAAGAAAAATGACAGCTATGTTATTTAAACAGTTATAGCAACACGGACCGGGAACACGGTGTTATTGCCTTCACTATGAGGTGCTCACACTGCTCTTGCATATCCAAGCCAGACTCTCTCCGCTGGCAGACTGAACCTTATAAAAAACCTTCACCGCAGTAAAAGAATATCAAAGTGTAATAAAGCACAGGCAAGCATTGTAAAGCACAGAGAGGTGTGGTAAAGCATAGGGAAGCATTGTAAAGCACAGAGGTATGGGAACGCATATAAAAACATGACACACCAGGGTAAATGTCAATAAATACACAGGATAACCAAAAAAAAGACATTTTTAAAAGGGATGCAAACTCAAAGCTGAAAGTTCTTTCCTCCACAGGGATTAGAATCTGATCTTTCAGTGCCTCCTTGTCTGTGAGTCAGTGTGTTCTGGGAGAGGAGTAGAGGCTGCCCTCATTAAAGTGAAGCTGTGACCCCAGTCTAATTGCTGGCCCCCCTCCCCCCGCCCCCTGCTGGTACCAGTTTCCGCTCGCCCCGGAGTTCAATCAATTATTCTGCGGCTCAACCGCGCACCCTGGATACCTGGATACGGCTCCAGCACTCACTGCTGCCTCCCGGCTCCACAGTGAAATACGAACATATTGAAATAACGGAACATCGCATCGCCCTTTAAGGTTTTATTGGTTACCTACTGCAGCGAGTGGCTCCAATGGGATTTGTAATAAGGGATTGTCTGTGAAAAGGAATCAGTTACAGATTACCATCGATCATCTCCCTTGAGGGAGAGAGAGAACCCCCACATTGTCCTTTCAATCCCTCCGCTTATCGCGACCTGGGAAATAAATTAGACTAGTGAGTGTATCTCTAACCCTCTGGTTATCTCGCCTTACCCCTTTCTACCCTCCCTCCCTCCCTCTATCTATATCTCTTTCTCGCTCCCTACCCCTCCCTGCCTCCCTCGCTCGCTCTCTCCTCTCATCAGTTTCCTGCTGGCTGTGAGAGAGAGAGAGGAGAGGCTGTGCTGGAGAGAGAGAGAGAGAGAGAGAGAGAGAGAGAGAGAGAGAGAGAGAGAGAGAGAGAGAGAATCAGCAATCAGCAACCTTCAATATCGCAATCACATCCAACCTAGGACTCTGATAGTCTGCGCTCTCAGGACCCACGACAGATAGACAGACAGAGCCCCTGCTCCCCGGGCAGACAGCATGGACTCCAAAAACAAAAAGAAGATCCAGTTCTCAGTGCCAGTGACGATTCCGAGCCAACTGGACCCACACGCCGTGGAGATGGTGAGAGCAGAACCAGGGACTGGGAGAGAGGGACTGGGAGAGAGGGACTGGGAGAGAGGGACTGGGACAGAGGGTGTGTGAGAGAGAGAGTGGGAGAGAGGGACTGGGAGAGAGCGACTGAGAGAGTGACTGGAAGAGAGGGACTGGGAGAGAGGGACTGGGACAGAGGGACTGGGAGAGAGGGACTGGGACAGAGGGACTGGGAGAGAGGGTGTGTGAGAGAGAGAGCGGGAGAGAGGGACTGGGAGAGAGAAACTGAGAGAGTGACTGGGAGAGAGGGACTGGGACAGAGGGACTGGGAGAGAGGGATTGGGGAGAGAGAGCAGGAGAGAGGTACTGGGAGAGAGGGACTGAGAGAACGACTGGGAGAGAGGGACTGGGAGAGAGGGACTGTGACAG
The DNA here is from genome assembly GCA_036884735.1 of Huso huso. Taxonomy (NCBI): domain Eukaryota; kingdom Metazoa; phylum Chordata; class Actinopteri; order Acipenseriformes; family Acipenseridae; genus Huso; species Huso huso. The sequence continues at coordinate 28,336 of CM072697.1, read as the reverse complement.
AGGGACTAGGAGAGAGGGACTGGGATAGAGGCACTGGGAGAGATGGACTGGGAGAGAGGGTGTGTGAGAGAGGGACTGGGAGAGAGGGTGTGTGAGAGAGAGTGGGAGAGAGGGACTGGGAGAGAGGGACTGGGAGAGAGGGTGTGTGAGAGAGAGAGCGGGAGAGAGGTACTGGGAGAGAGGGACTGGGAGAGAGGGACTGGGACAGAGGGACTGGGAGAGAGGGACTGGGACAGAGGGGACTGGGAGAGAGGGGACTGGCAGAGAGGGTGTGTGAATAAGGAGTTGCCATTTCTGTGTGTGAAAATACTTGCAGTTACAGTAACTGCCTCAAAGTGCTGGTAGATCAAATGATTTCATCCTGATTGAGTATGAGAATCAAACTCTTTGCAAAGGGCAGGGCACTGAATAGCAGCAGAGATGAGGTTTAATAAGCAGGGCTACCGTCATGGGAGGCCGTTCGGTTTCTAAATCTGGGAGTTGTTTCCTCTGGGATCAGAAACTCAGTGTCCTCGTTCAGATCAGATAGAGCCCCAAGCAGCTTCAGAAATAGGTTTAACACAGTGCTGGGTTTTATAGTTGTGACAGATTTAAGTCCATGTTGTTTTATCATTATAGCGACAGATTTCAAGAAGGGTTACCTTGCAAGCCTGTGTTGGAATGTAAGCTTATAACCTTCTCTTGCTGCAAGCAGCCTGACTGACACAGGGGTGGCAATGGGCAGGGGACCCGTGTCTCTTCAGGCAGGGTCTGCTGTGGAGTCAAATCTCTGAACTCCAGACTATGAGCCCCTCCCTGCACCCTCGTACTGAGCGGGACGTGTTTGACCGTCCCGCAGCAGTCTGTTACCCCCTTTAATGAAGTGGGATTTGACATTCTCTGGAAATCCCGCTGGGATCAATAATAATAATAAAGTTCTAGATGCAGCTGGGACGGGTTAAGCTCTACAGAACACATGTGATGCATTAGAGTCACACTTTCTAGTGTCTGCAGTTCACAGGTTGTTACATGTGAGCCAGCGTATTATTTACTGTTATTAATCGCCAATAACTGACTTCATATGCAGCAGGGAGTTTGTTCTTTCAGATACAGTTATATTTGAATCACTGACACTTATTATAAAGTGGAGCCATTTGTTGCAATGTGTTGTCAACATAAAGGCCAATTACTGCTGAGCAGAGACCGTTTAAAGTTTAATGGGGGGCAGGGAGTCATTATCCAGGTATCACTGTGGGGTCGGGGGTCAGGGGTCAGGGGTGCATGCCATGGAAAGTGAAAGTTGGGCTGTGTTTATTGTTCATTTTTTTAGGTTATCTGATCTCTGTCAGTGTTGTTAATCTGAGCACAGTGCATGCTGGTCCATATCTGTGCATTTCATGCATCCTTTCTTTCTTTCTTTCTTTCTTTCTTTTTCTTTCTTTCTTTCTTTCTTTCTTTCTTCCTTGGTTCGAAACCTCTAATAATATCTCTGGTGCTGGTGAACCCCACACTGTCTGTTCTGTATTATTAGAGTGATCTCTCTCACCTCCCCCTCTCACCTCATTCTCTCACCTCCCTCCCTCACCTCCCTCTCTCACCTCCCCCTCTCACCTCCCTCTCTCTCACCTCCCTCTCACCTCCCCCTCTCACCTCCCTCTCTCACCTTCCCCCTCACCTCCCTCTCTCTCACCTCCCCTCACCTCCCTCTCACCTCCCTCTCTCCACCTCCCTCTCTCACCTCCCTCTCTCACCTCCCCCTCTCACCTCCCTCCCCCGCACCTCCCTCTCTCACCTCCCTCTCTTACCTCCCTCCCTCTCCCCCCCCTCTCCCTCCCCTCACCTCCTCTCTCTCACGTCCCTCCCCCTCACCTCCCTCTCTCACCTCCCTCTCTCACCTCCCCCTCACCTCCCTCTCTCTCACGTCCCTCCCCTCCTCCCTCTCTCACTCACCTCCCTCTCACCTCCCCTCCCTCACCTCCCTCTCTCTCAGCTCCCTCTCTCACCTCCCCCTCTCACCTCCCTCTCTCACCTCCCTCTCTCACCACCACCTCTCACCTCCCTCCCCTCACCTCCCTCTCTCTCACCTCCCTCTCTCACACCTCCCTCTCTCACACTGCCTCTCCCCGCGGGGCTCTGTTCCCTGGAGCGAGTGGAACTAGTTTACGATGTCCTTGGTCTAATTGAGCAGCAGATCACACTGCACCCTGGAGACAGGCAGCTCATTGCAGAGGGTCCTGGAAAGGGGACATGCTTGTGATGATCCGTCTCGTGAGCAGCATTACAGCTTGGAAACGTCATATTTAACCAGCCACTGCTGCAGGTACAGCAGGAGCCGTGCTGTCAGTCACACACTGCTTACCAAAGGCCTTCCTCCCACTAAAGTACAGCACAGAGAGGAGGAGGAAGCTGTCTGTGAAATTCAAATTCCAGGTGTACTTATTTAACCAGACGAGAACCCTTGTGATTAGTTTCAAGAGAAGGCCACAAGAAATAACATTAAAACAATAATAAAAACAGTCATACAAAATAAAAGCATACAAAAATAAAACAGGACAGGGTTTATTGCAGGGTGTTTCAACACGGTCGAGTGTGGGGGGGTCCCTGCGGGAGGCTGTATTATTAGACTTAATACGAGGTTCATTATCAAACATGAAGCAGTTCCATTGTGCGGAGGGAGAGACAGGGCTGCACAGAGAGATAGAGGAGGAGGAGGAGGAGGAGGGATGGAAAGTGAGTTATAGGGTGACCTTCAGCAGTTTGAATTTCAACCTCTAATCAGTGGCTCTGCACTCCTTCACCTCATGACACCCCTCCCTCCTCTCTCTCTCTCTCTCTCTCTCCCCCTCCCTCCCTCTCTCTCTCCCTCCCTCTCCCTCTCTCTCTCTCCCTCCCTCCCTCTGTCCCTCTCTCCCTCTCCCTCTCTCTCTCCCTCCTCTAGCAGGCAATGTGATGTGGCTGCCTCCCTCAACAAGGCTGACCTCTCCTCTCCTCTCCCTACCTAACTGCAGCTGCTTTGAACCCCCCTGTGCCCCACTGCACTCCCTGCACCCCCTGTGCCCCACTGCAGTCCATGCACCCCTCTGTACTCCCTGCACCCCACTGTGCCCCACTGCACTCCCTGCACCTCCCTGTGCCCCCGTGTGCCCCACTGCACCCCCCTGTGCCTCCCTGTGCCCTACTGCACTCCCTGCATCCGGTGTGCCCCACTGCACCCCTTCACCCCCCTGTGCCCCCGTGTGCCCCACTGCACCCTCTGCGCCTCCCTGTGCCCTACTGCACTCCCTGCATCCGTGTGCCCCACTGCACCCCTGCACCCCTGTGCCCCCTGCAGCCCCACTGCACCCCCCTGCGCCTCCCTGTGCCCTACTGCACTCCCTGCATCCGGTGTGCCCCACTGCACCCCCTGCACCCCTGCACCCCTGTGCCCCTGCAGCCCCACTGCACCCCCCTGCACCCCCTGTGCCCCCTGCAGCCCCCACTGCACCCCTGCGCCTCCCCAGCCCCACTGCAGTCCATGCACCCTCTGTACTCCCTGCACCCCACTGTGCCCCACTGCACTCCTGCACCTCCCTGTGCCCTGCAGCCCCACTGCACCCCCCAGCCTCCCTGTGCCCTACTGCACCCCTGCATCCGTGTGCCCCACTGCACCCCTGCACCCCTGTGCCCCCATGTGCCCCCCCCTGTGCGCCTCCCCACTGCACCCCTGCATCCCTGTGCCCCACTGCACCCCCTGCACCCCCCTGTGCCCCCGTGTGCCCCACTGCACCCCTGCACCCCTGTGCCCTACTGCACCCTGTCCGTGTGCCCCACTGCACCCCCTGCACCCCCCCCCCCCCCCCTGCACCCCTGCCCCCTCCCTGCCCCACTGCACCCCTCCCTCCCTGTGCCCTACTGCACTCCCTGCATCCGGTGTGCCCCACTGCACCCCTGCACCCCCTGTGCCCCCTGCAGTGCCCCACTGCACCCCCTGCACCTCCCTGTGCCCTACTGCACTCCCTGCACCCCCCTGCGTTTACAAGCCCTTTTTTATGGGTTGTTTCAGATCCGCCGGAGGAGGCCGACCCCGGCCACCCTGTTCAGAGTGTCAGAGAACTCGCCCCCCGAGGAGGAGAGCACCACACACCAGGTGAGAGAGAGTGAGAGCGAGAGGGAGAGGGAGAGGGAGAGCGAGAGGGAGAGGGAGAGGGAGAGCAAGAGGGAGAGCGAGACTGAGATTGAGAGGGAGAGGGAGCGAGAGGGAGAGGGAGAGGGAGAGGGAGAGTGAGAGGAGAGCAAGAGGGAGAGGGAGAGGAGAGGGAGAGGGAGAGCAAGAAGGAGAGGGAGAGGGAGAGCGAGAGGGAGAGGGAGAGGAGAGGAGAGGAGAGGGGAGAGGAGAGGAGAGGGAGAGGGAGAGGGAGAGGGAGAGGGAGAGCGAGAGTGAGAGGAGAGGAGAGCGAGAGGGAGAGGGAGAGGGAGAGGGAAAGGGAGAGCGAGACGGAGAGGGATAGGGAGAGGGAGAGCGAGACGGAGAGGGATAGGGAGAGCGAGACCGAGACGGAGAGGGAGAGGGAGAGGGAGAGCAAGAAGGAGAGGGAGAGCGAGAGGGAGAGGGAGAGGGAGAGCGAGAGCGAGAGCGAGAGGGAGAGGGAGAGGGAGAGGGAGAGGGAGAGCGAGAGGGAGAGGGAGAGCGAGAGCGAGAGCGAGACGGAGGGAGAGGGAGAGGAGAGGAGAGGGAGAGCGAGAGGGAGAGGGAGAGAGGGAGAGGGAGAGGGAGAGCGAGAGCGAGACGGAGAGGGAGAGGGAGAGTGAGTGCTGCTGCTGCTGATTTGTTGCCATGCTGGATTGTAACCACTCCTCTTTGTCTCTCTGTTTTTCTCAGCAGTGGGTGCTGGGGGAGAATGGAGTCCTGAAACCCAAACGGCCGAACCCCTGTGTGTACCATCCGCCCTCGCTGAAAGGTGGGGATACTGAACTGTGGGTGCTGGGCAGGGATACTGAACTGTGGGTGCTGGGCAGGGATACTGAACTGTGGGTACTGGCCAGGGATACTGAACTGTGAGTACTGGGCAGGGATACTGAACTGTGGGTACTGGCCAGGGATACTGAACTGTGAGTACTGGCCAGAGATACTGAACTGTGAGTACTGGGCAGGGATACTGAACTGTGAGTACTGGGCAGGGAAACTGAACTGTGGGTACTGGGCAGGGGTTACTAAGCAGGGCTGATTGGCATGGGGTCTCTGTCTGTTGTACACAAAGCTGTATTGATATCTTTTCATGACAGAACTCTCTCACATGCACACTCACACTCACACTCTCACACACACTCACTCACACGAGATGATTCCTGTGTCTCTCCAGTGATCTGTGGAGGGACACAGAGGGCTGTGTGCTCTGTTCCTGTGAGAGTGAGGTGGCTGCTGTCCTGACCCTCTCTAATCGGCTGGGATGAGTCTGCTCACAGCGGTGCTGTGTTGTGCTGGTGAGTCTGAAGGGCTGCTTCTGGATGAAACCTCATTAGAGTACCAGCTGCACAGTCGGGTCCCTTCACTCACTGCCATGCTGATACTCACACACTCACTAATGCACTCACATCGTTACACATGACAGCAGTATGATATACTCCTGCATGTTTAGTTATTCAGGATTAGACTGGCCCGGTGTGCAATCTCTGCTGCCCATCACTGCTCCCTGTCAACTCTGTGCAGGTGGACAAGGTGACCTGAGAGACAGGGCTGAGTCAGCACTGCTGCAGACTCTGCTCAGAGACCCAAACAACAGCCCACAGGACAGAGACAGCGGGGCTTGCAGTAGAAGTGCCAGTGAAAACTTTTCCTTTTTTTATGCTGCTTTTTTAAATAGCTTATAAATATGTGCAATTCACAAATCAACAACATATAAACATCCCAATCTCTCTTTGCTCTCTCCTCTCTCACTCCCTTTCTCCCTCTCCCTCCCTCTCCCCTTCTCCCTCTCCTTCTCCCTCACTCTCCCTCTCTCTCTCTCCCTCTCCCTTTCTCCCTCTATCCCTCTCCCTCTCTCTCTCCCTCTCCCTCTCTCTCCCTCTGCCTTTCTCCCTCTCCTTCTCCCTCACTCTCCCTCTCTCCTCTCCTTCTCCCTCACTCTCCCCCTCTCCTCTGCCTCTCCCTCTCTCCCTCTGCCTTTCTCCCTCTCCTTCTCCCTCACTCTCCCTCCCTCTCCTTCTCCCTCACTCTCCCTCCCTCTCCCTCTCCCTCCTCCCTCCCTCTCCCTCCCTCTCCCTCTCCCTCTCTCGGCAGCGGTTCAGAGGATGGTCCAGTCTCACTTGCAGTCTCTGGGTGCCGACCCCCCCCTGGAGGAGCCCCTGGAGCTGGGGGAGGAGGAGGAGGAGGAGGAGGAGGAGGAGGAGGAAGAGGAAGGAGAGGACAGGGAGGACAGCTCTTCAGACAGGGACTCTGAGGTGGACACAGGCAGCCTTGAAGGTGAGCATCTCCTACTCCTCTAATACCTATGAAACACCACAAACCACACAGCAGCTTTTTGTGGTAACTTCAGAAGAAGCTTGTTGCTGGTGGCATTATTAAAACATTTGAAAAAAAGCCTCCTCTTCGAGCTGCTTGACAAATTGCCTGAGGACAATGCCTGAAAGTTGCTTGGTGTTTGTTGTTCTTTAGATGTCCTTTTTGAACTGGGAGCAGCGCCACCAGTCAGCCATTAAACTGGGCTCTGTAGAACATTGTTTAAAATGTATCTGTTTAAGCAAGAACCATTTGCCTGTCCCTCCACAGAGACACAGCCTCACTCTGAGACAGAGCTCAACACAAGTCAGGAGGACCAGGCCTCGCAGGGATCAGAGGTCAGAAGACAAGAAGAGCCCGCCCCAAAGACAGCCCCACCCGAGGAAGAAAGAGAGCGAGCGGAGAAAGAAGAGATGATCTAATGGACTACACACTGTCACTAAGAGAAAGAAGAGAGAGAGAGGAGAGGGATAGAGATAGAGGAGAGGGATAGAGAGAGAGGAGCCTACTTGAGAAAGGAGCTGTACTATTGAACCTGAACTGGACTGAGTCTGTCTGTCTGACTGTCTGTCTGTGGATCTATGAATGAACCTGTGTGCTGCGTACATGAGAACTATTAATGCTGCATAGACAGTACACACACACACACACACACACACACACACACACACACACACACAAAAGCATGGTGCTCCATTGCCCCTTGTGGAAGGTTACAATTAATGCCATCAGTGCAAATATTTGAGAAGTCCCAGTTTTTGAAACGGAGAACATGATGTTTCTGACATTCTGTTATTGCAATAGGAGATCTGGGTCTTGCTCTGGTGTCTTACTGCTCTCTGGTGACTCTGCACCTGTCCTTGTATTTACTGAAACGGAAACAATTAATAAACAATGACTTTATTGTTGTTTTTATTTGGAGTCTTCTTCAGTATTAGCTGTTTTAAACTGTGGTAATTTTAACCACACACACAATGAATGGAAACGTAACCCATAATACAGAACTATAACTTTTAACTTTTAACTACGTGCTTATGTTTTAGAATAAAAAACATACAAAAATGATGTCATTTTACAAGAGGGGCAGTAATCAAGGGCACCCCACTTTTACAGCACACATTAAAAATCAGCAGAAACAGGAACACAGCACACATGGTGTAAACTCCAATTATCACCACAGGAGGGCGGTGTGATGCCCCCTTGCTGTAAAGCTATAGGGGCGCTGTGCAGTCTGGGGGATGTAGTTCAGGAAGCACTGGTAACGTGAACAGTTCTGGACACACGAACATTAGACTAATTTCACTTTACAGACAGACCATTTATGTATCAAGCTAATAATATATTTTCGTTTTTTGACAAAGAAAATTATTACATACATAAAATCATTAGAATTCCCAGTATATTGTCAAAATAAAACTTGAATGAACATCAGCGTGTATTCCTGTTTAGGAAGTCCACCCACTGCCATTTTAGTTAGAGGTTTGAGATATTTTCGGCCATCTTTGTTGGTGGTATTGTCCGCCATATTTTGAAAGGTTAGTGAAGTCAAATCATCCATATGTATTAAGGATATGTAACATGATATACTTCCCTGTGGATACAATAGCCCAGAAAAACGTTCCGTTTCCACGGGGATTTGTTTCCTGGCTACACTAGCTTTCGGATTCTAAGGAAGTAGTCTAATAGCCATCTTTGATTGGGATTATGAGGTCCATTTTCAACCATTTCAGTTGGTGGCAATGGCCGCCATTTTTGAAAAGGGTAGCGGTGTCAAATCAGCATTATTGATTATGGAACTGTGTAATATGACATACTGTCCTGCTGATACAATAGCTCTGAAAAACGTTCCGTTCAGACGGGGATTGTTTTCCCGGCTACACCAGCGTCCGGTTTCTAAAGAATTTGAGTCTTTGATTGGGGTAATGGTCAGTTTTAAGCTGTTTTAGTTGGTGGTAGTGGCTGGAGTTGTTTCAGTCATTTTAATTGAGGCACGGTGTTCGTTGTTATTCATTCATGCTGCTGAACTACAACAGGAAACTAAATGTGTGCTTTACAAACAACACGTGGCTTTATTAACATTAAAAACGCTTATTTATTGTAATAGTACATTATTTTCATCCCCTTTTATCTACAATATTGAATAATGCTGTGTTTATAATATTTAGTTATATCTATCATATCATATATAGTATAAGGCATCTTCATAATTTTGTAATTTTTCTTTTTTACGCCGTTTTCTTTTGTGCATTTTTATAAATACATATTTTATTAAATGTTTTACAGTATGTGTGTAGTGCGTTGCATCCAGCACTAGATGCCGCTATTTGTCAATATTTCTGAGCAGCGGGAAGATACCGGGTGTGTTCACGGAGATCATTCTGCCAGAATCTGTGCAGAATCTGACCAGTTTAGCCAATGATCTTCTAAGAATAATCACTGTGAACGCACCCATTGGCTAAATTGGTCAGAGTCTGCACAGATTCTGCGGAGAATGATCTCCGTGAACGCACGCACATGCTTCAGTCACGTTTTGATTGGTTTAGGGAAACTAAAGAGAAAACAATGGTCTGCATCAGGTCACTTTGAATGTTAACACATAACGTAAAAAAAACAGCAGGGTATCTAATCGCGTTTGAAGATTTAGGACACTGCGTGTTTTTCGTTTAGCTAAAACGACAGTTTTTGTTTGAGATTCAGTATTACCTGTATATTACTCGGTGTAAAGACTAGCGGTACCGAAAGTCCGGCGTGTTACTTTTGTTCTTAATAATGTATAATATAAAGCTCTAGAGCGTTCATTCTTATAATATAAAGCTCTAGAGCGTTCATTCTTAACAATGTATAATATAAAGCTCTAGAGCCTCAACACCGACCTCAAGGTCTGTCTGTCTGTTTGTAACTGACAGCCAATGCTTTGCAATTGTTAGCAGTTTGGTTGAGACTCTGCTGTTTTAAAATTAGACGTCCACTCCGCTCTGGGTTGACTGCACTTACTTTTACAATTTCAGTCCTACAGTAATAGCTGCCCGACATGCCAACTAATCAAATGAAAGTTATTCCTGGAATATATAGGTTCCAAAACCCCCTCTTTTCTCTTCTCTCTCTCTCTCGGCAGCGCGAGGATGAGGTTCATTAAGGTTTGAGAGGGTCTCTGAGGGCAGGTTCAGTGGATCTGTGAGACCAGTTTTTGGTTTGTGTTTTCTTTTAAGTTTAGGTTTAAAGTGTAATGGATCTGATCCGATTTCACCTCCATTTTACAATCTGTACCAATCCCTCTGAGTGAAATAATGCTGCTCCGCCCTCATGCTAACACACACACACACACACACAGATTCCTTTGAGATCAGAGTCCTATATTATCACAACTGATGTGACCTCTTAATTAATGTTTTAACTTCTAATGACATTTTTAAAGTGTGTGCACGCACACAGTGCCCACTGGTGGACAAAGGTGGGACCGGCCTCTTATTTGAGTGGGATTTTCATCTGCTTTGCACGTTCTAATTGTTGTTGGTTGTTCCTCTGTTCTGCTGGGTTCAGACTCATCCCACATCACTCGCAGGGTCTAGTGTGCTCTCAGCATTGTGTACAGAACTCTTCAATCAGCCCTAGACATTCAAAGAGCAATATAGCTACTCTTGCCTCATCAATCAGGTGCCAAAATCTAAAGAGATGTTGAAACTGATGTTACTGATTAACTAACAGCCTGTGTTTGTTCTAATAACGATATGATTTACTGACATGCTCTCTGAAGTGTTAACTGTGCTGGTCTTGGCAGAGTCTGAGTGCTTCACTGGGGAGAGGTGTTGGGGGTTGCTGTGAATACTGGAAGAGTTTGACTGACTAAACCTCCAGAACATCACAGCAAAGACTTGAGTCAGATTATGACTGCCTTGTTAAGATTCTTAGAGACCCTTTGACTTCAGTAATCTAATAATGATCAATAATACAGAACAATAGAGTCCACGGAGAGGCTGATTTTTATGTAACAGGAGCCAATGTATTTAAATTTACAAGAGTTGTAATAATTAAAAATCCTGTGAATGGTTTTGTGTTATCTATTCTCATTTTTGTACTCTCCACTTTTGGAATGCCCAATTGCTTTTCCCCTCACCGCAACAACGCCCCACAGGGCTCCAGAGCCCCAAATGTCAACGACCCAGGGAAGATGATGATTCGCTCGTCTCTAGTCCGCGGCAGCCAATAAAAGGTCAAGAGTAACACTACAATAAAGCCGCTCTGAGAAGCTGTGCTGTTCTCAGTCGCTGTCGATACAAAGTCAGCCCCCAGCCAGGGATCAGGAATAGCTTCAGCCACCCCTCGGCATTCAGGACACAATGCCCCTATTCACAAGAGCACGGTTAGGGTTAGGGTTAGGGCATGCAATGCTGCTGAGTAACCCTTTACACACTTCCCCCCATCCTACAGCAAGCTCTGCAGGCCTGTTACCCCCTGTGGGGTATTGTGGGAGATCTAGTTAGCTAGATGTGTATGATACTCCTACACTTTGCTTTTAGGCATGCAACAGAAGCATGCGTTGTTTTAATAAGTGAGTAAAACCCTTTAAAGCAACTCGTGTGCTTGGGTGTGGAACCCAGCCAACACCCAAGCACACGAGTTGGTCACTTCAGGAGCCCCTGCATAGATAATGGTTTCCCCAAAGATACAGTGACTAAATGCAGCCTGCGTGTCTGCAGGACAGAGCGGTCCTGCACAGCAGCCTGTGTGTCTGCAGGACAGAGCGCTCCTGCACAGCAGCCTGTGTGTCTGCAGGGCAGAGCACAGCAACCTGTGTGTCTGCAGGACAGAGCGGTCCTGCACAGCAACCTGTGTGTCTGCAGGACAGAGCGGCAGCCTCCTGCAGGGCAGCAGCCTGTGTGTCTGCAGGACAGAGCACAGCAGCCTGTGTCTGCAGGACACAGCAGCCTGTGTGTCTGCAGTGCAGAGCGCTCCTGCACAGCAGCCTGTGTGTCTGCAGGGCAGAGTGCTCCTGCACAGCAGCCTGTGTGTCTGCAGGACAGAGCGGTCCTGCACAGCAGCCTGTGTGTCTGCAGGACAGAGCGGTCCTGCACAGCAGCCTGTGTGTCTGCAGGGCAGAGTGCTCCTGCACAGCAGCCTGTGTGTCTGCAGGGCTTCTTGGATCAGTAACAAAATATCACATGAAGTGAACAGTAAGTTAACAGGGTCAGAATTCTGCTTCCATATTCATTCCTATCCAAATCATTGTGCAGCACAGTGTGTGTCTCACTTGTTGTCTCTTCCCCCTTTCTTGCAGTGAGTGCGTCCTGATCTCTCTCTGTGCCTCTGTGTCTCTCTCACAGTGTCTGTCTCACACCCTTTCTCTCAGTGTCTGTGTCTCTCACACTCTCCACAGTGTCTCTGTCTCTCTCTCACAGCGAGACGAATCTCTAGAGTGAGCCTCTGGATAAAACTCACACGGCACGCAATGACGACCTTGACCTTTACAATCTGCTGCAGCGCCGGTCCAAGACACACTGCGGGCCTCAGGTCAGGGACCAGGGCCCTGAACTTGCAGTCAGTGGGCTGATGCAGTACCACAGCTGTCCAGAGGAGGGTGCTCTCAGCTTACTGCAGCTGGCAGTGCTCTGTAGGAACAGCATAAGGAAATTGTTTCTTTAAAAGTGTTTAATCAATTTGAAGTTTGCATGTTATGTAAATAATTGAAACAAGCGCAGCACGGTTAAACATGAACTACTAATTATAGCGCACCAGTGCAGTTGTAAACATTACATTGTGTATGGACCAGAAGAGTTCTCAATCAATCCACATGTCTGGTCCGGTCTGGTCCAAGGCTGCTGGGGGAGGTACAGAGAGCAGCAGAGTATGAGGCTCAGATTGTGCAGCTACACTGAACCCCACTGCACTGAACCCCACTGCACTGCGCCCCACTGCACTGAACCCCATTGCACTGAGCCCACTGCACTGAGCCCACTGCACTGAAACCCATTGCACTGAACCCCACTGCACTGAAACCCATTGCACTGAACCCCACTGCACTGAACCCCACTGCACTGAAACTGCTGGTAATCTGTGTATTGAAGGAAGAAGCTGTCACCGTTACTGTGCTGTGTTCGTCTCTCCCTCCAGGGATTACCAGCTGCAAGAGGCAGGTGTGACGAGGCATGCAGGAGCTCTGGAAAATTATCTGGCACTGTCTTGTGACTTCAAACCAGCCTCAGTCACAAAGAGATTGCTCTCCTAACACACACGTGCATTGTGCCTGACTCTGTGTGGCCGGTGCATTGTTCCTGACACTAATGTTCCAGTAACTTCTTCAACATACCAGGCAGGGCGCTGGGAGCCGGGGGAGGCAGGCTGCTCTTAGGGCCGATTTGACTGGGAGGGGTTTCCACTCCTCAGCTGATTCAGGCACTCTGCTGACTCGTAATCTAGCTCTATTAATAGCATTACTGTCAGTGAAGGAACCAAAACGCAAACATGCTGATGTCATAGCAGGGTGTGAGTGTGCAGGCCTGCAGGCATCTCTCTCACTGTCAGATGAACATTTGAATTGTAAGAAACAAATCAAAACCTATATTTGTATTAGAACATAAGAACATAAGAAAGGTTACAAATGAGAGGAGGCCATTCGGCCCATCTTGCTTGTTTGTTTGTTAGTAGCTTATTGATCCCAGAATCTCATCAAGCAGCTTCTTGAAGGATCCCAGGGTGTCAGCTTCAACAACATTACTGGGGAGTTGGTTCCAGACCCTCACAATTCTCTGTGTAAAAAAGTGCCTACTATTTTATATTTTGAATGCCCCTTTATCTAACCTCCATTTGTGACCTCCTGGTCCTTGTTTCTTTTTTCAATTAAAAAAAGTCCCCCGGGTCGACATTGTCAATACCTTTTAGAATTTTGAATGCTTGAATCAGATCAACGCGTCGTCTTCTTTGTTCAATTCTTTTAAACCCAGAATAATTCTGGTTGCTCTTCTTTGCACTCTTTCTAGAGCAACAATATCCTTTTTGTAGCGAGGTGACCAGAAATTAACACAATATTATAGATGAGGTCTTACTAATGCATTGTAAAGTTTTAACATTACTTCCCTTGATTTAAATTCAACACTTTTCACAATATATCCGAGCATTTTGTTGGCCTTTTTTATAGCTTCCCCACATTGTCTAGATGAAGACATTTCTGAGTCAACATAAACTCCTAGGTCTTTTTCCATAGATTCCTTCTTCAGTTTCAGTATCTCCCATATGATTTATAATGCACATTTTTATTGCCTGCGTGCAGTACCTTACACTTTTCTCTATTAAATGTCATTTGCCGTGTGTCTGCCCAGTTGAATGCTGTCTAGATCATTTTGAATGACCTTTGCTGCTGTAACAGTGTTTGCCACTCCTCCTATTTTTGTGTCATCTGCAAATTTAACAAGTTTGCTTACTATACCAGAATCTTAGTCATTAATGTAGATTAGGAAGATCAGAGGACCTAATACTGATCCCTGTGGTACTCCACTGGTTACCTCGCTCCATTTTAAGGTTTCTCCTCTAATTAGTACTTTATGTTTTCTACATGTTAACCATTCCCTAATCCATGCACATAGATTTCCTTGAATCCCTACTGCATTCAGTTTGAGAATTAATCTTTTATGTGGGACTTTGTCAAATGCTTTCTGGGAATCTAAATAAACCATGTCATATGCTTTGCAATTATCCATTGCTGATGTTGCATCCTCAAAAAAATCAAGCAGGTTAGTTAGACACGATCTCCTTTTCCTAAAACCATGCTGACTGTCTTCCAGGATACTGTTACCAAATAGATAATTTTCCATTTTGGAACTTATTATAGTTTCCATAAGTTTACATATAATAGAAGTCAGGCTTATTGGTCTGTAGTTACCTGGTTCGGTTTCGTCTCCCTTTTTGTGGATCGGTATTACGTTTGCAATTCTCCAGTCTGTCGGTACAACCCCTGTGTCAAGAGACTGTTGAAAAGTAATCATTTAATATATTTGCTATTTTTTTCTCTTCATCTATGATGTTGCTATTTTTATCTCTTAGACATTTCACCTCCTCTTTGAATGTTCTCTTGCTGTTATAATATTGGATAAACGTTTTGAAATTGGTTTTAGCCCCCTTAGCAATGCTCATTTCTGGCTCTGTCTTGGCCTTTCTAACTTCCTTTTTGACTTGCGCTTGCAGTTTCACGTATTAAATAGAGGAGCATCTCAGACGTTCATGGAGTGCTGTTACATTTCCACGAATGAGGAATTGCTCTTGACTGACCGCGTGAAATGAAAGAACCACACCACTCTGTTTATCTAACAAGTACAACGTATGGAAGAGAAAGTGTGTTTAACCCCAAATTAGGCAGCTGAAATCGGAGAATTACTTTCCTCAGACAAAACTCTGCATCTGCTTAGAAACTTAGAAGTGATTCTTCCGCATTCAGTGAGATCCAGAAAAAAAAACTCTTCACCATTTTTATAAAATAATTACAGAGGCCTCTGTGCCTAAATCCTCAGTTTCCTCAATGCCCCAATGTCCCCTGTGCTGGCCAGGCCTCTCCTGGGTGGGTGAGGGGGCAGCCAGGCCTGTCCTGGGGGGTGAGGGGGCAGCCAGGGGGGCAACCAGTCCTGGGGGGTGAGGGGCAGCCAGGCCTGTCCTGGGGGGTGAGGGGGCAGCCAGGCCTGTCCTGTGGGGGTGAGGGGGCAACCAGGCCTCTCCTGGGTGGGTGAGGGGGCAGCCAGGCCTGTCCTGGGGGGGGGGGGCAGCCAGGCCTGTCCTGTCCAACCAGGCCTCTCCTGGGGGGTGAGGGGCAGCCAGGCCTGTCCTGGGGGGGTGAGGGGCAACCAGGCCTGTCCTGGGGGGGTGAGGGGCAGCCTCTCCTGGGTGGGTGAGGGGCAGCCTGTCCTGGGGGGGAGAGGGGCAGCCAGGCCTGTCCTGGGGGAGTGAGGGGGCAGCCAGGCCAGGCCTTGGTGGGTGAGGGGGCAACCAGGCCTCTCTTGGGGGGTGAGGGGGCAGCCAGGCCAGGCCTGGGGGGGTGAGGGGGCTTAGCCAGGCCTCTCCTGGGGGGGGTGAGGGGCAGCCAGGCCTCTCCTGGGGGGGGTGAGGTGGGCACCCGCGGGTTAAAAGACAGACACACGTTCCTGTTATTGTTGCCATGCTGCTCATGCGCACAGTTAATGCTGCTGCTCTGCCCGAGCTAGAAGGCAATGTGAACGGTTCGGGTCTCATTTCATTCACAGCTTTGTCGCTGAATTAATGTGATTCAATTACCTGTATTTATAAGTACCTGTTCTAGGGGTGCTCTGGAAAAAAAAAACTTTGTGCTGATCCGGCTGCTTTCGAAGGTCAGAACTGGCTCTCCTGGAGCTGTGCTCGCTCCTTGTGGACAGCAGTGATCGTTTCCAATGGGGTTATTAAGGGGGGGCTGCCAGAACATTGCAGCTGGGCCGTGATACGCAGCCATCAGCCTCTCTTAAACGCTTCCTAATTAATGCCAACTGGGTGGCACCCGGCCCTTGCAGAGCCCTCTAGATATAAATACAGTGCTGGTTTATCTGCAGCCAGGCTCAGCAATTACAGAGCATGCCTGGGATTGCTGCTCAAATATGGAGCTTTATTATTGGGCACATGGCTTTGTGTTCCAAGCTGCTCCCTGATTGAAATCAGAATAAGAAAAGGGCACAGCGAGTGAGTGAGTGTAGAAGGAGCGGGGGCAGAAGGCCGGTCTCGCAGGGAACCAGGAGGGGCTGGAGTCAGATAGGACTCTGAGGTTTCTAACTGCTTCCTGGAGCGAGAGAGAGAGAGAGTGTAAGAGGAGGACAGAGAGATGGACAGATGGAGGATAGGAGGCTTCTTGTTAATGTTCAGAGTCTTACACAGCTAACTGCTGGCTTGCTTTTCTGACTGGTTTTTAATTGCGTGTATAATGCTGCCATCTGCAGGGAGTCAGTACAAATTACATGTTGAATGGACTGAAAAATCCACTCCAGATTAATACATTGTGCCTTAAACTGCAGCAAAGTCAACAAAATCAAACTAGAATTAAACTGCAGCAAAGTCAACGAAGTCAAACTGGAATTATTATCTCTTTACAGTTTCAGTGCAGAGAACCATGAAGAGGGCTGCCTCTCAGCTTCTGGATTTGAGTGGGTGGGGTTTGCAGAAAGCAATATTAACCAAAACACTTTTACACACACACACTCACACTCACACTCAGACACACAGACTCACACTCAATGACACACATACACTCAGAGACATACACACACACACACTGAAACACACAGACTCACACCCGCATACTCAGAGTCACACACACTCAGACTCTCACTCACAGACATACAGACTAACACTCACATTTCGAGACACACACACTCAGAGACATACAGACTGACAGAGCACAGGACAAGCGTTTCCAATCCTTCTTCCCTTTATTATTGGATTATTACAAAGCAAGCCTCCACAGTAAATCATCCCTTTGTTTTAGAAAGAAAGTAAATTCCAGTTAGCTCCCTCACACCATCAGGCATTGCTGTTAATACCCCTGTGTCCCTGTATGAATAAGGAAATGTGCACACCACAGCAACAAACAAAAACAACGTCTCGCCCGCAAACAGAACTCATCAAAACAGAAAAACAAACAAACAAAAAAAAACTTTAGCGTGTTAAAGCGTTTCATTTGAATAACGCTTGTGAAACAATACCAGCTGTGTCTGTCCTCCGGCAGACCGGCGTGTAAACACGGAATTGCGGGCTGACACACAGTAAGAATCTCTGACGAGGTTAATGGTTAAAAAGGGTCCCAGAATAAGCCACACTCACAAACACTGTGTAAAACATCAACGGAAGACTATTACATATTTTTCTCAATGCTCTCCTATTCCATCGCAAAATCATGTATATAACAATATAATGGAATAATATTACAAGGTAGCTATGGAGCACAAACTACCCCCTTCTGCAGTATTAGCGGTAACCCCCTTGACAAATCTGATAATCTGTGGATCCTGTCCTCTTACATACCTACCTGTCAATGCCATGTAGCGGGGCTCCAGTGCAGTTGACTCGGACACACTGGGTCACAAAGTCCCGGTAAAAAGGCTCCTTGTCTCCCTGGGAGTCAGAGACCGGGCCAGCAAAAGGCTGCAAGCCAGAATCGTGTGGAGCAGGCAGGCTGCGGGGAAGGACTTACCCCGCATTGGGCTCGGGCTAGCCGCATCCTCAGTGCGGTGGAGACACCAACCGAACAAGGCATGGGTCGGGTGATCTGACCTGCGGGCAGATTTCAATCTTAAATACCACGAGACACACACAGTACAAACAGGGCTTGGGTTTATGTGAATCACACAGGAATATCGACTAGAAACATGATTGTAATGGTTAGGTATTGGGTTAGGATTATGTTTTAGGGTTAGGGTCAGAGTCAGGACACTTTCTAGCGGATATTCCTTCACGCTGCGGGTTTCTGAATCTGCTCCCCCGCACGCTCGGAAATCACAGTTCTGTACTGTTGCATTTCTTCCACAAGGTGGAACCCTAAGCGCGTTTTTATGTTACAAAGAAAGCAAAGCATCCAATTGAATGAATAAACCACGAACATAAAAAACAAAACATTGCAGTTAAAAGAAAACGAAAACACGTCTGACGTTTGTCCTACAGCAACAGAGAAACTAATTCTTGTGATACAACGATCCACGTTTGTGCAAAGGAATATGTGCTTTCTTGTAATGTTAACTTCAGCATACCACACGCGTCTTAATGCACCCTTTTAACTGCTTATAGACGGCCCTCCTTGTTGTATTAATTTTAAATATTATTATTTATTATTATTTATTTCTTAGCAGACGCCCTTATCCAGGGCGACTTACAGTCGTAAACAAATACATTTCAAGAATGATATATTCCAAATATATTGAAGAACATACAGATCTTAAAATAGGAACGTAAAAACTAGCTATTACAAAACCTGTTCAATAAAATTAGACTACAGCTTAGATTAAAAAAAAAAGCTATCTATGGGATAATTTCTACCCTCAGGTCCTGCGGTAGCCCCTCTCGGCGGGGAAAGTCGCGGCTCAGTTCAGTATTTCACACAGAGCCGAGCTCTGCGTCAGACTCCACGATTCAATCAATGCCGTGGATTCGTCTCCCGCTGTGCTCCACCCTCTCGAGTTAACGAATTAGCCAACTTATTCAACCAAACTCGCTGCTTTTCGAATAGTTTTGTATTCATATATTCATAACAATAAAAGTGATAATTGAATTAAGCAAGCACAATATTGTATTACTACAGTACCATAGGCTACTCACTTTGGACTCGCATATGAAACATGATATGACGATTAATAGGTGTGTTTATGGTTCAGTGAATATAATAACATGGAGGTGGCGCAGCGTGCAAGGGCACGGTCTGTGCTCTAAACTGGTGTCTTAAATTAGGTCTATCTGTTTCTTTCTGTTTGTAAACCCTCTGAATCTAAACACGTCTCTTCTGTGTTGTTTGCTAGCTAGTAAAAGTTTGCTCCAGTTTTAAACTCTGCGGGACAAATAACGAGGTCTGTCTGTGCAGTCGGACACCCTGCCACTCCCAGGCGTTGCGCAGAGCGCGCTGCGCGCACCCGCCTCTGGGAACCACAAGGAGGCTAGAGTCGTAGTGAGGAAGTACAGTGCTGGGATTTTAAACTTAAAGAAGAACTGGAAAAAACCAGAAGCAAAAAAAAAAAATCACAAAACAATCTTTTAAACATCATGCAATAAAGGAGGCGCGGGCACCATGGAGTCTGACCGAAGTTTGGTGCTGATTGTGACGTTTGTGATCGGGATTGCGGGCGCTCGCGGCAGAGAAGGTGGGTGACTTTGAAAGTTTAGGGGCACAGGGAGAGAGAGAGAGAGAGAAGGAGGAAGGGGGAGAGAGGAGGGAGTGAGATTGAACAGGAACTGTGGAGAGAAGATAAGAAACGAACTGTAGCCTAGAAGCTAGGCTCCAGCGAGAAAGAAACAAAGAAAGAAAGAAAGAAGGACTAGCTCCGCCGAACCACACGTACAAAACCGACCCAACAATGCGCTTGTTTTATTTGTTAACGGAGATAAGTTTACTTTAGGAAAGCGGTGCACGTCGGGGGCTACAATGAAAGGCGTTATTTAGGTTAGTGAAAGTGTCGCTGGGGTGCTGCACACGATGTCGAGCACTACAGCTGAAAACATCATAATGTCAATGTTTAGTTTTGAATCGAATCGCCTCTTTTAAGTAAAGGCTGGATTAAAAACCTGCACTGCAGCTTTGAGTGACAGCAGCAATAACCTCCAAGGAAACAAAATCGCTGCTCATAAACAACTTTGCACTTCAAATGGTTTTATTGTTTAAAAAACTGCCATTTATAGAGCCAATAAAAGTCATTTTATTTTAAAAAAAGTAAATAAAAAAGATGTAGATAGATGGGATAAATAAGCTATTAACAACCAAACGAGCAAGATGGGCCGAATGGCCTCCTCTCGTTTGTAAACTTTCTTATGTTCTTATAGATAGATGTTACACGTACACGTTTGCATATATTATTTATTATTTAAATTAAATATTTATTTAAAGAACTGCTCCAATTGTGATAAAAAGGACAGGTGTAATTCCGTGTTTACAGTGGTGGTTGGGCATATATGACAACAGGGTTAGGGCTATTGATTAAATAGGTGTTCGCGTCAGTAATGCAGGTATAGGGTTTTCACTACTAGCCCAGGTAATTCACTAACATGTTTTTGCTTAGTTTTGTCTGTTAATGTTTCAAACTAGAATGTTATTTCTAGGACCAGATGGTTGTTTGTTTTTCTAGTTTCACAACATTAGACATAACCCTGTCTTAAGGTAATCTCTGCTGTCTGCAGTGCTGGTAAAGATCTCAGCAGGAACAGTCATGTGTGTTTGTGTTGATTTAAACCCCACCAGAAGAATCCCGTTCCAGGACTAGCAGTGCAAACCCTGGCATGTAAACAACAGCAGTAGCACGATGCAACGTGTTGCCATGTAAATGAACTGCTCCATCCTGTGGAGCTGCTGGCAGGGGGCCCGTGTTGTTTCTTTATTTAAAAACTTCCAAAAGAGTGTGGCGAGGAGTGAAACAGGAACCTGCTGTGTGCTGCGGGTCGCGGCAGCTTCTCTCGCAGACCGGAGAGACGACCTTCATAGCCGTTCAGCTTGTTAACATTCTTCAATGGAGAGACACACGCTTCAAGCCTTAAAGATGCTTGCTTTGTTGCTTCTCTTTGGTTCATATAGGCATGGAGTTCATTACAAGTCATTTAACTTAGGAAAAGCGCAGTGAAGTGGCACAAGTTGATGTGCTAAAAGAATTTCAGGTTCACCCCGGTAGAGGCCCTAGGATTGCAGTGCCACTGGCTGGTTGAAGGTATTCTGTAGTAAAGTTAATGAATACAGAAATAAGTCAATATCCAGGGCACAGGAACTGACATCAATGAAACTGGAATCTGATTGGCTCTGGCCGTTTACCTTTTATTGTTTTTAAAATCACACACTTTGTAACAGACATTTCAAAGGTTAGCAATTCAGGTTCAACGGCTGAAAGATCGCTGCTATCTTATCTACTGGGAACAAACACAGTCTTATCTACTGGGAACAAACACAATGGGAAACTGGAGGTGAGGGGTGAGTAGTTAAATCATATTGGAACTGTGCAGCTGAATTGAAATAGACAACATTTCAAGTCACGCAGCGATATTGTAGTTGAGGAGGCCTGACTGGAAAGTGAATCTAAATCAGAAGGCGAGTTTTTTTATGAAGGTTTTCCGAGTGCTCTTCAAACATAACCACGGAAAATAAAGACCCCTTTTCTCATGGATAATTCTGCCGTTCCTGCCTTGCTTTCTGTATTAGATTGCCATCTGCGTACAATCAGACTGGAGTTTGGTATTCTTGCCCATTGCATCTCAGATGGAGAATTATAATGTAATTGAATGGTTTAGGGTGCTAGGGTGTAGGAGGGTAAGAGTGACAGTACTCCAGGGAGTCAGTGTTCTAGTGCTGCAGGGTGTAAGAGTGACAGTACTCCAGGGAGTCAGTGTTCTAGTGCTGCAGGGTGTAAGAGTGACAGTACCCAGGGAGTCAGTGTTCTAGTGCTGCAGGGTGTAAGAGACAGTACTCCAGGAGTCAGTGTTCTAGTGCTGCAGGGTGTAAGAGTGACAGTACTCCAGGGAGTCAGTGTTCTAGTGCTGCAGGGTGTAAGAGTGACAGTACTCCAGGGAGTCAGTGTTCTAGTGCTGCAGGGTGTAAGAGTGACAGTACTCCAGGGAGTCAGTGTTCTAGTGCTGCAGGGTGTAAGAGTGACAGTACTCCAGGGAGTCAGTGTTCTAGTGCTGCAGGGTGTAAGAGTGACAGTACCCAGGGAGTCAGTGTTCTAGTGCTGCAGGGTGTAAGAGTGACAGTACTCCAGGGAGTCAGTGTTCTAGTGCTGCAGGGTGTAAGAGTGACAGTACTCCAGGAGTCAGTGTTCTAGTGCTGCAGGGTGTAAGAGTGACAGTACCCAGGGAGTCAGTGTGATAGTTCTCCAGGAGTCAGTAGTTCTCCAGGAGTCAGTGTGATAGTTCTCCAGGGAGTCAGTGTGATAGTACTCCAGGGAGTCAGTGTGATAGTTCTCCAGGGAGTCAATGTGATAGTTCTCCAGGGAGTCAGTGTGATAGTTCAGGCAGTCGGTGTGATAGTTCTCCAGGGAGTCGGTAGTTCTCTAGGGAGTCAGTGTGATAGTTCTCCAGGGAGTCAGTAGTTCTCCAGGGAGTCAGTGTTCTAGTGCTGCAGGGTGTAAGAGTGACAGTACTCCAGGGAGTCAGTGTTCTAGTGCTGCAGGGTGTAAGAGTGACAGTACTCCAGGGAGTCAGTGTTCTAGTGCTGCAGGGTGTAAGAGTGACAGTACTCCAGGGAGTCAGTGTTCTAGTGCTGCAGGGTGTAAGAGTGACAGTACTCCAGGGAGTCAGTGTTCTAGTGCTGCAGGGTGTAAGAGTGACAGTACTCCAGGAGTCAGTGTTCTAGTGCTGCAGGGTGTAAGAGTGACAGTACTCAGGGAGTCAGTGTTCTAGTGCTGCAGGGTGTAAGAGTGACAGTACCCAGGAGTCAGTGTTCTAGTGCTGCAGGGTGTAAGAGTGACAGTACTCCAGGGAGTCAGTGTTCTAGTGCTGCAGGGTGTAAGAGTGACAGTACCCAGGGAGTCAGTGTTCTAGTGCTGCAGGGTGTAAGAGTGACAGTACTCCAGGGAGTCAGTGTTCTAGTGCTGCAGGGTGTAAGAGTGACAGTACTCCAGGGAGTCAGTGTTCTAGTGCTGCAGGGTGTAAGAGTGACAGTACTCCAGGGAGTCAGTGTGATAGTTCTCCAGGGAGTCAGTAGTTCTCCAGGGAGTCAGTGTGATAGTTCTCCAGGGAGTCAGTGTGATAGTACTCCAGGGAGTCAGTGTGATAGTTCTCCAGGGAGTCAATGTGATAGTTCTCCAGGGAGTCAGTGTGATAGTTCAGGCAGTCGGTGTGATAGTTCTCCAGGGAGTCGGTAGTTCTCTAGGGAGTCAGTGTGATAGTTCTCCAGGGAGTCAGTAGTTCTCCAGGGAGTCAGTGTGATAGTTCTCCAGGGAGTCGGTGTGATAGCTTGCTCCAAGAAGTCACCATGCTCTATTACTTCAGGCAGTATTGAAGAGTGCTGTGTGACGTGTCTAACAGGTTAAGTCTGTCTCTCTAGTTTGAGAAAGGGGGTGGGTTCTAATTTAAACCGAAACAACAACAGCCACTAGATTGTGGTGCAGTTATATTATTGCATGGCTCAGTGTGTGTGTGGCTAATTCCACAGAGAGAGAGAGGGCGAAAGGGAGGAGGGTTATAGTCAATGATGCACAGAGAGAAGGAGGCTTGTTTGTTTTGGAGACGGCACGTCGCCGAGGAGAGATTAAAGGTGTGGCTAACAGCAGGAACCAGTCTTTTGTTATTGCAAAGACACATTTATAGTATGAATAAAATAAATAGCTGATGTGCTTCAGGCATCTTAACAAAATTAAGTTTATGAATTCAAATTGAGAAAGATTCCAGAGAGCTCACCGGGACCATGGCATTGTAAAAGTTGCCAAGTCAAGGGCAGAGTGGAGTGCAGGGCAACTGGGGTCTGTCTACCCCCCCCACCCGGCACCATCCCGCTGCTGGTGAGGTGCGGGAGGGGTAACACTCCAATCTGCCAGGCAGGCTCTCAGCCTACTACGGCCTGTTGCTATGATACCACGTACAGTCATCCAGAAAATGTGTCCCTGAGAGGAGTTGACTTTATTAGAGCGCTTTCACTGCATTGTGATCTGGAGAGATCTGAGCAGGGATGAGAGAGAGAGGGAGTGTGTGTGTGTGAGAGAGAGTGTGTGTAAAGTCCATGATATAATAAAATCAATGTACACAGAAAACAAATGTGCAGTAAAAATTGGCAACAAAAGAACAGAATGCTTCACTCAGGGGCGTGGGGTGAGACAGGGCTGCAGTCTGAGTCCAACACTGTTCAATATTTACATCAATTAGTTAGCGATGATGCTGGAGCAGTCTGCAGCCCCTGGCCTCACTCTGCACGACACAGAAGTCAAGTTTCTGCTCTATGCAGATGACCTGGTCCGGCTATTGCCCACAGAGCAGGGTCTACAGCAGAACCGGGCTCTGCTGGAGCAGTACTCTCAGTCCTGGGCCCTGGCAGTAAACCTTTAAAAGACCACTAGAATAATTTTTCAAAAAAAGGCCAGATCTCAGGGAAACAGATACCACTTCACCCTAGGCAACACCGCCCTAGAACACACCACAAACTACACTTACCTGGGCCTGACTATCAGCACGTCGGGGAGCTTTAACCTGGCAGTAAATGCACTAAAGGAAAAAGCCAGAAGAGCTTTTTATGCCATCATAAGAAGATTCTATAAAATTTATATATCTGTCAAAATATGGCTAAAATGAATTGACAGTGTCATCCAGCCCATTGCGCTGTGTGGTAGTGAGGTGAGGGGTCCACTCAGTCAACAGGATTACACTAAATGGGACAAACACCCAATCGAAACCCTGCATGCTGAACTCTACAAAAACATACTACAGGTGCAAAGAAAAACACCAAATCACGCATGCAGGGCAGAATTAGGCCGCTACCCGACACTTATAAATATTAAGAAAAGAGCACTCAAATTTTGGATGCACCTAAAGAACGGTGAGTCAGACTCACTCCAATATAAGGCCCTCCAAACCCAAGAGCTCAGCTCTGAAAAGAGTCCCCTAAGTCTGCTGGCCTTGAAGCTCACTGCGCTGACCCCCACTAATGCTAACACAAACCAGCTTCAGGTCAACACTGCTTATCAGCCACCAATCAGAGTAAACCAAATAATAAAACAAACCAAAAACTCCTATCTGAACCATTGGGACATAGAAACAAAATCCCAAAATAAACTTGATTGTTATTGGGCCCTAAAAAGAAACTATAACCGTCATTATTTATTTTCTTTGATTATTTATTTATTTATTTATTTATTTATTTATTTATTTTTATCATTCACAGTACTATTTTCCCTTCAATGTTATCACTTTTTTCCACCCTCCCCTTAATCCTCTAATTTATTTGTTTTAGTGTATTTTATAAATCAGTTTGTTATATATATGTATTATGTATATGTATGTATGTATTTTAATGCAATGTGTATATATATATATATATATATATATATATATGCATGTATGTATGTATTGTATAATTGCTTTGGCAACACCTGCTATTGTAAGTCATGCCAATAAAGCACCATTGAATTGAGGGAGAGAGAGCCTGTGTGTGAGAAAGAGAGAGAAGTGTGTGTGGTGAGAGAGAGAGAGGTGGCCTCTTTCTGTTTAACACAAAGCCTGTGGAGTAGATTACTTTATTAGAGACCCCCCCCCCTGTTTCGGGGGGTTGTGTGATCCTCACCCCCTGCTGTTAATGCAAGTCATTAGATTAGGTGCATTACATACATTAAAACAAACTTATAACAAAGTGTGTTTCAATACCTGTACCTTACTTCATGGCAGATAGTTTCATAGAGAGGAATGAATAATGGAGTCTGTCTCAGTGAGTCCTGGGTGACAGAGACATATAAATACTGCCCCCTCCCCGACACACACACTGTGGATAACCCTACACCACCACAGGAAGTGTGGCAGGAAGTTATGCGGCATCACTTTCCTGCTTGAGTTTGAACCACATGCTCACAGGAAGTCATCAGGAAGATATTAAAGCTGACAAGGGCTTATTAATACCCCCCTTCCCCTTTAGATTGTGTGTGTGTGTGTGTCTCTGTCTGTCTCTGTCTGTCTGTCTGTCTGTGTGTTACAGTGTGTGTGTGTTACAGTGTGTGGGTCTGTGTTACAGTGTCTGTGTATCTGTGTCTGTATGTGTGTGGGTCTGTGTCTGGTCTGTGTCTGTTTCTGTCTGTCTCTGTGTGTGTGCCTGTGACTGTGAGTCTGTGTGTGTGAGTCTGTGTGTTACAGTGTGTGTGTCTGTGTGTTAGTGTGTGTGTCTGTGTGTGGGTCTGTCTGTGTCTGGGTCTGTCTGAGTGTGTGTGTGTGTCTGTGTGTTACAGTGTGTGGGTGTGTATTACAGTGTGTGGGTCTGTGTGTTACTGTGTCTGTGTCTGTGTGTCTGTGTGTTACAGTGTGTGGGTCTGTGTGTGTGTCTGTGTCTGTGTGTGTGTTACAGTGTGTGCACATATTTCTCTCAGACTTCCTCATTCACCACACCTTTCTTCCTTCCTCTCCCTTTCCCTCTCCCTCTCTCCTGCAGTGTGCACTGGCACTCTTATGAAGCTGGCTCTGCCCTCCAGTCTGCAGAATCAGTACGAGACTCTGAAGAAGCTCTACACTGGCTGCCAGGTGGTGCAGGGAAACCTGGAGATCACTCACCTGCAGGGGGCGCTTGACCTGGACTTCCTCAAGGTGTGGTGGGCTTTGGGTTTGGATTTGGGGGACAGTGTCTCTGTGAGGGGAGCAGTGATTTGGGGGACAGTGTCTCTGTGAGGGGAGCAGTGATTTGGGGGACAGTGTCTCTGTGAGGGGAGCAGTGATTTTGGGGCAGTGTCTCTGTGAGGGGAGCAGTGCCGTACCCTGCGCTGGACCTGGCTTCAGATTCGTACGCTGTGGTCTGAGTGAGAGCTGCTGCTGTAAGCCTGCTCTCCTTCCAGGAACCCCTACAGAGCACCACGGATCTATCTCTCTTCATCCCTCTATCTCGCCCCTCTCCCCTCCTCCGTCTCTCTGTCTAGGGTATCACGGAGGTGCAGGGCTACGTTCTCATCGCTGAGACGGCCGTTGATTTCATTCCTCTGGAGAATCTCCGCATCATCCGCGGCACTCAGCTCTACCAGGACACCTTCGCCCTGGCGGTGCTGAAGAACAGCAGGCTAAGGGAGCTCCGCATGAGTAACCTGACCGGTGAGCTGGGGAGGAGGGGAGAGGAGAGAGGGGTTAGGGGATGAGAGAGGGGAGGGAAGTGAAAAGAGGGGAAGGGAGGGGAGAGGGAAGGGGGAGAGGGTAGGGAAGGGGAAGGAATGGGGGGGAGAGGGTAGGGAAGGGGAAGGAATGGGGGAGGGAGGGAGGGGAGGGGAGGAGAGGAGAGGGGAGGGGAGGAGAGGAGACTGATAACCAGTGAGAAAGGGAGACAATGTATTATAGTGTAGAATTATTTTTTGTTTTTCCTATTCTACAGAAATCCTGTTAGGAGCAGTGAATATATCTGGGAATTCTCAGCTGTGCTATCCGGAGACTGTTAAATGGAAAGACATTCTGGATCAGGGCAACAAATACAACGTGACCATTAATACAGCATCACGCACATCAGCCTGTGAGTGGGGAAGAGTGGAGGGGAATGGAAGGAAGGGGAATATTAGGTTGGAATGCACTCCCTCTCCCTCTCTCTCTCTCTCTCCTCTCTGTCTCTCTCTCCTTCTCTCTCTCTCTCTCTCACTCACTCTGTCTCTCTCTCTCTCAAGTTCAAAATGCTTAATTGGATGACAAGCAGAACACGTATTGCCAAGTCTACAACACAAACATACTTTTAGAACAGATACAATATGGTTATATTGAGTACATTTTACGGTGGAACTCTGGCTCTATGACAGGATACTACAAATTCTGCAGCTATTAATGCTCCTTCTCTTTTTTTCTCCCAGAAGAACCTGCAGTTTATTTTCCTGGCTCTTGAGCAGGAAACCCTCTATATTATCTGCCAGTCTGAGGCAGTAATCTCTCTCTCAGCTCTCTGTATCTTTCACAGTGGAGGATGAAGGTTTCCACTGTGCTATATACCTGCTTGTTTCAATGGCTAGCTTGTGGTCACTAATCCTATATGTTGTTAACAGGTGGTGGTATTGTTTCTTTTTGACAAGGTTTAGATATTGGGGGTATTCAGGGTGTATTCTCTGTTGAGGGAGCTCTGTAGAGGTGGAGTTTATTTTGGCTTTTAATCCACTCTCTCCAGTAGAGGGTGTATTTCTCTATCAGGGCAGATCCTACAGCTTTTCTTAGTGCCCTCTGGCTGCTGGGCTCAGTGTCAGGGCTATTGTGGATGTTGATGCTGGTGTGTGTGGACAGGGATGTGATGTAGGACTGTAGCGAGGGTTTAGCTGGACTGCTCACAGAGGATTCAAGGGCATGGAAGTGGACAGAGTTTGAGCTGCTGTTTCTCAGGTGGAGCCAGACCTGGGTGATTCTTTTCTGGATGGGGATCAGCAGAGGTGCTCTCCCTAGTACGTTGTTTGGGGGCTTCTCTGTGTCAGTGCAGGAGCTCTTTACAGAAGCGCAGGTAGGTGGTTTCTGTGGGAGTCTTGTCCCACTGTGTGTTCTCTGTACTCGGGGTTGGGCCCCAGACTTCACTCCCATAGAGCA
>CM072696.1:15043308-15049034 GCA_036884735.1 Huso huso | reverse complement strand
TGACCACAGGCAGAATTTAGTAACGTGACCAGAGCCAGAATTAGCCAACATGACCATAGGCGGAATTGGCTAACATGACCATAGCCAGGTTTCAGTAACATGACCAGAGGCAGAGTTAGCTAACATGACCATAGGCGGAATTGGCCAGCATGACCAGAGGCGGAATTGGCTAACATGACCATAGCCAGGTTTCAGTAACATGACCAGAGGCAGAGTTGGCTAACATGACCAGAGGCGGAATTAGCCAACATGACCAGAGGCGGAATTGGCTAACATGACCACAGGCAGAATTTAGTAACGTGACCAGAGCCAGAATTAGCCAACATGACCAGAGGTGGAATTAGCCAACATGACCAGAGCCGGAATTAGCCAACATGACCAGAGGCGGAATTGGCTAACATGACCACAGGCAGAATTTAGTAACGTGACCAGAGCCAGAATTAGCCAACATGACCATAGGCGGAATTAGCCAACATGACCAGAGGCGGAATTGGCCAGCATGACCAGAGGCAGAGTTGGCTAACATGACCAGAGCCAGAATTAGCCAACATGACCAGAGGTGGAATTAGCAAACATGACCAGAGCCGGAATTAGCCAACATGACCAGAGGCGGAATTGGCTAACATGACCACAGGCAGAATTTAGTAACGTGACCAGAGCCAGAATTAGCCAACATGACCATAGGCGGAATTAGCCAACATGACCACAGGAGGAATTGGCTAACATGACCATAGGCGGACCGGGCCAAGTTCTGACTTAGCTCTGGTCATGTTCAGGCCCATCTCTGGTCATGTTGCTGGAAAGGGAGGCCAAGTTCTGGTAAAGCTCTGGTCATGTTGCGGGAAGGGGGAAGGGGGGGTTTGACCTCCCGTGCCTGGCGCCCGTTCATGCGGGCCTGGAGGCTCCCATTTCCGGCTCGAGATCTGGGGTTTGCGCCCTTCACTCCTCCGTGCGTTCCCTTTCAGTCTCTGGTCATTTCTACCTTCTCCGGAGGTGATTTGGTAGCTATGGTCATGTGGAGAGGAATTTTCGGAGGGAAATCCCTATCTTTAACATTGTATGACCAGAGTCCGGAGTTTTTCGGCTCCGCCAGAATCAGTTTTCCAAAAACCATGGTCATGTTCCCTATCTTTAACATTGGATGACCATGGCCACCTCGGGGCAGTTTGGGGAAGTCTGCCAAGGGCAGAGGCAAAACGGGGCTGCGGGGCGGCAGCGACCCCTTTTCCCAAGGACCCGGGCCCTCCCTCCCTTCAGGTTCCCGCGGTTAAGATACAACGGGGGGGTCCGCGGAGATTTCCGTCGACAGGGTTTTTTGATCAAAATGATTTGACTAAGTCAGGACCGAGGTGTCAGAATGCATGTGAAGGACCCGTTTGGAGCCGTCCCTTGGAGTCTGTGGCTGGGCAGGAGTTGACGGGATTCCTCCTTGTCTTCCCGGATGGAATGTCTCTCTTTGTGTGTGCAAAAAAAGGGTCCTTCACAAAATCCACACACATTATAGACCGAAGACTTCGTCTTACCATGCTTGATCTAAGAAACCCTGCCTGACCCACCCTACCGTGGACTGGGGTGAGCGGAGCTGAGTTTGGTCGCCACACCATCGCTCTCTCCGGAAGGGAGTCCAAGGATCGGGCCGAATGCTTGCGCCGTCACGGTGTTGTACGCTGAAGCCCGGGGATTGAGGTTCTATTTCTGGGCAAGATGTGAGCGCGCGCCTCGCATGTGTCCATTGAGGGGCGGTTCTCGTGCCGGGCAGGAGCCAGGAGCCAGGTCGGGATGATTTCCATTGTGGTTAAGTCGCCTTGCCTGTGTTCCTTCCCCCTGATCCGCGTGTGTCCCGTCCCCCTCCCCCGGGCTATCAATGCTGTTTGGGTGAGCTGTTGGCCGTTTTTGGAGGCCTCGTGCCGGGCAGGAGCCAGGTGGGGAGGATTTCCCAATGTGGTTAAGTCGCCCTGCCTGTGTTCCTTCCCGGGGCGGAGGTTTTCCCACACGATTGGCTTTTTCATTCCGACTAGGGAGGGCCCCTGCGGGCCGGTGTCGCGCCGGTGTTCAGGCACGGCGGTTCCTCCCGAAACCCTACAGTCGGACGCCGTTGAGAGAGGGTTTCCCTCCCTCCCTTCCTTCCTTCCTTCCCAGAGAGAAGCCTGGGGGAGGGGGACGCCGACCCTTCCGAGCGAGGTCGAGAAGCCCGGGAGCCCTTCCATCGAGTGGTCTGGCTCGAGCCTGGGGAGGACCGGCGGGTCTAGTCCCCCGTTGTGTGCGTCTTTTCCCCGGAGCTGAAATGCATTCCTCTGGCTGACCTGCGGTCCCCCGTACCGCGTAGCTTTTGACGGTTCCGTTCGAACACCCGGCCAAGGCCGAGCCCCTCCCGTTCGCGGGTGGGCTCCGTCGCGTTCCGTCCTCCCGCGCTTCCCCCATCCGCTTCTCGCAGGCGCTTTGGTGGAACAAGGGGGGGTCGGATCGCGCTCGTTCCACCATCCTCCGCCCGACTCCGGGGGGATGCGGAAGGCGCGGCTACCTGGTTGATCCTGCCAGTAGCGTATGCTTGTCTCAAAGATTAAGCCATGCATCTCTAAGTACACACGGGCTTGTACAGTGAAACTGCGAAAGGCTCATTAAATCAGTTACGGCTCCTTTGATCGCTCCAACGTTACTTGGATAACTGTGGTAATTCTAGAGCTAATACATGCCGACGAGCGCCCCCCCCCCCTCTTCCGGGGGTCCGGGGATGCGTGCATTTATCAGATCAAAAAAAAAAAAAACCCAACCGGGGCCTCGCTCTCCGCCGCTTTGGTGACTCTGGATAACCTCGAGCCGATCGCACGTCCCTGGCGGCGGCGACGACTCATTCGAGTGTCTGCCCTATCAACTTTCGATGGTACTTTCTGCACCTACCATGGTGATCACGGGTAACGGGAATCAGGGGTTCGATTCGAGAGGGAGCCTGAGAAACGGCTACCACATCCAAGGAAGGCAGCAGGCGCCAAGAATTACTCCCGACCCGGGAGGTAGTGAGAAAAATAACAATACAGGACTCTTTCGAGGCCCTGTAATTGGAATGAGTACACTTTAAATCCTTTAACGAGGACCCATTGGAGGGCAAGTCTGGTGCCAGCAGCCATGGTAATTCCAGCTCAATAGCGTATATTAAAGTTGCTGCAGTTAAAAAGCTCGTAGTTGGATCTTGGGATCGAGCTGGCGGTCCGCATGCGAGGCGAAGCTACTGCCTGTCTCAGCCCCTGCCTCTCGGCGCCCCCTCGATGCTCTTAGCTGAGTGTCCCGCGGGGTCCGAAGCGTTTACTTTGAAAAAAATTGAGTGTTCAAAGCAGGCTGACTCGCCCGAATACTTCAGCTAGGAATAATGGAATAGGACTCCGGTTCTGTTTTGTGGGTTTCCCGAACCCGGGGCCATGATTGAGAGGGACGGCCGGGGGCATTCGTATTGTGCCGCTAGAGGTGAAATTCTTGGACCCGGTGCAAGAATTAAAGCGAAAAGCATTTGCCAAGAATGTTTTCATTAATCAAGAACGAAATTCGGAGGTTCAAGATGATCAGATACCGTCAGAAGTTCGACCATAAACGATGCCGACTGGTGATCCGGGCGGCGTTATTCCCATGACCCGCCGAGCAGCCTCCGGAAACCAAAGTGTTTGGGTTCCGGGGAGTATTGTTGCAAAGCTGAAACTTAAAGGAATTGACGGAAGGGCACCACCAGGAGTGGAGCCTGCGCTTAATTTGACTCAACACGGGAACCTCACCCGCCCGGACACGGGAAGGATTGACAGATTGATAGCTCTTTCTCTATTCTGTGGGTGGTGGTGCATGGCCGTTCTTAGTTGGTGGAGCGATTTGTCTGGTTAATTCCGATAACGAACGAGACTCCGGCATGCTAACTAGTTATGCGACCCCGTGCGGTCGGTGCCAACTTCTTAGAGGACTGGTGGCTCTCAGCCACAAGAGATGGAGCAATAACAGGTCTGTGATGCCCTTAGATGTCCGGGGCTGCACGCAGCGCTTACACTGCATGGCTCAGCGTGTGCCTACCTTTCGCCGACAGGCGCGGGTAACCCGTTGAACCCCATGCGTGCTGGGGATCGGGATTGAAATTCTTTCCCATGAACGAGGAATTCCCAGTAAGTGCGGGTCATCAGCTCGCGTTGATTAAGTCCCTGCCCTTTGTACACACCGCCCGTCGCTACTACCGATTGGATGGTTTAGTGAGGTTTTCGGATCGGCCCCGGGTCGCCGCGTTCCTGGCAGGCCGAGAAGGCGATCAAACTTGACTATCTAGAGGAAGTAAAAGTCAGAACAAGTTTCCGTGGTGAACCTGCGGAAGGATCATTAACAGTCGGCCTCGCAGCGGTCTTTCACCTCGCCGCCAATCGCTCAGGCGGGCGCGAGCGGCAGGAGAACGGGAGGTCCCGAGCCTTCGTGCCGGGATGCCGCCCTCGTCTCCGGGAAGGGTGTTTGAGGCGCCGCAGGTGTTTATGGGGAGGCGTCCCCTCGTCGCCATACCTCCCGGCACTTCATGCCAGCAGGGACCCGCCGCCAAATCGGCCAGGGATGGGCCCTCTGTCGTTCGCTCAGGGAGACGGCCGTCACCGGCACAGTGCCCTTCGCCCCTGTCGTGGTTCGAGGGGACGAGCGCGGCCGGTGTGGGCAGCGGGTTCGGCAGTGGTCTGAACTGGCTGTTCGACGCGTCCCCGTCGGTGCCTCCCGCTGGATGTCGATGGCCACCGCTTCCTGCAGGGCCTCCATCCTTCCTCCCGGGGTCCGGGCTTCGGGGTCACGCCCCTCGAAAACCCCGGCGCAGGGTACCTGCCGCCCGGGCGGAAGGTCTAACGACTGGTGGTTTCCGCACCCACCGCCCGCGGACGGTGTGGCGCTGGTCGCCGGGAGCAAGTTTTGCCTGCCGTCGCCTCCGTGGAAGATCCTCAGCGGATCCCCTCCGGAAGCGCCTGCCCCTCGCCCCCAGATGCTTGACAAAACTCTGGTCACTGGTTTCGACTGTTTGCCCGCCTTCGTGACCCAGCTCGGCTGGCCGAGCCGCTGAGAAAAACACAGAAAGGACTACTCTGGCGGTGGATCACGGCTCTGTGCGTCGATGAAGAATGCAGCTAGCTGTAAAAAAATTAATGTGAATTGCAGGACACATTGATCATCGACACTGAACGCGACGGCGGCCCCGGGTTCCGGGGCTACGTCTGTCTGAGGGTCGCTTTGACAATCGCCCGCCTGTAAGCAGGGTCTTGGTGTTCCCTGTTGGGTCTGGCGCGGCTGGGGCCGGGCCGCAAGGGACGCCGCAGCCCTTCGCCCCTAAAATCAGAGACCCGGAGGTTAACCTGCCATGGGAGAAGTTCGAGCACGCCGTCTGGAACCGTGGGACGGTGGGGCGGGCGGCATAAGTGGAACGCTCCATGCGGCTGTCGGTGGACGTTGTGACTCCAGCCCTTCGACGCTCTGCCATGCTCCGCCGCCTCAACGTTGTCCCTTTGTCCCCCTGGGGCCGCCCCCTGAAGGTCCCTACCGGCCTCTGGAACTCTCTCTCGGGTTGCCGAGAAGGCCGGACTGGCTCGTCGTGTGCCCCTCTCCTCTCTCCCTCTCCCGGAGGTTTGGGGCTTGAACTGGGGCGCTGGCTGCCTCTAATACGACCTCAGATCAGGCGAGTCAACCCGCTGAATTTAAGCATATTACTAAGTGGAGGAAAAGAAACAACCAGGATT
>CM072696.1:15038308-15040808 GCA_036884735.1 Huso huso | reverse complement strand
GATTTCTGCCCAGTGCTCTGAATGTCAAAGTGAAGAAATTCAACGAAGCGCGGGTAAACGGCGGGAGTAACTATGACTCTCTTAAGTGCTCGTTGACGCGACTTGGGATAGTAGCTGAGAGTTATAGTGGCCTTGACCTCCACGTGGTCCCGCCGGTAACATTCCTTTTGGAATGGCCAACAAGGCTTAATACAAAGCACTTATAGTATTATCTTCCCATGTGGCTGAGTGGCCGAACTGCCTCATTATCTAAGGCTAAAAAGCAATATGCGAATTTGTAATAAAGAATGTCCTTGCCGGATGGCACGTAGCCCGGAGAGCAGACGTGCCGTGGGGAGGTTAGGGGTCGGACCTATACCCACTACAGGAAGACCTCAAGAAACATGTGCCAGCAAAGGAGTAAAAAGTGCCTTCCTATTGGGCCTCCGCTTAATTTCTGTGGGTACACAGACAGCATATAGCGGTATCTCTGCTGAGATATGGAATGCCATGGACAAGAATTACCGACACAACAGCGGAAGGGTGGAAATTGTGGAATGTGATGCTAAGGCCTCTTACAACACTGTGTGGTATCACAGCGGCAGGATTCCTAGTACCAGTGGAGATTGTACAGCGATAGGGGAAACCCCATTGGCCCAAGAGGCAAATCCCACTTTAAATAAAGCAGACAGTGATAGCAATTTCATATCGAATGCTTCCGGAACAGCAATGAGAGAATCAAAGCTATCATATGGAAAAGAACCGGAGGAAGGAGTGGACATTATCTTACTCCCAGACAAGACCTTATCCTGTACAAGGTGTAATGAATACCTAGGCACGGCCTCAAAACTATTGCAGCACTTCCATATTAAACACAGAGCAATCACACTGATGTTTAAATGTAGAAAATGCGGGAAGACCGACAAAAGAAATCACTCGATTGCGTGCCATGTCCCCAAATGTGGGCCCCTGAGGGTGGATGTGAGCATACCGCCGGGAATACCAAGTATCAGAACAAGAGGAGAGAAACAGCCTAGAGAAATAGCAGGTAGATCATGGATGAAGAGACGTGCTATCAAAAGGGGCAGTTATCTGAGACATCAGAAATTGTTCTTGAAAAAAACCTCGCAACTCGCGGCCCTCATCCTCGATGGCTCTGAAAAAATACCATGCCCAATCCCATTTCAAGAAGTATATGAAGCCTTCAAGACGAAGTGGGAAGCAGCCACAGAATTCCAAGGGCTTGGTCAGTTCTGCTCCAATGAAAGGGCAGATAATTCATTATTTCAGGAGCTGATTACTGGGGGAGTGAGCATAAATTTGGAGGCCATCAAACGAAATCCTCACCAGGACCAGACGGAATAGATCATCAAAACATCAGCGACCAAGATCCCAAAGGCACATCGTGGGCGGAGCTCTTCAATGTATGGTTCATTACAGGAATAGTGCCGAATACTATCAAACCCTGTAAGACGATACTACTGCCAAAAACTACGGAACCAGACAAACTGGCGGAGATAGGCAACTGGAGACCGATTACAATCGGTTCAATGGTCCTAAGACTGTTCTCGAGGATTGTCACAGGAAGGCTGACAAAGGCCTGCCCTCTCAATCCAAGACAGTGAGGATTTATCTCCGCACCGGGATGCTCTGAAAACTTGAAGTTACTACAGTCAATCCTCGAGCATGCGAAGAAACAGCACAACCAACTGGCAGTAGTATTTGTGGACATTATGTAAAAGCATTTGACTCAGTCTCGCATGAACATATCATGTGGGTGTTACGCAGAAGAACGTGGATGAGCATGTCATCAAGGTTATTAAGAGCTCCTATGAGAACTGCACCACCTCGATTGAAATGGACGGGAAGAAGTCTCCGGTAATTGAGATGAAGATTGGAGTCAAGCAAGGAGATCCGATGTCACCATTGCTGTTCAATCTGGCAATGGATCCATTGATCAACGCCCTGGAATCATTGGGCCAAGGATATACCATCAACGGGATAGATTGGCAACCCTTGCCTTTGCTGATGATCTGGTCCTGGTGAGTGAGTCGGGATGGAATGGAGAAAATCTGGCTATCCTAGAGTCCTTCTGCAGTCTTTCTGGATTGGTCGTACAAGCCACAAAGTGCTACGGGTTTGGTTTTTAACACCAACGCACGATTCATATACGGTTAACAACTGTAGACCATGGAATATCATGGGGAACGAGCTGAATATGATCGCGCCAGGTGATTCCGAGCACTATTTGGGCACAAAGATTGATCCATGGGTCGGAATTGTAAAGGCCGATATGATACATCAACTGCAGGAGTGGATTGGGAGGATAGATCAGGCACCATTGAAACCATCCCAAAAGCTCGTCATACTTAGAACATATACCATTCCCCGTCTCATATATCTTGCTGATCACACTGAATGCAAAGTAAATTGCCTGAAAGTAGTTGATACACTCATGAGGGCAGCAGTAAAAAATGGCTGCATCTTCCAACATCTATATGCGACGGTATCATATACCGAG
>CM072696.1:14870808-15033308 GCA_036884735.1 Huso huso | reverse complement strand
CACCCTGGCGGCTTCCTCCCCTAGGAAGTTTCGCCTGATGGGCCCCTCCCGTTTATTAACATGACCTGGCACGGTTCAGGACCAGAGTCAGGGGACCATAGGCAGAGTTGGAGGCCCTGCCGGGAGTTCGGCTTCCTCCCTTAATGCAAAGGACACCGGGGGGGGATTACTAAGATCAAAAAGCGGAGGTTCATTCCCCCCTTTTTCGGATGTGGGAGGGCACCCGAAGTTCTGACTTCCTCCTGGTCATGCCTGATGGGCCCCCCTGGCACCCGGTTCAGGCCGGGCTGGTCAGTTCCTGTTGCGGGAAAGGGAGGCCAAGTTCTGGTAGGCCTATCTCTGGTCATGTTGCTGGAAAGGGGGAAGGGGGTTGACCTCCGTGCCTGGCGCCCGTTCATGCGGGCCTGAGGCTCCCATTTCCGGCTCGAGATCTGGGTTTCCTTCACTCCTCCTCATGCGTTCCTTTCATTCTCTGGTCATTTCTACCTTCTCCGGAGGTGATTTGGTAGCTATGGTCATGTTGAGAGGAATTTTCGGAGGGAAATCCCTATCTTTAACATTATAGACCAGAGTCCGGAGTTTTTCGGCCCGCCAGAATCAAAGTTTTCCAAAACCATGGTCATGTTCCTATCTTTAACATTGGATGACCATGGCCACCTCGGGGCAGTTTGGGGAAGTCTCCCAAGGGCAGAGGCAAAACAGGGCTGCGGGGCGGCAGCGACTCCTTTTCCCAAGGACCCGGGCCCTCCCTCCCTTCAGGTTCCCGCGGTTAAGATACAACGGGGGGGGTCCGTGGAGATTTCCGTCGACAGGGTTTTTTGATCAAAATGATTTGACTAAGTCAGGACCGAGGTGTCAGAATGCATGTGAAGGACCCGTTTGGAGCCGTCGCTTGGAGTCTGTCGCTGGGCAGGAGTTGACGGGATTCCTCCTTGTCTTCCCGGATGGAATTTCTCTCTTTGTGTGCAAAAAGGGTCCTTCACAAAATCCACACACATTATAGACGAAGACTTCGTCTTACCATGCTTGATCTAAGAAACACTGCCTGACCCACCCTACCGTGGACTGGGGTGAGCGGAGCTGAGTTTGGTCGCCACACCATCACTCTCTCCGGAAGGGAGTCCAAGGATCGGGCCGAATGCTTGCGCCGTCACGGTGTACGCTGAAGCCGGGCATGGAGCCAGGTCGGGATGATTTCCATTGTGGTTAAGTCGCCTTGCCTGTGTTCCTTCCCCCTGATCCGCGTGCGTCCCGTCCCCGTCCCCCTCCCCCGGGCCACCAATGCTGTTTGGGTGAACGGCTTTGCGGGGGGTAAGAAGGGTGAGCTGTTGGCCGTTTTTGGAGGCCTCGTGCCGGGCAGGAGCCAGGTGGGGAGGATTTCCCATGTGGTTAAGTCGCCCTGCCTGTGTTCCTTCCCGGGGCGGAGGTTTCCACACGATTGGCTTTTTCATTCCGACTAGGGAGGGCCCCTGCGGGCCGGTGTCGCGCCGGTGTTCAGGCACGGCGGTTCCTCCCGAAACCCTACAGTCGGACGCCGTTGAGAGAGGGTTTCCCTTCCTTCCTTCCCAGAGAGAAGCCTGGGGGAGGGGGGGACGCCGACCTTTCCGAGCGAGGTCGAGAAGCCCGGGAGCCCTTCCATCGAGTGGTCTGGCTCGAGCCTGGGGAGGACCGGCGGGTCTAAGTCCCCCGTTGTGTGCGTCTTTTCCCCGGAGCTGAAACGCATTCCTCTGGCTGACCTGCGTTCCCCCGTACCGCATAGCTTTTGACGGTTCCGTTCGAACACCCGCCGCGCTCGAGCCCCCTCCCGTTCGCGGGTGGGCTCCGTCGCGTTCCTCCCGCGCTTCCCCCATCTGCTTCTCGCAGGCGCTTTGGGGGTGGAACAAGGGGGGGTCGGATCGCGCTCGTTCCACCATCCTCCGCCCGACTCCGGGGGGATGCGGAAGGCGCGGCTACCTGGTTGATCCTGCCAGTAGCGTATGCTTGTCTCAAAGATTAAGCCATGCATGTCTAAGTACACACGGGCTTGTACAGTGAAACTGCGAAAGGCTCATTAAATCAGTTACGGCTCCTTTGATCGCTCCAACGTTACTTGGATAACTGTGGTAATTCTAGAGCTAATACATGCCGACGAGCGCTGACCCCCCCTCCCCCCTCTTCCCGGGGGTCCGGGATGCGTGCATTTATCAGATCAAAAACCCAACCGGGGGCGCCTCGCTCTCCCGGCCGCTTTTGGTGACTCTGGATAACCTCGAGCCGATCGCACGTCCCTGGCGGCGGCGACGACTCATTCGAGTGTCTGCCCTATCAACTTTCGATGGTACTTTCTGCGCCTACCATGGTGATCACGGGTAACGGGGAATCAGGGTTCGATTCCGGAGAGGGAGCCTGAGAAACGGCTACCACATCCAAGGAAGGCAGCAGGCGCGAAATTACCCACTCCCTGACCCTGGGAGGTAGTGAATGAAAAAATAACAATACAGGACTCTTTCGAGGCCCTGTAATTGGAATGAGTAACAGGTCTCACTTGAACATATAATCACATTAATTTTATAAAATTATGTTTAATCGCACTACAATGAATCAAATAATACCCGTAAATACACAGAGGGCGATCTCCATTTCCTGGTGTGGGGCCACGAGACTGTGACCTTAGGCTCCTTGCATCTGCCAGTATGGATGACAGCTACAGTGAAAGTGAGAGTAGCCTAATTTTATCAGTTTTAGACACCTCTTATGAATGTGAATTATGTAGTGATGGATCTGATGTAGAGAGAGAAAACACTGCACTGTTGAATTTGTTCAGTCTTGAACAAATAAGACTACGCGGTGATCTGATTTCAAGCATTCAAAATCCTAAAAGATATTGACAATGCCGACCCAGGGGACTTTTTCGACCTGATAAAAGAAACAAGGACCAGGGGTCACAAATGGAGATTCGATAAAGGGGCATTCAGAACAGAAAATAGGAGGCACTTTTTTACACAGAGAATTGTGGGAATCTGGAACCAACTCCCCAGTAATGTTGTTGAAATTGACACCCTGGGATCCTTCAGAAGCTGCTTGATGAGATTCTGGGATCAATCCTAACAACCAAATCAAGATAATGGCCTCCTCTGTTGTAAACTTTCTTGTTTCTTTTATATATATATATATATATTGTTGAAAGGACTCCCTTACCGGGTTCGTTGCCTTTAAAAACTTCCTTCAGAAGAAAAGACGCAATTTTTTTTTAACACACATATAAAACAAAAACACAAAATAAATACAAAGCAAAACAAACATTCTGAGCACTGGGACCTCAATCTACCGGTTTACCTGCCCAAAAAACAAATGAGCAAGATGGCTCTCCTCCCCAAAATGGCCTCCTAATTACTAATAAAACAATTTGTAAACAATTTCTTGTTTCGAGGGGAGGTCTTTATATATATATATATATATATATATATATATATATATATATATATATATATATATATATATATATACAGTATATATATATATATATATATATATATATATATATATATATATATATATATATATATATACAGATGTGCTCAAATTTGTTGGTACCCTTACAGCTCATTGAAATAATGCTTCATTCCTCCTGAAAAGTGATGAAATTAAAAGCTATTTTATCATGTATACTTGCATGCCTTTGGAATGTCATAGAATAAAGCAAAGAAGCTGTGAAAGAGATGAATTATTGCTTATTGTACAAAGATATTCTAAAATGGCCTGGACACATTTGTTTGAAAACCCTTAGAAAAGATAATAAATAATTGGATTATAGTGATATTTCAAACTAATTAGTTTCTTTAATTAGTATCACACATGTCTCCAATCTTGTAATCAGTCATTCAGCCTATTTAAATGGAGAAAAGTAGTCACTGTGCTGTTTGGTATCATTGTGTGCACCACACTGAACATGGACCAGAGAAAGCAAAGGAGAGAGTTGTCTGAGGAGATCAGAAAGAAAATAATAGACAAGCATGGTAAAGGTAAAGGCTACAAGACCATCTCCAAGCAGCTTGATGTTCCTGTGACAACAGTTGCAAATATTATTAAGAAGTTTAAGGTCCATGGAACTGTAGCCAACTTCCCTGGGCGCGGCTTCAAGAGGAAAATCGACCCCAGATTGAACAGAAGGATAGTGCGAATGGTAGAAAAAGAACCAAGGATAACTGCCAAAGAGATACAAGCTGAACTCCAAGGTGAAGGTACGTCAGTTTCTGATCGCACCATCCGTCGCTTTTTGAGCGAAAGTGGGCTCCATGGAAGAAGACCCAGGAGGACTCCACTTTTGAAAGAAAAACACAAAAAAGCCAGACTGGAATTTGCTAAAATGCATATTGACAAGCCACAATCCTTCTGGGAGAATGTCCTTTGGACAGATGAGTCAAAACTGGAGCTTTTTTTGGCAAGTCACATCAGCTCTATGTTCACAGACGAAAAAATGAAGCTTTCAAAGAAAAGAACACCATACCTACAGTGAAACATGGAGGAGGCTCGGTTATGTTTTGGGGCTGCTTTGCTGCGCCTGGCACAGGGTGCCTTGAATCTGTGCAGGGCACAATGAAATCTCAAGATTATCAAGGCATTCTGGAGTGAAACGTACTGCCCAGTGTCAGAAAGCTCTGTCTCAGTCGCAGGTCATGGGTCCTCCAACAGGATAATGACCCAAAACACACAGCTAAAAGCACCCAAGAATGGATAAGAACAAAACATTGACTATTCTGAAGTGGCCTTCTATGAGTCCTGATCTGAATCCTATCGAACATCTATGGAAAGAGCTGAAACTTGCAGTCTGGAGAAGGCACCCATCAAACCTGACAGCTGGAGCAGTTTGCTGAGGAAGAGTGGGCCAAACTACCTGTTAACAGGTGCAGAAGTCTCATTGAGAGCTACAGAAAACGTTTGATTGCAGTGATTGCCTCTAAAGGTTGTGCAACAAAATATTAGGTTAGTGGCCCCATCATTTTTGTCCATGCCATTTTGTTTTATTATTTACAATATTATGTTGAATAAAAAATCAAAAGCAAAGTTTGATTTCTATTAAATATGGAATAAACAATGGTGGATGCCAATTACTTTTGTCAGTTTCAAGTTATTTCAGAGAAAAATTGTGCATTCTTCGTTTTTTGTGGAGGGTACCAACAAATTTGAGCACGTCCGTATATATATATATATATAAAACACTGGACTACAAAGACTTATTGGGTCGAAAGCAATTTGAAAAATGTAAAAAAAATATTGCAGAGTGTACAGGATGTTACTTAACACTTCTGGTGGGCTGATGTGTACATTAAACAGAATTCACCGCCGTTCTAAGACACGGGGGAGGGGCGGAGCCAGCAGCACAACACAGATAAACAAAAGCCAGCCAGTCGTCCCAGCGACAGCGTGTGGAAGCGACAGCATGGGAGAAGTACAGTCGTGGAGAAGTACAACGCAGTTAGAAGCAGAAAGGAGGAATTACATCTTTAGAAGCAGTAAGGAGAAATTACATATTTAATTGCTTTAATCAGAAAATACTGCAACTTAAAGTCTAACAGCTGCATGTCTTTTTCTGATAACAAGATGAAGCTCAGAGCAGCTGATTCAAATTCGGGAGTGGTTAACATGTAGAAAACAGAAAGTACCGATTAGAGGAGAAACCTCAAAATGGAGCGAGGTAACCAGTGGTGTACCACAGGGATCAGTATTAGGTCCTCTGCTATTCCTAATCTACATTAATGATTTTGATTCTGGTATAGTAAGCAAACTTGTTAAATTTGCAGACAACACAAAAATAGGAGGACTGGCAAACACTGCTGCAGCAGCAAAGGTCATTCAAAATGATCTAGACAGCATTCAGAACTGGGCAGACACATGGCAAATGACATTTAATAGAGAAAAGTGTAAAGTATTGCATGCAGGCAATAAAAATGTGCATTATAAATATCATATGGGAGATACTGAAACGGAAGAAGGGAACTATGAAAAAGACCTAGAAGTTTATGTTGAAATGTCTTCATCTAGACAATGTGGGGAAGCTATAAAAAAGGCCAACAAGATGCTCGGATATATTGTGAGAAGTTGTGACAGAGAGAGAAAGAATTCAAACTGTAAATCTCCCTCCCGACCAAAGAAGGCGCTTGGTAAGGTGGATCGTATGCTTCCTCCTAGATGGACTGCCTTGACGGTAGGCGGAAACCGAAGGTGACCATATTAGGGGAGCGTAGTTGCATGTACCTGGAAGGATTCCATTGCAATCAGCTGCGGGGCGGGCCCCTATTGGAGAAACCATGGCAACGGGTTGCTTGCAGGGAGGAGGTTCTGGGTACAAAGGGAAGCAGCTACGTTAGTACGCCCTTGCGCTGATGACGATATTCAGCCGGAGCCTGTGCCTTTGTTATTGTTTTGTTTGTGTCGTTATTGGGAGGAGGAGTGAGAGTCGGGAGCTGCAGCCATGGAGCCAGCATTAGGACCGAGCACGCCCTCACAGCACAACACAGCACAGCACAAGACCAGCACTCACCACGACCCCGGAAGAAAGAGCACAGTTTCATTGCACGGAGGATTGTGGTTCAGGAGTGTCATTCTTTGTTATTAAGGACTGTAAACCTGTGTTCCCCGATACCATCGCTGGCAAAAGGGGGGGTTATTATTATTATTTATTGTAATTATTGAAATTAAAACACAGACATTTTTTTGGGAGAACTCTGGTCTGGACATTGCCTTTATTATCACCACTCACATCCTGTTCACAAGTGGTGTCAGAAACGGGATTTTACAATGGACCTTGGCAGCGGTGATGGAGAGGATGAATGCCATGTTCCTCGCGGCCAACCAGAGGAGGGAACCGGTGGCCGAACCAGCAGTAGCGCCTCAAGAAACCTAAAGTGGTGAAGATGTCGCTGGAGGATGATCCTGAGGCCTATTTA
This sequence comes from Huso huso, assembly GCA_036884735.1. Classification (NCBI taxonomy): domain Eukaryota; kingdom Metazoa; phylum Chordata; class Actinopteri; order Acipenseriformes; family Acipenseridae; genus Huso; species Huso huso. The sequence goes on along the minus strand of CM072696.1, from coordinate 15,026,382 downwards.
ACATCCTTTGAAAGGCAGGCGACAGCAGCCCTATGGCCACGGGAGTGGTGGGCTACCCAGCTGGGACCCAATCTGATCGGGGAAGCCCAGGCAGCCTACCACGCTTTAACCCATGAACAAGCCATGGATTATGATCTCGTAAAGAAAGCCATCCTTCAGCGACTGGACATCACGGAGGAGACGACGCCGCCAGTTCGGGAGTACCAACGCCCTGAAGGAGTCCGACCCGAGTAATGGCCCAGCAGTTGGTGGACCAGGTGACCGGTGGCTCTGCCCTGGTGAACGACAGCAGAGGAGGTGGCTGAGATTGTCACCATTGAACAATTTATACAGTTGCTGGGGCCAGAAGCCAGTAATTGGGTCAGCCGGCACCGGCCCACCACGCTGGACACCGCTGGGGTCAGGTTGGCTGAGGGGTACGAGGACTCTATGCCCACACCCGCTGCCCACCCCGATACATCCCACGCCGACCTTCATCAGACCCAGGATGGCGGCCCAAGGCAGGGGCCCCTTCACCCACACACACCCTTCACGTCTGGACCAGCACCCTCACGTTCCCCAACGGGTGGCCTCGCTCCACAACACTGGAGGCCGAGGTCAACCCCAGCTGGGGGTAGAACAGGGCCCCCTCCCGCTGTCAGGTCGGCAGCGGGACAATCAGGCTCCGTGGGGCATCTCCCTCTGGAATGTTACCGTGCCATGGGGTCGGCCACCTTGCCCGGAATTGCCCTCAGCAATGGAGTGTGGTGCGGCTTCGCATTATTTGGTGGCGACAGGTAAGTCCAGGGGTAATGATTGGGAGGACCTTGTATTGTTGATGTGCGGGTTGGTAATGTGAGCACACGCATTAGTGGACTCTGGGTGTGGTCAGACCTTGATTTCGAAACTCTCTTAGAAGGGGTACCTTGGTGGTCACGTGGGTTAGTGGTCATCTCCTGTATCCATGGAGATAACAAGGACTACCCCTCACTAAATTAGATGTGACCATTGGTAGTCACACCCGCCGTGTAATTGTGGCGGTGGCAAAAGGTTGCCATACCCTGTTATTTTAGGTCAAGACTGGCCATGTTTCAAAACAATTATAAACCAAAAGGTAGAGCCAGTCTCCGGTAAGACCATAGGAGCAGCGGGGAAACTATTGGAGATATTTTTCCGCTGCATGCTGATCTGTTCCCTCCGGTTCCTTAAAAAAAAAAAACTAAACGAGAGAAGGGTGGAAAAAAAATGGGAGGGCGCATCAATGACAGGTTGGGGTTTGGTAGGAGACTCCTCCACGCCTGATAAACGCCAGGGAAAGGGAACTGGGATCCAGTGTGACCGACAGGGCGAGTTACTGAGACCCCTAGTGCTGAGGCTACCATATCCCCGCCGATATACCGAAAGTCTGGGACCAAGATGTTGATCTAGCGTAAGAAAAAAAAAAAAATGATCCTACTCTGGCTAACCTCTGGGGCAGGTTCGGTCTATCGAGGGAAGGAAGTAGATGGCAATCGGGCTCACATACCCTCACCACATTGTGCTTGGGCATTTGCTGTATAGAGTATCCCGAGCCCCGGAGCACAGGCAGACTGTAACACAGTTACTCATTTCCTCAGTCTTTTCGGCATGAGATCATGCGGTTGGCTCATGATGTCCCTTTGTTCGGGCCACTTAGGTAGCCAAAAGACTCAGGAGCGAATATTGGCTCGATTTTACTGGGCGGGAGTGTACAGTGAGGTGAAGCGGTATGTGGCGACCTGTAGAGAGTGCCAACAGGTAGCGCGGGCGGGTTCGCCCGCCCCATTGGTTCCACTGCCCCTGATCAATATCCCTTTGAACGCATTGCAATGGACATAGTGGGCCCATTGAGCCAGTCTGACTGTGGATATACGCATATTTTAGTAGTGGTGGACTACGCTGACCAGATATCCAGAGGCAGTACCATTGAGGTCCACTAGTGCATTACTTTGATTGCAAAAGAGTTAGTGCAGATCATAGCGAGAGTAGGGATCCCCAAAGAAATTCTGACTAATCACGGAACTAATTTTATGTCACGGTGTTTAAAGGAACTGTATAAATTATTACAAATTCGATCCATTAGGACCTCCGTTTATCACCCGCAATGGGATGGTTTGGTGGAACGTTTTAATCAGACATTGAAGCAGATGCTGAGGCGGTTTGTCAACCAGGAGCAAAAACATTGGGCTAAACTCCTTCCCTACCTGATGTTTGCAGTGAGAGAGGTGCCTCAGAGCTCGACGGGGTTTCTCCCTTTGAGCTGCTGTACGGGAGACAGCCACGAGGGTCCTTGATCTTGTAAAGGAAGGATGGAGGAGCAAAATAAAGATGTTAAAAACATAGTGAAATATGTAATTATGTTGAGAGATCGCCTGCAATTGGTTGGTCATTTGGCACACGAGAACTTAAAACAGGCTCAGCATCGGCAAGAGCAGCAGTACAATAAACAAGCACGGATTCGGACTTTTTCGCCAGGAGATAAGGTACTGCTGCTACTTCCCACTTCGGAGTCTAAACTGTACGCTAAGTGGCAGGGACCATATGAGGTGATGCGGGCAATTGGTAATGTAAACTACGAAATCAGACAACCCGATCGCCGGAACAAAACTGAAATTTACCATATTAATTTATTAAAACCCTACAATGAAAGGGAGGCCCTGTTTATAGCCAATGACAGTATAGAAGAGGATTTTGGTCCCTCTGTCAGTACACCAGCTACAGTTAACATTCCAATGGGGGAACAATTACTTCCTGATCAGAAGTGTGAACTCCGTGGGTTAGTGAAACAATTTGGTGATGTTTTTTCTGACTTGCCTGGCAGAACTAATATGATTGAACATGCTATTATTACCCCGCAGGTGTCAGGGTTCGAGAGACCGTATCGAATCGGAGAGTCGCAGGGGTGCCGTTGGCGGGAGGTGGGGGATATGCTCGAGCTTGGAGTCATTGAGCCTTCCCGGAGCGAGTGGAGCAGCCCGATAGTGATGGTGCCTAAGAAGGACGGCTCCACTCGGTTCTGCGTGGATTTCAGAAAGGTTAATGCCATCTCCAAGTTTGATGCATATCCCATGCCTCGGGTAGACGAGCTCCTCGACCGACTGGGAGGGCGCGGTTGATTTCGACTTTGATCTGACGAAGGGATACTGGCAAATTCCACTGACCCAGAGTTCGCAAGAGAAAACTGCTTTCTGTACCCCGGGTGGCTTGTTCCATTTCCAGACCATGCCCTTTGGGTTGCATGGAGCCCCGGCCACCTTTCAGAGACTGATGGACCAGGTCCTAGCGCCCCATCAGCAGTATGCCGCTGCATACATTGATGACGTGGTGATTTTCAGCTCTACCTGGAGAGCATATTATTAGACTTTCGGCCGTCCTACAGTCTCTGAGGGAGGCGGGGCTGACAACTAACCTGGGCAAGTGTGCATTCGGCAAACAAGAAACCCGGTATCTTGGCTTCCTTATGGGTAATGGGCGGTAAAGCCGATCGCTTCTAAAGTCCAGGCTCTAGTGGAGACGGCGATCCCGAGAACCAAACCGCAGGTGAGATCACTATTGGGGTTAGCAGGCTATTATCGCCGCTTTATCCCCGAGTATGCCACCATAGTTAACCCCTTGGTAGAGCTCACCAAAAAGACGGCTCCAAAAATAGTTAAGTGGACAGGGGAGTGTCAGGGCCTTTGACACGATTAAGAGGAGACTATGCCAGGCCCCAGCACTTATTTCACCAGATTTCAGTAAGGAGTTCATCCTCCAGACCGATGCCTCCCAGATTGGTCTGGGGGCGGTCCTGTCCCAGCAAGTTGACGGGGTAGAACACCCGATTATTTACATGAGCAAAAAATTGGCTCCACGGGAGATTAACTACTCCGTCATTGAGAAGGAGTGTTTGGCCATCAAATGGGCCACTCACGCCCTTCGCTATTACTTGTTGGGGCGTTCTTTCACTCTTGTCACTGATCATGCTCCTTTAAGGTGGTTGCATACGATGAAGGACAATAACGCTCGGATAACTCGGTGGTATCTGGCACTGCAACCCTTCCACTATACAGTGAAACATCGTGCGGGTAAGGAGCATCAAAATGCAGATTTTTTTTTTCAAGGGAGGGGGGCCCATTGGGGAACTTAGAATTGGCCGAGTGTGCCTTCGCATCACTCTGAGGGTGATGTGTGACAGAGAGAGAAAGAATTCAAACTGTAAATCTCCTCCCGACCAAAGAAGGCGCTTGGTAAGGTGGATCGTATGCTTCCTCCTAGATGGACTGCCTTGACGGTAGGCGGAAACCGAAGGTGACCATATTAGGGGAGCGCCGTAGTTGCATGTACCTGGAAGGATTCCATTGCAATCAGCTGCGGGCGGGCCCCTATTGGAGAAACCATGGCAACGGGTTGCTTGCAGGGAGGAGGTTCTGGGTACAAAGGGGAAGCAGCTACGTTAGTACGCCCTTGCGCTGATGACGATATTCAGCCGGAGCCTGTGCCTTTGTTATTGTTTTGTTTGTGTCGTTATCAGAGGAGGAGTGAGAGTCGGGAGCTGCAGCCGCGGAGCCAGCATTAGACCCGGAGCACGTCCCTCACAGCACAACACAGCACAGCACCGCACCAGCACTCACCACGACCCGGAAGAAAGAGCACAGTTTCGTAACGGAGGATTGTGGTTCAGGAGTGTCATTCTTTTGTTATTAAGGACTGTAAACCTGCCGTGTTCCCCGATACCATCGCTGGCAAAAGGGGGTTATTATTATTATTTATTGTAATTATTGAAATTAAAAACACAGACGTTTTTGGGAGAACTCTGGTCTGGACATTGCCTTTATTATCACCACTCACATCCTGTTCACAGAAGTGTTGAATTTAAATCAAAGGAAGTAATGTTAAAACTTTACAATGCATTAGTAAGACCTCACCTAGAATATTGTGTTCAGTTCTGGTCACCTCATTACAAAAAGGATATTGCTGCTCTAGAAAGAGTGCAAAGAAGAGCAACCAGAATTATCCCGGGTTTAAAAGGCATGTCGTATGCAGACAGACTAAAAGAATTGAATCTATTCAGTCCTGAACAAAGAAGACTACGTGGCGATCTGATTCAAACATTCAAAATCCTAAAAGGTATAGACAATGTTGACCCAGGGGACTTTTTTGACTTGAAAAAAGAAACAAGTACCAGGGGTCACAAATGGAGATTAGATAAAGGGGCATTCAGAACAGAAAATTTGAGCACTTTTTTACACAGAGAATTGTGAGGGTCTGGAACCAACTCCCCAGTAATGTTGTTGAAGCTGACACCCTGGGATCCTTCAAGAAGCTGCTTGATGAAATTCTGGGATCAATAAGCTACTAATAACCAAATGAGCAAGATGGGCCGAATCGCCTCCTCTCGTTTGTAAACTTTTTTTTACACTTTTTTTTTCACCTGTAAGGGGCCCTGGACTGATACTTTTATAGTATGTGACATGGGTGAAGTACTGAATATTAATGAAATGCTATGAAGGTAACAATCTCTGTTCAGTCTTTATATGTATCTTTAATCTCAGTGTTCAATTCCAGTTTGTCATACAGCATGAATAGCACATTCGTCAGTGCTATACTTTAGATAGCTACAAAAAAAACCTTTATAAAGATCTCCATTGAAAATGACAAAGACCACATGCAGCAGTTTGATCTTTACATAGCACTCAAAACACATGGTGCAGAGATGGATAAATAAATGGACAAGACCACTAAGGCAATGAATATATCAATATATCAAAAAGCTTTGTACTCAAAATGCAACAACCCTTGTCTAAGAATAAAACCTTGTCTAAGAATGGAAGATTGGAGATGGGCCTGTAGTTATTTATGAGTTTAGGATCCAAGTTGTGTTTCTTGAGCATTGGCTTTAATATAGTGCTTAAGTGCTGAGGGAACAATATCAGAAGAAAGAGAACTGCTTATAATTTTTAAAATGTGGATAATAATAACAATTGCTTTCTGATTATGTAAAATCCTCAGCAGCTTTCAAAACCCGCGCTCGCAGCATCTTTTAAATCACAACCCCGATTGAGCAATCGGAGCAGAGTCAAAACTGGCGCCATTTTGGATCCACCATAGTGTAATTGTTTATTAAAGCAGCACTGTTTGAGCCAACATGGCGAACTCTAGTATCCAGTTTCATAACTCGTTATGCTTCGACAGGGAGATCAGCCAATCAGTCTCGCAAGCTGGGTTTAGAGTGTTTGTGCAGCCAATAATACACGACGGTTCAAGTTCCAGTTCCAGTTCCAACGCCTTCTACAGTGACGCTTTCATTTCAGTACAGGAAATAGAAAATGCTTTGTTTATTGGGAGGAGCGAGCGAGCGATGTTGCAATATTCTTTGTGCAGGTGTTTAAAGTATTTAGATTGGGTTGAAATGTTTTCAAATAATTTCTGATTTTTTTGTTTGTTTACTAACTGCAAGGAGTTCCGGGACAAATGGTTGTGTTCTGTTTTATTTAAGAACTCAAACAAAATAATACTAAATACAGTTTGAAGTCGGTGTTTGTGAATGAAAAGATAATTCCGCTAGACCAGTCTCAACCTAAAACCAGTGAAGATGGACGTCAGTATCTCCGTTTCGTTCTTTCAAGACCAGCTCGCCTCTACCATCGAGCACGCAGTGAAAGCGGCTGTAGACACCGTCTTGTGGGAAATTACTAAAGTTGTCGGCAGCAAATTCACTGAATTCCAAGTGGAAATGTCTGGAAAGGAGAAAGAGAATGAAATTCTGAAGCTGAGATTGGAAATATCAGAGAGCGAGTTGAAAGCTGTGCGAGAATGCATGAACGCTGCAGGTGCAGATATTAAACAACCTCTAATATTTCAAGGTAAGATTGATTTGTTTGTATTGGTATTGCTTGGTCAATCCAACACCTTTAAATCGACCTGTATTGTAAAGATCTTGGTTAGAATTTATCTTAAGACACTTTTAAATTGCATTAAAATGCTATTGTCGATGTGTATACGATTTCCATTAACTCTGTAAGCCCATTTGTGCCAGTAAAACAGTAAATAAGTAAACACACACACACACTTATGTACTTTTTTATTTTTTAACAATACAAAATATTCATTTTTTTAAAGAATGACACAAACATCATACACAATAAAACAATTATTAGCAACACCCGCAATGAACAATAAAACAAACCATCTATTTGTGAACAGTATAATACATCTATAACAAAAACAATGTAAAAAAAAAAAAAAAAGTTAGAAAAACGGAACAGCCGTTTAAAGGGGTGATATCAAACACAAAAGTCCAAGTTAGGAGAAGCAATTAGGCCAATCTTGTCAAGCATCAAGCAAATAGGCACAATTAGAAAGGTGCTGCGGCCCACACTGAGACACACACAAACACACACTCTGAGACACACAGTCTCAGTGTGTGAGTGTGTCTGTCACTTCAAGTCATACAAAGAGCATTTCAAATGGAGCGAACGATCAAAAAAAGGCGCCAAGTTAGAGGCAAGAATTGTGTGAATCTTGGGCCCCAGCACCTTTCCAAGTGTGCCTATTTGCTTGATGCTTGACAAGATTGGCCTATTTGCTTCTCCTAACTTGGACTTTTGTGTTTGATATTACCCCTTTAAACGGCTGTTGCGTTTTTCTAACTTGTTTTTTTACATTGACAATGTTTTTGTTATAGATATCACTTCTTTTTTTACTTCAACAAATAATGAATAAAGCGAGGGAAAGATATTCAAGAACATGTATGGTAGACAGGCAGACAGACAGGCAAGCAACGAGAGTAATAAGTCAAATAAAATAACAGTAATGAGAAGATTTGAAAGTAAGATAGTGGTATATAAGGGACTTTTTGACAGTGTTGTAAGTGTAAAGATGTTGTTATTTTGGTTACAAATGTACATCCATCAGTGGTAAAACCAATATGTATATTTTGGTAACTTGATTTTTACGCAGGTACAAAAGTAAAATGTTATGAATGGTTCAAAATGTACATATGAATGTCAGTGCTAAAGGGCAGTATACTAAGAGATTATAATGCTTGAAACAAAACAGTATTCTCCTTGATATACTGGAGTTATGAACTTAGCCTGATAGAAGTTATTTGTAAAGCATTAGATCTCTTCATAAAAGGCCATATACATGTCCTTTGCATTTTTTGGCCATGGTTTGACTTCAATGAATGTGTCATTTGCATACACCCATTTTCCAGTAGCACCCACTGAATCAACACCCAGTCCCTGGTGTATGATAATGGAAGATAATTGGTCATTCCTGTTGTCCACAGTAATTTTGCTCTTCTGCATAGCAGTAAACTAAGCATTGTGTCACTTTGTAATGGGCCCGTCTGGTTTGGTTTCCCAAAGCATAAGTTGGACTGCAATCATTATTCCTACTGATTGAATAAGTTGATGTTTCATGATTGGAGAAGTGTTGCATTGCTTATATTTGCTACCAGGAATGGTTGCCTATTTGTCATTTCTATATGACATTGGCCTTTTTCATCAATGGGAATGCATGATAGAACAGTGCTATTATATGTGGCTTCCCAAAAGTAGGCCTCAGTGTGAGGTGTGGTTTGACTTGGGCCACATATCATTTCTGCTTGTTGGGAGACATTGTCCTGTGCGAGAATTTGTTTAAGAAAGACACATGTGCTGCTTTGTATTCCAGTAAACAGACATTGTAGACTGTTCTGCATTTTCAAAGAGACCTTGATGGAATGGTCAACAAGATATGTTGCTGTCATGAGTTTTGAAGCATGACTCCTGCATTTTAAGTTTTTCACTAGTCGTGTGATGTGGTATTGTTTTTGGCGTTGGAGTCTTAAAATGTTTTTCCTTTTGTATGTGTTTACTAATTGTTTCACTTTGTAGCAAATGTTGTAGTTGTGCCTTCTTTTAGCTCTTACAAGAATATATTTGTCAGCATAATATGGTTTGTACAAAGTTTTTTTTTTGTTTGGGTTCTGATGGTATTGTCTTTTCTTTGCAGTTGTTTGTAAAGCAGGATTTGCAGCATGCTTTGTCTTTCCACTGTTTCTTTTTGGTTCTGCGTGGTGTTTCACCCTCCCGAAGTCGATTTGCCGCTATGTTTTGTTGGTAACGTTCCCACTGTTGAAGTCTCTTTGACTCTGGGTTTTTATGGTAGCTTTCACGCTCCTGATGTCTCTTTGCCTCTGATAGAAGCTGTTCTTGTTGCCTTTGTGTTTGGATATGTGGGTCCTGATGGTTGGGATGTAATTGTTTTCGTTGTTTTGGTTCTAGGTTATTTCGGCAATGTTCCTGCAGTTGTTGTTTTCGGTCTGGCTGTGGCTTGTAAATTCCTTGCTGTTCTGTTTTAAACTTTGGAGCATGACTGGTGTGGGATTGTATTGGGGCATGATTTGGTGTTGTGCTGCAATAGAAAGTTCTGCGGCTCTGGTTCTTGATAAAGTTGTACTTTCTGCTGTTGTGTTTTGTGCTGTGTCTCCTAGTAATACTAATCTGGCTGTTTGTGGTGTTGAGTTTATCTGTTTAGTTGTTGGTCCCAATGATGTTATTCCTGCTGCTGTTGGGCTCCGGCCTGTGGTTCATTGCGATGCTGATCCTGCTGGAATGTGTTACATTGACAGTGCGATAATAACCCTCAACGGGCTGTGGTTGGTCAGGAGATGCTACATGGACAGTTGCACGATAGTAACTCTCAAAGTGCTGTGATCGGTCTAGAGATTGCTGAAATTGTGTTGGGATCCATATCCTTTTGGTGGTTCAAGTGGTATTCACGTCATTGTCTTTTGTTGTTTTCTGGTGAAAGACATGATGGTTCTAGTATTTCAGGCTGGCTATAAGCCCCTGTAGGAAAGAAATTAAAATCCTTAATATCATTGTATGAGTATCCATAAGCATAATGTGATACAAACGGACATGGGGTCAAATGCATTTACATTTAAATGGAAATGACTGCATGTATTTGAAAATTGGAATTTGCTCAATGCAAATGTCATGTATGTACAATCAAACTAAATACATAAGAACATAAGAACATAAGAAAGTTTACAAACGAGAGGAGGCCATTCAGCCCATCTTGCTCGTTTGGTTGTTAGTAGCTTATTGATCCCAGAATCTCATCAAGCAGCTCCTTGAAGGATCCCAGGGTGTCAGCTTCAAGAACATTACTGGGGAGTTGGTTCCAGACCCTCACAATTCTCTGTGTAAAAAAGTGCCTCCTATTTTCTGTTCTGAATTCCCCTTTATCTAATCTCCATTTGTGACCCCTGGTCCCTTTTTTTTTTCAGGTCAGAAAAAAGTCCCTGGGTCGACATTGTCTATACCTTTTAGGATTTTTGAATGTTTGAATCAGATCTTGCGTAGTTTTCTTTGTTCAAGAAGAATAGATTCAATTCTTTTAGCCTGTCTGCCCTACGACGTGCCTTTTAAACCGGGATAATTCTGGTTGCTCTTCTTTGCACTCTTTCTAGAGCAGCAATATCCTTTTTGTAATGAGGTGACCAGAACTGAACACAATATTCTAGGTGAGGTCTTACTAATGCATTGTAGTTTTAACATTACCCTTGATTTAAATTCAACACTTCTCACAATATATCCGAGCATCTTGTTGGCCTTTTTATAGCTTCCCAACATTGTCTAGATGAAGACATTTCTGAGTCAACACAAACTCTAGGTTTTTTCATAGATTCCTTCTTCAATTTCAGTATCTCCCATATGATATTTATAATGCACATTTTTTATTGCCTGCGTGCAGTACTTTTACTTTTCTCTATTAAATGTCATTTGCCATGTGTGCCCAGTTCTGAATGCTGTCTAGATCATTTTGAATGACCCTTGCTGCTGCAGCAGTGTTTGCCAGTCCTCCTATTTTTGTGTCGTCTGCAAATTTAACAAGTTTGCTTACTATACCAGAATCAAAATCATTAATGTAGATTAGGAATAGCAGAGGACCTAATACTGATCCCTGTGATACACCACTGGTTACCTCGCTCCATTTTGAGGTTTCTCCTCTATTCGGTACTTTCTGTTTTCTACATGTTAACCACTCCCTAATCCATGTGCATGCATTTCCTTGAATTCCTACTGCATTCAGTAATCCCTACTACATGCAATTACATCCAGGGATGATGGCAAATCCAAACTGCTAGATAGGGTCTTCAGAGTGTATTGCAGCTATAGTAGATGTTGAAATTGGAGACCTAGAAAGTGCATCTGGCACCATATTAAGGCTTCCATTTTTGTACCGTACAGTAAAGGAGAATTGTTGCAGTCTTAATGTCCATCGAGTGAGACGGAAGGACACCTTCGGAGTATTAAAGGCCCATGATAATGCAGCGTGATCTGTTATTACCTCAAATTGCACTCCGTCAAGGTAATGGCGCCACTTTTCCACTGCCCAGACAACCGCTAAGCACTCCTGTGGAGTAGTTTCTCAGCTGGATTGAGGAGCTTCATCATTCCTTTAAAACTTCTGTAAGAATTCTGTAAAAACTTCCGGTTCAGGTCTGGGTGTGATAACACAGACGGAGATTGCAGTGCATATTTGAGCTTTTCCATACTGGTTTGACATTCTTCAGACCATTCCCACGGTACATCCTTCTTCTTTAGGTTGTTTAGAGGAGCAGCAATATCAGCAAAGTGGGGGATAAACTTGTGGTACCATCCCGCCATGCCTAAAAATCTTTGGACCTCCTTGAGATTAGTGGGAACTAGGTAACCTTGTATTGCTTTAACCCTTTGCGGTCCTATGTCGGACCTGCAATTATTGCAATTATTCAATTCGGTCCAATGTCAGACCCTGTTCGACATCATCAAAAAAACGCAAAAAACGGGTTTCTAGTGGTTTTTTTCTCCGGAAAAAGCCGAGAAAACCATTCAATGGCCGAGTGGGAGTGACAGGAGCCGAGACAAGCCGAAAAATAAAAAAAAAGGCGTATCTCTTGAATAGTCATACTTTCCTCTGGCAGAATATCGCAGACATTTGCAGAGCTTTTTTCAGATGTTATAGTAATAAAATAATGACTTGGATTGCATTATTGAGGCGTTTGGTGATAAAATGAATGATCGGGAGATGATTGATCAGTATGTTCGACTATTATTATTATTATTATTTATTTCTTAGCATATGTGAAAGCTATAGCGAACGAAAGGGTGGGGCGGGGCTGGAGATGCCTGGTTAGTGCTTTGTTGATATGCAGGGCCTTTTAAACCCGTTTGACTGTGGAAAAAAAATACTTTTAAACAGCGCGTCTAAAATTAACTGCGCGTGTGAAAATAAATTGGACCTGACGCGCATGACACGCACTTAATAAATGGACTGCAAAGGGTTAAGCTTCTCAGGATCGGCCATAACACCTTCCCCTGAAACGTGTCCCAGAAAGGTAAGTGAGGTTTTAAAAAAGTCACAGTTTTTGAAATTGAGGGTTAGGTTTGCTTTTTGGAACTTCTGGAAGACCTTCCCAAGATCTTCCATGTGCCTTGCTTCATTTGGAGAATAGACAATGATATTGTCTATATATATATAAAGCAACACTGTTCTTTCAAGTCTCCTAGCAAAGTGTCCACAGCATAACACAGCTCCGTTGTAGATTGTTTTTAGTTGTTATTTGACTCTTGTATCCTCCTGCAGGCTTTCATGAATTCACGATAATGGAGTACAAACTTTACAAGCTACAAAACAATACAACCAACACATCTACAAGCTGTGTAATTGAAATGAATCCCTTCCTTTGTTTGCACTATCGCCGTCTCCTTCCCTGTTTCTCTGTCTAACTGGAAACTATCTCCTCCCCCCACCAAAGAAGTGTTGAATTTAAATCAAGGGAAGTAATGTTAAAACTTTACAATGCATTAATAAGACCTCACCTAGAATATTGTGTTCAGTTCTGGTCACCTCGTTACAAAAAGGATATTGCTGCTCTAGAAAGAGTGCAAAGAAGAGCAACCAGAATTATCCCGGGTTTAAAAGGTATGTCGTATGCAGACAGGCTAAAAGAATTGAATTTATTCAGTCTTGAACAAAGAAGACTACGCAGCGATCTGATTCAAACATTCAAAATCCTAAAAGGTATAGACAATGTCGACCCAGTGGACTTTTTTGACCTGAAAAAAGAAACAAGGACCAGGGGTCACAAATGGAGATTAGATAAAGGGGCATTCACAACATTTTCTCTATTTTACTCCAATTTACTTCTGTTAGTCTCTGTTTCATACCTTCATAGTTTGCTTTTCTAAAATTGTAAACCTTAGCTTTAGTCATTACTTTTGGGGTTTTAAAAAACACTTCAAATGAGACCATGTTGTGGTCTGAGTTTGCCAATGGCTCTCTGACCTCTGTTTTAGTTATTCTGTCTTCATTATTTGAAAAGACTAAATCAAGGCATGCCTCCCCTCTCGTCGGTGCCTTGACAAATTGCGTTAGGAAGCAGTCATTTGTCATTTCCACCATTTCAATTTCGTCCGTCATGCTCCCCACCGGGTTCTCCCATTTTATACGGGGGATATTGAAATCCCCCATTAGTATGGCTTCTCCTTTTCTACACGCATTTCGAATGTCATTGTATAACAGATTATTTTGCTCAGCGTCTGAATTTGGCGGTCTGTAGCATGCTCCTATTATTATGCCCTTTGAATTTGTGTCCATTATTCTGACCCATATTGATTCTGCATTGTTTTGTTTGTCCTGATTTAACACCTGGGCTTCAAGACTATTTCTTATGTATAGCGCTACCCCTCCGCCTCTTCTGTCCTGCCTGTCTTTCCTATACAGTGTGTACCCACTAATATTATATTCGTCTCCATCACTCTCAGACAACCAAGTTTCTGTAACACCTATCACATCGTAGTTACTTGTTAGTGCAGTAGCTTCAAGTTCTAACATTTTGTTTCTGAGACTTCTAGCATTAAGATAAATACATTTAATAGTTGTCTTACCTGAGTTGTTGCCCTTGTTTTGATGTGGTCTCCCTTCTGTTTTTTTGTTTTCTCCCCCCTTCCTTTCTAGTTTAAATGCTTCTGAACCTCCTCAAGGATCCTTTCTCTGAGTAGATTGGTTCCCTTTCTGTTTAAGTGCAGTCTGTCCCACCTATATAGATAGTCCTTGTTGTAGAATGTGCTCCAATGCTCAAGAAAGGTGAAGCCTTCCTGTGTGCACCACGATTTTAGCCATGCATTTTGATTTTGTATTTCCAGCTGTCCATATGGTCCTTTGCAAGGTGCCGGCAGTATCCCTGAAAATACCACAGTTTTGGTCTTGTCTTTTAATTTTCTTCTTAGCTCTCTGAATTTGTTTTGCAGGTATCTTGGTCTGTCTCTTCCAATGTTGTTTGTACCGATGTGGACAACTACTACCGGGTCGTCTCCTGTTCGTTCTAGGAGCCTGTCCACGTTCTCAGTGATGTGCTTGACGGAGGCTCCTGGAAAGCAGCACACTGTTGTAGTAAGGGGGTCCAAACTGCAAACTGAACTTGCTGTGTTTCTCAATATGGAGTCCCCAATAATCCCTTCTTTTTGCTGCCTGGTCAGCACTGTTTATAGTGTCCTGGATGTTGTTCCTGGAACAAACTCCCCAGTAATGTTGTTGAAGCTGACACCCTGGGATCCTTCAAAAGCTGGTTGATGAGATTCTGGGATCAATAAGCTACTAACAACCAAACGAGCAAGATGGGCTGAATGGCCTCCTCCGTTTGTAAACTTTCTTATGTTCTTATGTTCTAACACACCAGCCAGCTAACTAATTATTTATTGACGAAATTCTACTATATTGTTCATCGCCTCTACTAAAAACAAGCAGTAGGCCAGAAAGATTTACGTCTTTGTTTCATGACTTCTGATTTTCTATCTTTTATGTCATTAATACCTACATGCACAACTGGCCCCTTTTGTGTTTTATGAGAACCATTTACCAGTTTGTGTAGTCTAATATCAATGTCCTGAATGTTTGCTCCTGGAAGGCAGGTTACAGACCTGTTCAATGGATCTTTACAAGTGAAATCACAATCAACATAGCGAATTATAGAGTCACCTACCAATAAAACATCCACATTGCTTTCTGTATTGTCAAGTTTTTCGGTACTTAAGACTTGATATTTGTTGGATAATACAATACCCTCTGGTTGTTTTATTTTTAGGTGTTCTATGGCTTTTCCTAGCTGTCACCCGTGGTCTATTCAAGTTAACATCCTCTCTGTGTAACCCTTCCATAATAGGACATGCAGTGTTTGATAATGAGTTTGGTTCCTCATGAGCATTTGAGACCAATAAGTTAGAGGTCTCACCTACAATATCTGAAGTTAACTAGGTGTTTATCTCATGATCTATGATCTATAAACTGCTCACTTGTGTGTGTGTGTGTGTGTGTGTGTGTGTGTGTGTGTATATATATATATATATATATATATATATATATATATATATATATATATATATATATATATGAATATAGTGTTACTATTTAATTTTCAAGTTCAGCGACTTTCTGCGTTAATGTATTTATAAGAACATTTCTGACAATAAGACTTTCAAAAATTGTGATGGATCAACAACTATATACATTTCGCATGAGCTGCACTCCATGGCACACATTGCAGAGTCCATATTTCTTATAGTACTCGCCTGATAATCGTTAAATTTTAGTTCTCTCCTCAGTTGATCCCCAAATGTGGGCGGCTGCAGAATGCTTCCAAGTCGCGGAGAAGCGCAGACAAGCTCTGTACTTGTCGCGCCGCGCACGCGCACAGCGCTTGCCTGCGCTGTAGTTGTTATGAAGCCGTCAATCCCGAACTTGCCCGCGAGGTCTCCGCTGTCACCAGAGGTTGCAAGTAGTGTAGGGAGATGGAGCTGATTCAAGCTGTAGTCTCAGCGAGTAATATAGATGAGTAAAGAGTGCGTGAGGTACACAGGTTCACTAAACACAGCACCTAATTTGAATTAGTCCAGCACAGAGTACACACAACAGTTAAAGTCCAGCACATAATCAAAAAGAAAGAACAACTGCAAACTCTTGCTCTTCATCATACTGTCCCCTCCTATCTCCAATCCCTCGTGTCTCCTTATATCCCCTCTCCGCTCATCCTGTACTGGCCAACTTGTTTTACCTTCTCTTTACTCTCCTTCCTCCCGTGCTCCCTCCTTCTCTTCACTCTCCTTCCTCCCGTGCTCGCTCCTTCTCTTCACTCTCCTTCCTCCCGTGCTCGCTCCTTCTCTTCACTCTCCTTCCTCCCGTGCTCGCTCCTTCTCTTCACTCTCCTTCCTCCTGTGCTCGCTCCTTCTCTTCACTCTCCTTCCTCCCGTGCTCCCTCCTTCTCTTCACTTTTCCCCCTGTGGTGG
This sequence comes from Huso huso, assembly GCA_036884735.1. NCBI lineage: Eukaryota > Metazoa > Chordata > Actinopteri > Acipenseriformes > Acipenseridae > Huso > Huso huso. The sequence goes on along the minus strand of CM072696.1, from coordinate 15,010,087 downwards.
AACCAGCTATCAGTTATCCCCAGACTTCAGTCATTTTCTGCTTTCTGAAGTTTTCTCAAAACTCACTTATTCAGTCTTTATTTGTATATTCCTAGGGCTGTGTTTTGAAGGTTCGTTCACTAGCCAGGAATTTGAAGGTAGTTTGCATTCATGCACTGTATGTGGTGTGTGTGTGTTTTTTTTTTTTTTTTTTCTTCTGTTAACAGAAACCGTTTGACAATGTGTGAATGCTATAAAGCACACATTAAATGTCACTCACATGCAACATTCCATCTTTTGATTTGTATAATGCATATTACATATATAAAAGTTGTTGTATTAAAATTCACTGCCAAATCATTATACGTAGCAACTCTATATGGTGCCGCTGCCGTGTATGGAGGGGGTACCTATAGCGGTTGTAGTGCTTCAGTAAAATATGTACTGAATACCTTGTGTACAAGACAGTGTAAGAGAAGTGCTATGGTAGACTATGTTTGAAACATACAAAATATACGCTAACACTATTAATTTTAATTCCAAAAACTGCACCGTCCGCCCCTCCCCCCCTCCAGCTTGGATTATCCAGAGGCAAACCTTTTATTTCTTCGTTCGCCATCTCGACAGCAAAGCGTTGTAGCGTAAGCTGTATTGAAGGAAATGTCTCAACCCTCTGCTGTTTGGGATTTTTTTGTTAAATTCCCATATGACCAAAGAAAAAAGTTGAATGTAAACTGTGCAAGTGACTCGTATCAGGGAGGCATAACCAAGCGTAAGTTCATATTATTATATATATATATATATATATATATATATATATATATATATATATATATATATATATATATATATATATATATATATATATATATTATTATTTTATTTTTAGTAGTAAAAAACGTGACTGTGACTGATAACCTGCTTGGAACGTTGACTGTTTTGTTTTTCCTAAATCCTCTGCAGTTGGTGCTGCTGCAATGCAAGCATACTGTATGTATCACAAGCAGCATCAATTACGTGTAAATAAACCACTTGTATTTTTATTTTCATTTAATTATAAAAACATGATTACTGTTCTAATGTAACGTATTTTTAAACTACATGTGAGTGTTTTATTCCATTTATATGGATTACCTGAAAATAGGATTTTCAATCAAATATAAACAAGTAGCTATGGTGACGTCGCCAGTAAATTATGCAAATGAGCACCATCGAAGGTTCGAACCTTCCTTCAGTAATGTGTTCCGAACCTTCGAAGGTCAAAATGTACCCTTCATTGCAGCTCTACAAATTCCTATTTACATGTCTTCTATTGTTTTTCCTTTTATTTATATTTATTTTGTATATATGTATTCGTTTTACATTTTTATTGCATTTAATTTATATACTTTTATATTTTGTTTAATTTTCTGTAAGTCGTTTTGAATAAAGGCATCTGCTAAATAATTTAAATAGTAATAATAATCTCTCAGTAGAATTCTAACAAGGAGCTGGATTTTTAGAGGAACCGAGCTAGTTAGTAAGAATAATTTATAAAGAATAAAGAATAATAAGTATAATTTTGTAAAATTTGTTTCACACAGATCCCAAAGAGAGCCATGCTATCCCTGAATCTGAAGCACAGGAGGGGCCACAGATAGAAGCAGTTTACACACAAGAGGAGTCCTTTGACCAGGAGTGGTGTCCATGTCTAACGCAGGGTAGAGGGCTAACATTTGTTAAAGATGAAGAGGTCCCTCAACAGGAATGTGTTCCTATTAAAGAGGAATTCATTGAACAGGAATGTGCCCCCATCGTAGAGGAAGTTTCTACTGAAAATAATGTCTGTTCACTTGAGGAGAACAAGAAACTGGGATCCAATCTGTGTGATGATTCTCCATCTGAATGTGAACTGGGATTTGGAGGTAATCCTACAAAACAAACAACATTGAGCTGCCTATTAATCTTGTAGAAACTGGGTACTGAACACTAGCAGTGTGCTTAAGATTCATATTTTAACCAGCTGCCCAACCACTATGTCAATGGCTTGCTACATAACTGTCTTTGCTACTGAGACACCTGCTAGATGTGCAGCCACTACCATGCCTCTTTAGAATGCTGTTAGATCAGGGGTGTCCAGTCTCACGGTCCTGGAGGCCGTTCCACTGCGGGTTTAACAGGTTCAGTTATATAATGTACTACTTCAGGGCCTTGAGGAGGTTTACCACTAGAACCACCGCGGTTCTACTCATACCTAAAACCACTACTGACAGCCATTACAACGGTTACATTTTAAACAACTTCAGTATTAAAATGAAAGACAAACTATCGGGTACAACTCAAAAGTTTTATTTAAGCACATCATATCAAACATCTGCACAGCTGAAACACTGTATTTAAATGGACAAACAAGCTAAAAGGGTTTATTTTCTAACTTCCCACATATAAAGCACTACTTCAAAAAATGAAAAATTATAATAAAATAAACATTAAAAAAAAAAACAGGACAGGAATATGTACTTAAACTGTAAAAACAAAAGTAGTTTTTAATTTAAAACGAAAGTATCATGTTTTCTCTTGCGTGTGTCATTTGGTGCAGCACTGAATCCAGGTTGAGCTGCAGCAGTTTTCTGATCGAAATGTTTCTGCCAAAGTGCTGTGGCTAGCTTCAAGATGAAATCTCCCCTGATATTTTCCCTGGTGCATTCCTTGTGCAGAACGAAATAACTGATTGCCACCAGGTCCAGTAGAGATAATAACAGGCTTGCTGGAATGTTTAAATTGAGTTACGATGTTGCTGCAAGGTTGTGTGTTAGCGGCTTCTCAATGACCGCATGAAGCATGTGAAGCTAATGAGCTAATATAAACTCTGGACTCAAATAATCGCCGGTCTCCAATATGCACCAGGTCTGCTGGCAAATATTATAAATAAACGCTGGAGGTGTTTAATTGAAGTTTTACGGTAAAAATAAAATTAGAATATTGTAGGTTATATTCAAAATAAAAACATGTATTGTAAAAGGCAGTCAAAATGACTGCTTGACTGCTGTGGTGGTTCTAGGTGGGCAGGATTATAACGTCCTTATTTTCGTGATCCTGCCTTTCAAATGCTGTTAGGGTATTTTAATACATGTATTTTGGAAAAGTCATAAACAGACAACCGCATAACTTTCAGACACGCTGAGTAATTTAAATTTGAAAACCAGTGGTGGTTCTAGTGTTAATTGGTTAATTTAAACCATTTAGAACACGGTTGTGACCCAGATCAGGAGTGGAAGGGCCAGCATTGGACACCCCTTTGTTAGATCTTTGCTTTTCTCAATTTTTGGTAGACTGTTTGCAGTTGTGCTGCTCCCACAGCTTTACAGAGCTGCAGGGAGCTGCTAAGCATCACCAGAAGAAGCATTTCATTTCAGTAGAGTACTTGCATATAAACCTTCTCTACTTTTATTTCTCAAAGTGATATTAAGTGTGGTAGAAATCAGTGACTGGTAAATGTGAGTGATATTAACCGCAGTGTTAATAATCAAAGTGATATTCTCAGGCCCTTGTCCTCATTGATATTCAGTATGGTGATAGTAAACGGAGGCTGACATTAACAGGAGTGGTATTAAGCGGGTTTGACTATTCTCTAAATATGCAGTCGTCAGAGTTCACTCTAGGAGTTGTCATGTTTATGACATGAAGCCCTGCAGAAGAGTGAATGTGGAAGAATGCTGTACAGTGACCTCCGTCTTTTTCTTTCTTTCTTTCTTTCTTTCTTTCTTTCGCTTCTATAGCAGATGAAGGAGAACACAACTCCACTCCATCACCGCACTGCAAAAACTCTTCTAGTGGCAAACCACAGTGCAAGAAACACAGAGAGACGACATCCGAAGAAGAAAATGTGAAGAAACTGAGAACTCCTTCTTTACAAGACAGACCCCCACTTACTGTGGAGAGTACAGCACATTCTGTATGGTTTAACAATTCTGAAACCCAGGACAACTTGAAGACCTTGCCTCATTCTATTACAGGTGGGAAGAGTTCCTGTCAATTAGGCTCTCCTAAAACTCACAAGGGAAATCACACAGAAGGGACTCCATTTTCCTGTGGTGTTTGTGGGAAGAGTTTCAAATTTGTATCAAAGCTTGAAGTCCACCAGCGCGTTCACACTGGAGAGAAGCCTTATCACTGTACTCAATGTGGGAAGAGATTCAGTCAGTTAGGAAACCTTAAAATCCACCTGCACAGTCATGCAAGAGACGCACTTTTTCACTGTGCTGACTGTGGGAAGAGTTTCCTTCTGTTAGAAAAACTTAAAAGTCACCAGCGTGTTCACACAGGAGAGAAACCTCATTGCTGTTCTGAATGTGGGAAGGGTTTCAGCCGTTTACAAAGCCTTGAAATCCACCAGCGCATTCACACAGGAGAGAAACCTTATCACTGCACCGAGTGTGAGAAGAGTTTCAGTTGTTTAGAAAACCTTAAAATCCACCAGCGTGTTCACACAGGAGAGAGACCGTATCACTGCTCTGAGTGTGGGAAGAGATTCACGCAGTTAGGACGTTTTCAATTACACCAGCGCATTCACACAGGAGAGAAACCTTATCGTTGTGCTGAGTGTGAGAAGAGTTTCATTTGTTTAGAAAACCTTAAAATCCACCAGCGTGTTCACACAGGAGAGAAACCTCATCACTGCACCGAATGTGGGAGGAGTTTCACACAATTACAAAGTCTTCAATCACACCAGCGCGTTCACACAGGAGAGAAACCTTATCACTGTGATGCATGTGGTAAAAGTTTCAGTTGTTTAGCAAACCTTAAAAGACACAATAAAATCCACACACGTGTGTAACCCCATCACTAACCCTAACCCTATCCCTGCACTTTATGGGAAGAAGTTCAGTCAGTTGCATGCTCTTGAAATTCAGGCTCTCAGAATTTCTTGAGGACACCTAAACAGGAGTATGGCTAACTAAAATAGAGACAAATATTTAATAAAAACTAAAGAATAAACTTGCTTGGTAAATTGGGTCACCCCTGATCACAATTGCTTCAGATAAAAAACTTGCAGATGGAAAAATATAAACAACTATCTTGCTTGGACAATTTCTTGTGGGCCATTCTGATTTTGTTACGTCACATTAGTAGCTCTAATTTATTAAATAGATTGTTATGTATAAAGTTTCCCTTTTTTCTCATGCATTGCTTAGCCTCTTACGTGGTTTCTGTGGAAAACTTCTCCGGTACCTCGAGGCATGGCGCAGTATACCGCAGTTACCATGCGGTGCAGCTTGAAGTGCACAAACAGTACATTTTGAGGATTAAACTTCGACAATGGATAATTGCAAAGCATACGACATGGTTTATTTAAATTTCCAGAAAGCTTTTGACAAAGTCCAGCATAAAAGATTAATTCTCAAGCTGAACGCAGTAGGGATTCAAGGAAATAAGAACATAAAAAAGTTCACAAACGAGAGGAGGCCATTCAGCCCATCTTGCTCGTTTGGTTGTTAGTAGCTTATTGATCCCAGAATCTCATTAAGCAGCTTCTTGAAGGATCCCAGGGTGTCCGCTTCAGCAACATTATTGGGGAGTTGTTTCCAGACCCTCGCAATTCTCTGCATGCATGCACGTGGATTAGAGGAGTGGTTAACATGTAGAAAACAGAAAGTACTGATTAGAGGAGAAACCTTAAAATGGAGCGAGGTAACCAGTGGAGTACCACAGGGATCAGTATTAGGTCCTCTCCTATTCCTAATCTACGTTAATGACTTAGATCCTGGTATAGTAAGCGAAGTTGTTAAATTTGCAGATGACACAAAAAAAGGAGGAGTGGCAAACACTGTTGCAGCAGCAAAGGTCATCCAAAATGATCTAGACAGCATTCAGAACTGGGCAGACACATGGCAAATGACACTTAATGGAGAAAAGTGTAAGGTACTGCACGCAGGCAATAAAAATGTGCATTATAAATATCATATGGGAAATACTGAAATTGAAGAAGGAATCTATGAAAAAGACCTAGAGTTTATGTTGACTCAGAAATGTCTTCATCTAGACAATGTGGGGAAGCTATAAAAAAGGCCAATAAAATGCTCGGATATATAATTAAAAGTGTTGAATTTAAATCAAGGGAAGTGATGTTAAAACTTTACAATGCATTAGTAAGACCTCATCTAGAATATTGTGTTCAGTTCTGGTCACCTCGTTAGAAAAAGGATATTGCTGATCTAGAGAGAGTGCAAAGAAGATCGACCAGAATTATTCCGGGTTTAAAAGGCATGTCGTATGCAGACAGGCTAAAATAACTGAATCTATTCAGTCTTGAACAAAGAAGACTACACGGCAATCTGATTCAAGCATTCAAAATTCTAAAAGGTATTGACAATGTCGACCCAAGGGACTTTTTCGACCTGAAAAAAGAAACAAGGACCAGGGGTCACAAATGGAGATAAGATAAAGGGGCATTGAGAACAGAAAATAGGAGGCACTTTTTTACACAGAGAATTGTGGGAATCTGGAACCAACTCCCCAGTAATGTTGTTGAAACTGACACCCTGGGATCCTTCAAGAAGCTGCTTGATGAGATTCTGGGATCAATAAGCTGCTAACAACCAAATGAGCAAGATGGGCTGAATGGCCTCCTCTCGTTTTGTAAACTTTCTTATATTCTTATATTCTCTTAGCAGTGATTGCAGTGCAGTACATGCTACCTGCTAGCTAGTGTAAAACTTGTTATTTATTCAAAACCATACAGAACTACATGTTACATTGCATCTAGGAAATTTGACCTCACCTGCATCGCATGAAGTATTAGGTAAAATCAAACAAAAACATTAATGTAAAACAAAACAACACAAGCAAAATATGTTCATTGCAATGCAAGGGGCGCCGTGATGAGGCTGATCACAGTAATGAGATGGCTGGTGCCACACACATGAATCAGGCATGTGAGGGACAGCCCATGTGCACCAGTCACAGGGTGTGTTAAATGTGGCAGGCATTCCCATAGATTTGTCAATCCCATAAAGACTGTCGGTGCCAATCAGTAAAACAATTACATGTATACAAAGAAATAGGTGGGCAAGTAAAATGAAAATTAACAGTATTATCAGTTTAGTTAAATGACATCATACAGATAAACAACTTTATTCAATCGCTATCACTGACAGGGCGGATGATCAGTGGGGCTGCGTTTTTACCATCGCTATTACTAAAAGGGCAGAAGAATGGGTAGAGTTTCTCAGTGAAGGTGTCGTTGAAAGTGTAGATGTGAGATCTGGTCTCCACATTGTAAAATGAGAGCTGCCCTTCCTCGTAATCTAGATACACCCCCACCTTCCGGGGCTTCACGTTCAGGGGAATGGAGATAGCAGGATTAGCCAGAGCCTTGTACTTGCCATCACTCAGCCTCATAACCCAGAGTCCATCCTTAGGGCTTGCTGTAACCTCCTCCTTCCTGTTTAAGGACTCTCTGGCCACTCCTAAATCCCACGCAGTCTTCTCCCCCACCTCCACCTGCCAGTAGTGTCTCCCTGTGGTGAAGCCCTGCCTGCCCAGGACATTGATATAACGATCAAATTTCTTTGGATGGTCAGGGAGAGCCTGTCGTGTGCCTCCCTTTCTTACTTGTTTCCCGTCCTCAGACAGGATGAGCCAGTGGTTAGCTGTATCAGGGTCCAGAGTCACATCAACTGTGGAGAAGAAAAGAGACAATAATGGTCACTGAGAAATATCAACATTTCCACTAGCCCTGTGATTGAATGTCAAAACAGCTTTACATTGTGTACTGTTTGATTTTCACACCCTGCTCAAAGCCTCATTTCCAGACACGGTTGGTCGATCGGTCATATATATATAATACACTTGTATATAAGGACGCTAGAAAGAAAAGGTAAGTACGGTTCTGAGTTTGTCAGAATGACAGTGACAGAGTGAGGAATCTAAAGTTTCCACACTAGGAGCTAAATGTATTAGCAGAAGTGGTGGGGAATTATGAATGGCTTTTTGATGCTGAATCAGCGAGAACGTTAACTTCAATGAAACATTAACGACAAAATACATGTGCTCCGTAGGAGGAGGGCAGGGGTCTCCTCCCAAATCACAGCGTCAGAGAAAGTAATTGTTAATGGAACATTTATGTTTAAATCAAATGCATATTTGTTTGTTCAACTTAATCTTCCTCTGATTCATTTTGTAATATTAATCAAAAGTCAGTGAAGCACTCGTTCAGTCAATTAAAAGTTCACTATTTACATTTCAAAAGGTGTTTGATGAAACATCGCTTTTTTAACATGAGATGCTGTATCATTGCTTGTATTTATGACTGCACCTCAACCCTCACTCTGTACATTAATTTATTGGACTTTTACAGTTTCTTTTGTATATTTTAAATCTATTTTAAAAATAGCCCACTTAAATATCACACGTACATGGTGACTATATAAATATATTAACATAGCCGAAATGATTGCATGTGAAATGACAGGCACAGACTTGTCAATAGCTTTGGGGATGGGGTAAGTGCTCCTGGTAGTGCATTGTTGACAGCTGTTATGCAGAATGCAGCATGTGACAGTGAGTGCACACACTTTCCTAGGGCTGTACTGTAGCACACCACCAGATCTATCTGAACAGCTGAAGCGACTTTTTAACACTGCAAATGTACGCGCAATAACAGAGCGTGTAGCCATGTGTGCTGTATTGTACCGAATCCCTGCCTGCGTTCTGGGGTCCGACAACAGTGTATAGCAGCCAGGGTCTGATCCTGTAACCAGCATCACCTATGACAAGCATTAACAATGTTAGCAAATTGTCCATGCTTCCTATCAGCGCCCTATGAAACACGTATACATTACTTACCAAGAAGCCAACCAGCTCCATATACACTTGCCTCGTAATGTTAAGTGTACAAAGCACGCAGTAAGCCCGCTCTTTAGTGAATGAGGCCCATAAACTTTTAAAATATACATATTTATTTCGATTTTTATACTGTTGAACAAAACAACTGCAGACTATTGACAGTACTGTACATTAAATAGTTATTTAGCTGTGATATTTAACTAATTTGACTGATTTTCTTTCATTAAAAGGAGGCTGAAAGTAAATCAGTTGAAATGACAGAATACACCTCTTGAACTGGGAAAATACACTGTATGACATTAGATGATATGTTGAAATGAATAGAATATGTTTTTCTGTTATTATGACACTCAAGAGATTTAGTAAAAAAAAAATAAATAAATAACCAGTACCTGCAGCACTGCGGATCCACTTCCACACTAGAAAAGAGAAAGAAACAGGATTTCCATACAGTTCTGTTCAATGCATTCATACACTCATGGTTAATGGAGTACTGTGTCTTAATGAGAAATCTAGACAATGGGCCTCATTAACGAAGTGTTTACCGCACGCAAAACATGTTTACTGCGTGCAGTTCTGTCCCCGTCCTATTTATTCTTCTGATTTCCGGTTTGTTTTTTTCGCAGGCAAAAATTACCCAAAAATTCAGCCAACTGAATGCTGCCGCAAAGCGGAGAGCATAGGCTGCAGAAACTGTGTAGCGATTTGAAATGGCAGATATTTAAGGTCCTGTAAGGCATAACGTGTTAATCCGATACTATGATTTATTTTGGGCTAATTGTAAGTAAACTAAGATAAAATAAAATATGCTGAAATAATTTAGTTTAAATTTAAAATAATATTTTATTATCTACGCATCCTACAACAACGTAAAGCCCACAACGCATCAGCATGGTTTGTTTTCTATTATATGTAGGATAGACAACAAAAAAAGCCTGCTAGGTATTCATTTGATTTTACTACTGTACATATCTATATTTTTACATAATGTCATGTGTACAGAGAATACATTATTTAATATGCCCTCATATTTGTTAGGTTATTAATATATATGTATACTTTTTACTAAACAAACAAATCGATTGAAAAATAAAGAAATAAATAAATAAAACCTCCCTCAAACCTGAAGAACAACATGTAGCAAAAAATGTAAATATATTCTTAACCTCAAACAAAAAAACAGGTCCGACCTACAATTGAACTCGGATCTGGAGTTGCAGTCCTGAGAGCTACACATTATACACGTATGCAGTGCTGACTCTTGACTGAAGGGTCCTGGGTTCAATACAAAGATACTGCTGCCGTACCCTTGAGCAATGTATTGCTCCAGTAAAAACCCAACTGTATCAATGGGTACCAGAATTTGTAGGTAAAATAACTAATTGTAACTCGCTTTGGAAAAAAGTGTCAGCCAAATACATCCATTATTATTTTAATTATAAATAGGCGAAAGTATCATAGTGCTGACGAAAAAACCCGCCCGAACCAACCTTTATTTACCATACCTTACATAAGAACATACGAAAGTTTACAAACGACAGGAGACAATTCGGCCTATTTTGCTCGTTTGGTTATTAGTAGCTTATTGATCCCAGGACCTCATCAAGCAGCTTCTTGAAGGATCCCAGGGTGTCAGCTTCAGCAACATTACTGGGGAGTTGGTTCCAGACCCTCACAATTCTCTGTGTAAAAAAGTGCCTACTATTTTCTGTTCTGAATGCCCCTTTATCTAATCTCCATTTGTGGTCTTTGTTTCTTTTTTCCTTGTTTCTTTGGTCCTTGTTTCTTTTTTCAGGTCGAAAATGTCTCCTGGGTCGACATTGTCTATACCTTTTTAGAATTTTGAATGTTTGAATCAGATCACCGCATAGTCTTCTTTGTTCAAGACTGAATAGATTCAATTCTTTTAGCCTGTCTGCATACGACATGCCTTTTAAACCCGGGATAATTCTGGTTGCTCTTCTTTGCACTCTTTCTAGAGCAGCAATATCCTTTTTGTAACAAGGTGACCAGAACTGAACACAATATTCTAGATGAGGTCTTACTGATGCATTGTAAAGTTAACATTACTTCCCTTGATTTAAATTCAACACTTCTCACAATATATCCGAGCATCTTGTTGGCCTTTTTTTATACCTTCCCCACATTGTCTAGATGAAGACATTTCTGAGTCAACATAAACTCCTAGGTCTTTTTCATAGATTCCTTCTTCAATTTCAGTATTTCCCATATGATATTTATAATGCAAATTTTATTGCCTGCGTGCAGTAGCTTACACACTTCTCTATTAAATGTCATTTGCCATGTGTCTGCCCAGTTCTGAATGCTGTCTAGATCATTTTGAATAACCTTTGCTGCTGCAACACTGTTTGCCACTCCTCCTATTTTTGTGTCGTCTGCAAATTTAACAAGTTTGCTTACTATAATAGAATCTAAATCATTAATGTAGATTAGGAATAGCAGAGGACCTAATACTGATCCCTGTGGTACACCACTGGTTACCTCGCTCCATTTTGAGGGTTCTCCTCTAATCAATACTTTCTGTTTTGTACATGTTAACCACTCCCTAATCCATGTGCATGCATTTCCTTGAATCCCTACTGCGTTCAGTTTGAGAATTCATCTTTTATGCGGGACTTTGTCAAAAGCTTCCTGGAAATCTAAATAAACCATGTCGTATGCTTTGCAGTTATCCATTTTCAATGTTGCATCCTCAAAAAAGTCAAGTAGGTTAGTTAGACACGATCTCCCTTTCCTAAAACCATGCTGACTGTCTCCCAGGATATTGTTACCATATAGGTAATTTTCCATTTTAGATCTTATTATAGTTTCCATAAGTTTACATATAATAGAAGTCAGGCTTATTGGTATGTAGTTACCTGGTTCGTTTTTGTCTCCCTTTTTGTGGATCGGTATTACGTTTGCAATTTTCCAGTCTGTCGGTACAACCCCTGTGTCAAGAGACTGTTCCATGATCTTGGTTAGCGGTTTGTAAATAACTTCTTTCATTTCTTTGAGTACTACTGGGAGGATCTCATCTGGCCCAGGGGATTTGTTTATTTTAAGAGCTCCTAGTCCCTTTAACACTTCTGCCTCTGTTATGCTAAAGTTATTTAAAACTGGATAGGAACAGGTCGACATGTGGGGCATGTTGTCCGTGTCCTCCTTTGTAAAAACCTGTGAAAAGTAATCATTTAATATATTTGCTATTTTTTTTCTTCATCTATGATTTTGCCATTTGTGTCTCTTAGACATTTAACCTCCTCTTTGAATGTTCTCTTGCTGTTATAATATTGGAAAAACATTTTGAAATTGGTTTTACCCCCTTAGCAATATTGATTTCTATCTCTCTCTTGGCCTTTCTAACTTCCTTTTTGACTTGTGTTTGCAGTTCCAAGTACTCTTTCTGTATACTTTGTTTTTGGTCCCTTTTAAACGCTCTGTAAAGTGCCTTTTTCCACTGAATATTTTTTTGAAAAGATCTATTAAACCATTTTGGCCATTTTGTTTTAGATTCAGATTTGTCTACTTTTGGGATGTAATTCTTTTGCGCCTCTAGTACTACAATTTAAAAAAAAAACAGCCATTCTTTTTCTGTGGATGTTTTCTCTATTTTATTCCAGTCTACTTCTGTTAGTCTCTGTTTCATACCTTCATAGTTGCTTTTCTAAAATTGTAAACCTTAGCTTTAGTCATTACTTTTGGGGTTTTAAAAAACACTTCAAATGAGACCATGTTGTGGTCTGAGTTTGCCAATGGCTCTCTGACCTCTGTTTTAGTTATTCTGTCTTCGTTATTTGAAAAGACTAAATCAAGGCATGCCTCCCCTCTAGTTGGTGCCTTGACAAATTGCATTAGTAAGCAATCATTTGTCATTTCCACCATTCCAATTTCGTCTGTCTTGCTCCCCACCGGGTTCTCCCATTTTATATGGGGGAAGTTGAAATCCCCCATTAGTATGGCTTCTCCTTTTCTACACGCATTTCTAATGTCATTGTATAACAGATTATTTTGTTCGGCGTCTGAATTTGGTGGTCTATAGCATGCTCCTATTTTTATGCCCTTTGAATTTTTGTCCATTATTCTGACCCATATTGATTCGGCGTTGTTTTCTTTGTCCAGATTTAACACCTGGGCTTCAAGACTATTTCTTATGTATAGCGCTACCCCTCCGCCTCTTCTGTCCTGCCTGTCTTTCCTATACAATGTGTACCCACTAATATTATATTAGTCTCCATCACTCTTGGATAACCAAGTTTCTGTAACACCTATCACATCGTAGTTACTTGTTAGTGCAGTAGCTTCACATTCTAACATTTTGTTTCTGAGACTTCTAACATTTAGATAAATACGTTTAATGGCTGTCTTACCTGAGTTTGTTGTCCTTGTTTTGATGTAGTCTCCCTTCTGGTTTTTTGTTGATTTCTCCCCCCTTACTTTCCAGTTTTAAATGCTTCTGAACCTCCTCGAGGATCCTTTCTCTGAGTAGATTGGCTCCCTTTTTGTTTAAGTGCAGTCCGTCCCGCCTATATAGATAGTCCTTGTTGTAGAATGTGCTCCAATGTTCAAGGAAGATGAAGTCTTCCTGTGTGCACCTCCGATTTCAGCCATGCATTTTGATTATTTATTTTCAGCTGTCCATATGGTCCTTTGCAAGGTGCCGGCAGTATCCCAGAAAATACCACATTTTTGGTCTTGTCTTTTAATTTCCTTCCTAGATCTCTGAATTTGGTTTACAGGTATTTTGGTCTGTCTCTTCCAATGTTTGTACCGATGTGGACGACTACTACCGGGTCGTCTCCTGTTCGTTCTAGGAGACTGTCCACATTCTCAGTGATGTGTGTGACAGAGGCTCCTAGAAGGCAGCACACTGTTGTAGTAAGGGGTTCCAGACTGCACACTGAACTTGCTGTGTTTCTCAATATGGAGTCCCCAACAATCATGACCTCCCTTCTTTTTGCTGTCTGGCCAGCACTGTTTATGGTGTCCTGGATGTTGTTCCTTTCCTTCTCTTGATGTTAGTTTTTATCATCAAATTTATTTGCTCTTTTGATTTTTGGTGGTTGTTGACTAAGTTTCTTTTTTTCCCTGTCTCTGCCTACCTGAATCCAGCTGTTCCGACCATCTTCTATCTTCCCTGGTGGCTTTTTGTCTGTTAGGGGTGCAAACTTCCAAGAATATCGAGTCACCAGCTCCTCGAACTCTTGTTGCTCTGTCATTTCCTGCAGCTCCATTTCTAGCATACTTGTTGAAGCAAGTCCTGGATCTTGCAGCACTTTACACACATTTCTCACATCATGCAGGTGTCACAGATTACTGGCTTGAAGGCCAGGCTCATTTTTTTTTTTTTGTAAGTTTAGTTTCTTGCAGCTGTCAACCTGCTTTCAAATGGCTTCTAAATGCTCTGTACTTTTCCACAAAGTACTTCTCCACGCTGTTGCTTTTAAAAATGCCTGGATTTTGTCTGTGTCTGTTGTGTTGTTAGCTCCGCCCTTGTCTCAGAACGGCGCCGAATTTGAATTAGCTGCTCTGAGTTTATGATATATACCTACCTTTATTCATAAATATGCCTGGAACACTCGGTTCCGAAGTTCCATTTGAGATGAACATGATGCATATAATAAAGTGAGTATTAATGATTTCCATTACATGAGAGTAGATGTTAAAACTTCATGCTGATTTGAACTCAGCTCTCACCAAGATAAGCACCAACTAAGACGTAGCTTTACAGTAAACTAATGTGATCCATCTGTGTCTCCATCCATATGATGATGTAGATATCCTTCTGCCTGGTGTTGATGGCTGAAGTGTAATGCTGGCTCCAGGGATCAGCTTATTTTGTCTCCATAGCGCATCAGCACACACAACGGCTGTGATGCTGGCTCCGGGGATCAACCACAGTGCGGTCTCCCCAGCGCATCAGAATGACAACCGTCTGGATTGAGCTAAGTAGGGTACATCTCTGGGGACTTCAAGTGGGCACCTTCCATCCTCTGTGTTTTGTCGACTAGCCCACGACACCTCAAGAGGGCTCGATGGTGATTCTGGCATCCCAGCATCACCCCCCTCCGTCCCCCACTCAACTCAGCCCAGCTTACTTACCCATACATCAGCGTTTATTTCTTTCTATTGTGCTTGAGATCCCCAACCAGACTCTTTCCGTCTCAACCACAGCCAGTTGCTGCTCCTCTCTGCTGCTTCAGATAAGTTCTTCACTGTACAACGCAACTCTTGACCACTGAATCCGACATTTGTGAGAAACCGGGTTGTAGAGTGTGCCACAAATCGTCGACAACCCACCTCCACTGGGTAAACCCGGACTCTCCATCCTCGCTGTTCCGCTTCAGCGGCTAGTTGAGCATACCGCTGTTTCTTCCTCTCATACGCCTCATCTACAGCATCCACCCATGGCACTGTTAACTACCAGGTGAACAAGGTGTGCTGATCCAGACCACAAGACAATATCTGGTCAAAGGTTAGTGGTGGCAATCTCAGGTGGAAAAATATGCCGTTGACCAACATCTGCCAGCAGCTTCCAGTTGTCCTGGGCGAGGCTTGGTTTTAACACCTTTTCTTGGCGGTTGCTCTCCTGGGCGGAGGAATGTTGTCTCTTGTGTGTAATGTTTTGATGGAACTGGTGGCAACTTATTGGTCATGTTACGCTTGTCTTCCAATGCTAAGGCCAAACATCGCAGCACCTAGTCATGGTGCCAAGTAAACCGTCCTTGGCTAAGAGCCACCTTATATCCTGTAAAAATGTGCCTTAATGTTGCAGGTGATGAACACAAAGGACATGAGGGATCCTCTTCTACCCAGAGGTTTAGGTTCTGTGGTGATGGGAAAACATCATATGTTGACCTGATGAGGAAACTGATCCTGCTCTGTTCCATTGTCCATAGGTCTTGCCAGCCGATCTTGCGTTGTTCCACACTCTCCCATCTCATCCATTCTCCCTGCTTGGCCTGGGAAATGGCCTTTATGCACCTCATCCTCTCCTCCTGCTTTTGCACCTCGTTGACTACCAGCTTCCTCCATTGAGCTGGGGCTGCCTTGTGCCATGTAGGAGGAGCTGAACTGAGACCAAGACCCCCTCTTCCATGCTGAACTTGCCCCATGATATCACTGATTCGAAGGGCCGTCCACTTTCTTCCAATTTCCAACACAGGTGCTGCCTCCCTTACGCATTTCTCGCGTGACTCTACTAATGTCGTTTCCAGTCGGACCTTGGCGCACTTAAACTCCTCGGTTAGAGCGGAGACTGGTAGCTGCAGTATTCCTTTACCATAAAGTCCCACTCTGCTGAGGCAGCGTGGAACTCCCAACCATTTCCTGATGTATGAACTGATTAAAGCTTCCAGCTTCCCTACTGTTGTCAAAGAAACCTCGTACACAGTCAGTGGCCACAGCAGCCTCAGCAGTAGACCAAACTGAAAGCACCAGAGTTTTAGTTTGCCTGGTAAAGCTCTGCAGTCTATGCTCTTCAACCCTTCCACTGCTTGTTGTCTAACTTCTCCCACACAAACTGTGTCCTTTAGATCCCCGTCGTACCATCTCCCAAGACTTTTCACTGGCTTCTCAGACACTGTTGGTATTGCCTCACCATTAATATAGAACCTTTTATCTAGTACTTTACCTTTAATTATAGAGATGCTCCTTGATTTAGTGGGCTTGACTTGCATTCGTGCCCATTCAAAGTTATTGGTTAATTTGCCCAATAACCGATTAGTGCAGGCTACTGTTGTAGTCATGGTTGTCATGTCATCCATGTATGCTTGAATTGGTGGTAGTCGCATTCCAGAAGCCAAGCGCTCTCCTCCCACTACCCATTTTGATGCCCTAATAATTAGTTCCATTGCCATGGTAAAAGCCAGTGGAGAAATGGTGCATCCTGCCATTATTCCAACTTCTAGGCATTTCCATGTAGTGCTGAATTCTGAAGTTGAAAAACTAAATTGCAAATTTCCAAAGTAGGCTTTCACGAAATTTGTTATTGTCATCGGTACACTGAAAAAATCAAATGCTGCCGAAAGAAGTTCATGTGGCACTGAACCATATTCATTAGCCAAATCCAGGAATGTCACATGGAACTCCTTCCTCTCCTTTTTAGCTGATTGAAT
This sequence comes from Huso huso, assembly GCA_036884735.1. Classification (NCBI taxonomy): domain Eukaryota; kingdom Metazoa; phylum Chordata; class Actinopteri; order Acipenseriformes; family Acipenseridae; genus Huso; species Huso huso. The sequence continues at coordinate 14,993,165 of CM072696.1, read as the reverse complement.
TTGTTGCCAGATCACATTGATGTGTTCTAAGCATCCTGGGAAACCTGGAATGCCCGCTTTTTGTACTGAAGTGTCAATGAAGTAGTTCTATTAATGGGTAAGTTGACAATCTCTGAGCAATAATGCTGAAGAAAATCTTGCCTTCTACATTTAATAGGGAAATAGGGCGAAACTGACTGATGCTTGTAGAATCTTTTTCTTTAGGTATAAAGACTCCACCTGCTCGGCACCATGCTCTTGGTACAACCTGTTTTTCCCATGCCACTTTCATCAATTTCCACAGGATTTGTAGAACTCCTGAAGCCTCTTGTACACTCTGTACGGAACTCCATTAGGCCCTGGAGATGATGAAGCCCTTGCTTTTTTCACAGCTTGCTCTACTTCTTTCCACTTAGGTGCACAGTCCACCATTTGGTATTCTGGTGGATTGATAGGTGGGATGTTTGAAGGAATTGACATAGGCTCCTGCCTTTTTGAATCTATGTGTTTCCTCCAAATATCTCTCCAGCTCAAACGTAGATGCTTTTAGTGTGCCATTCTTCTCACTGGTGAATAACTTCTTTACAAATTTGAATGGGTCTTTATAAAAGTTAGTTCTCGCACGCTCCTTTTTGTAGCGTTTCCGTAGGTGCTCAGCTCTGTGCAATGTTGCAAGCTTATCTTTTATGACCCTTTGTAAGAGATTGAGTCCCTCCTTCTGAATTTGTTCTGCTCTTCTCCATTGCTTCCTCAGCTGTTTCCTTTCTCTAAGCGTTCAATCTCCTGCTGCCGTCTAGACTTTCCATTGAAAAATAAGCAACTAGGCTTTCACTGAGTTTGCATCTTGACAAATCCACAATCATAACAATCTCTGTCTTGTAGTCAGTCTACAAACAAAGAAAGGCTTGAAATAAAAAATAAAAAAACACGTGTGCTAGGAGGAGGGGCCGTGTCTTGTTTGCTGCATTTACAAAACATAATACTACTGAAAAAACCTACTCAAACGACCTTTAAATATCTTTATTGATCAAACAGTGCAAATTTCAACTGTCTGACACAATGTTACAAGATTCATCACAGTTGTAATTAAACATAGTTACTAAAATTGTAACTAAACATAGTTACAGCGTACATGTTTCTGTAGGTTCTTTCTGGCTATGAATCCTGATGAATCTTGTAACATTGTGTCAAACAGTTCAAATGAGTTCAAATTCTGGTACCTATTTATACAGTTGGGTTTTTACTGGAGCCAAAACATATCCCCTCCCCCACCCCCCACAGCGCTTTTTAATTGTTTCTACATTGCATTCGTTGACCCCAAGCGCATTTATCTGTATTTTAGTAAGTTTGTTATTCATATATTTTGTGTGTGTGTGTGTGTGTGTGTGTGTGTGTATATATATATATATATATATATATATATATATATATATATATATATATATATATATATATATATATATATATTTTAGGCAGGTGCAAAAAAATGCTGTAAAGTAAGAATGCGTTCAAAAAATAGACATGTTAATAGTTTATATTGATCAATTAACAAAATGCAAAGTGAGTGAACAGAGGAAAAATCTACATCAAATCAATATTTGGTGTGACCACCCTTTGCCTTCAAAACAGCATCAATTCTTCTAGGTACACTTGCACACAGTTTTTGAAGGAACTCGGCAGGTAGGTTGGCCCAAACATCTTGGAGAACTAACCACAGTTCTTCTGTGGATTTAGGCAGCCTCAGTTGCTTCTCTCTCTTCATGTAATCCCAGACAGACTCGATGATGTTGAGATCAGGGCTCTGTGGGGGCCATACCATCACTTCCAGGACTCCTTGTTCTTCTTTATGCTGAAGATAGTTCTTAATGACTTTCGCTGGGGTCATTGTCATGCTGCAGAATAAAATTGGGGCCAATCAGATGCCTCCCTGATGGTATTGCATGATAGATAAGTATCTGCCTGTACTTCTCAGCATTGAGGAGACCATTAATTCTGACCAAATCCCCAACTCCATTTGCAGAAATGCAGCCCCAAACTTGCAAGGAACCTCCACCATGCTTCACTGTTGCCTGCAGACACTCATTCGTGTACCGCTCTCCAGCCCTTCGGCGAACAAACTGCCTTCTACTACAGCCAAATATTTCAAATTTTGACTCATCAGTCCAGAGCACCTGCTGCCATTTTTCTGCACCCCAGTTCCTGTGTTTTCGTGCATAGTTGAGTCACTTGGCCTTGTTTCCACGTCGGAGGTATGGCTTTTTGGCCGCAAGTCTTCCATGAAGGCCACTTCTGACCAGACTTCTCCGGACAGTAGATGGGTGTACCAGGGTCCCACTGTTTTCTGCCAATTCTGAGCTGATGGCACTGCTGGACATCTTCCGATTGCGAAGGGAAGTAAGCATGATGTGTCTTTCATCTGTTGCAGTAAGTTTCCTTGGCCGACCACTGCGTCTCACGGTCCTCAACGTTGCCCGTTTCTTTGTGCTTCTTCAAAAGAGCTTGGACAGCACATCTGGAAACCCCTGTCTGCCTTGAAATTTCTGCCTGGGAGAGACCTTGCTGATGCAGTATAACTACCTTGTGTCTTGTTGCTGTGCTCAGTCTTGCCATGGTGTATGACTTTTGACAGTAAACTGTCTTCAGCAACCTCACCTTGTTAGCTGAGTTTGGCTGTTCCTCACCCAGTTTTATTCCTCCTACACAGCTGTTTCTGTTTCAGTTAATGATTGTGTTTCAACCTACATATTGAATTGATGATCATTAGCACCTGTTTGGTATAATTGTTTAATCATACACCTGACTATATGCCTACAAAATCCCTGACTTTGTGCAAGTGTACCTAGAAGAATTGATGCTGTTTTGAAGGCAAAGGGTGGTCACACCAAATATGGATTTGATTTAGATTTTTCTTCTGTTCACTCACTTTGCATTTAGTTAATTGATAAATATAATCTATTAACATGTCTATTTTTGAAAGCATTCTTACTTTACAGCATTTTTTCACCCCCTGCCTAAAACTTTTGCACAGTACTGTGTATATATATATATATATAAATAGCCTAATAAATATGAGGTCATATTAAAATAACAATGTGTTTGTGCACATTACATTATATAAAAATATAAATATGTACAATAGGCTTAAACAGTACAGCAGTAAAATCAAATGAATACCTAGCAGACTTTTTATTTATTTTTTTGTCCTACATTTAATACAAAACAAAACATGCTGATGTGTTGTAGGCTTCACATTGTTGTAGGCATAGATAATAAAATATTATTTTAAATTGAAACTAAATTTTATCCCTGCCGCCACCAGTAAGTAAGCTCCTTCATCTGTTGTCAATAGAATAAATACCGTGCACAACTTCAGACCTGTTGCCACCTACAATTTGTATGCTAACTAGAATTTTTCCGACCAGTATTTTTGCTTCTAATTAGTTAGTAAATCAGACGTGACACTTTTAGAAATGCCATGCGCAGTCATCTCAATTTTCCTCCCGCAATTCTGGCCAAATTACAGACGGTTAGTAAATGAGGCCAAATGTACTGTGTTATAGAGTAAATACAATAGAATAAATACAATATGCAGCTGTTACTTTAGCTGCTATGTCATTAAGCAGTGTTAATGAGGTGTATTACAGTGGATTTAAAACAGCAAATCCAATTATATTTTCTAAATATTTTAATGCTTCACTATTATTGTGATTGTTTGTTTAAGTCTGTATTTTAGAGGTACCAGTACTACAGTATATTATATGCAATATACAATTCTAAACAGCTTATGGGTAATATGCCCTGTGCATAGCTAGGACCTTGGTGCTTTTAAGTGTTAACGCAAGCATTGGATAATGGTCACTACTGTTAGTCACAATGTACGCGTACCCCTGGGGATACTTCTAAGGGTCATAGGGAGTACGCAGGACGACTAAAAAATGCACAAATAAAAATGAAAGTAAGGAAAAATAATGATCTTGAATTTTTTTTTACAGTATTATGTATTCTCTAATCCATGATGTATACTTATTTAATCTTTGTTTAGCAGCTCAAAGTGAACCGCTAATTAAAAGAAAACCCAAAAAACACAGAATCTATCCCGTCCACATTTTCCACCTGTACGCATGCGCGATTTCGATTGCGTAGATTTCCACTCTGATGATATACAGGTAGGGGTCTACTAAATCGCGGTAAATTTACGTATTTTTCATGGGTATGTTACGGAATGAAATTAGCATTTCTTTGACATTTCGCAGACCTGTTTAAACATTAAATAAACTTAAGTAGACAGTATTTCAGAGCACTATAAAGCCTAAAAATAGTGGTACTTGCTTCCTTACTAAAACAGAGTGCTGTCATTTGTTAAAGGCAAGCATGCAGCATCCCCCTGCAGTTGCTGCCGACATTCTCTGTCTGGTGTGAACTTGCCCATACATTGAGACTGCACGTTCTGCATCCACTGAATTGGTTGGAAGTGTAAGGCAAAGCTTTGCAAGTTATACAGATGTGGAAATGTTAGAAACAGGCCCAAAACTTGGTTACCCTCAAGGGCATCTGGCATACTTTAATAAAGGCAGTATATGCAGCATGTTCGTTGTCATGTTATTTGTCCCATCCAGTAATTTATTTTAATAGTACCGAGGTGGCTGTGCTAGATCATACCTAGATCGTACCTGCTAGATCGTACCTGTAGTACTGATTTAACTTGGCTACAACCGACAGGAATACTTTTTGTCTGCGCTGACTTTGCAGTTTGTTTTCTGAAAGCTATTTATTTTACGTTCTGTTCAGCAGCCTCTGTAGTAGTCTTTCGTTTAATGTGTGATTCTGAAGCTAAATAGCGATTTGATCGTATTTTCTCCAGACACATTACAAGATGTGCAAAACAATTACTTCCATCTGCATGTACAGTTTCTCTGGGAAATATCTTGACATGATCAATCACCAAAATATACTTTGCTTTTTTTTTGCTTTGTTGCCCATTTCTGGTATTTTACCTCCAATGCTGAAAACTAGGTTTTAGCAACCTAAATCAAAACGTTAGGATACTTACCGTAACCCTGGTTCCCTGAAAGAGAAGATGACCACCAAGACATTATGTATGGGATATGCCTGCCCATTGGGTAGGTATCGCTGAGCTCTCTATACCAGAGCTGCCAATAGGCCCCTTCCTGGGATGTGGCACTCGGTCCCGCCCACCTAGGGAATAAAACTGTCATTCTGAGGAAGCCATTTCTCTTTATCCATCGAACCCGTAAGGGAGACCGATGCGACCTTGCGGTTGGTGGTTGTCTTCTCTTTCAGGGAACCAGGGTTACGGTAAGTAACCTAACGTTCCCTTTCAATTCGAAGACGACCACCAATGATATTACATATGGGATAATGTATACCAGAGCCATCGCGAGGGAGAAGCACTGTCTAACCCAGAGGTTAGCGGTGTGAACTTACACCCTCAAGGACCCTTGTGCCTACAGAAGGCAAGGCAGGGTCTACCACATTAAGGCAGTAGAACCTGGAGAAGGTATGCGGTGTAGCCCAGCTAGCAGCAGTACAAATATCAGACATTGAGGCACCTCTGAAGAGGGCCCAAGATGTAGCCAACCCTCTAGTGGAGTGTGTGGCTACCCTACCAGGTGGGGGCAAGCCAGCACCATTATACGCAGTCGAGACTGTATCCACAATCCAATGTGACAGATGCTGCTTAGAGAGGGGCTGTCCTTGTGTCCGTGTCCCGTGACAGACAAAGAGCTGGTCAGATTGACACAGAGCTCTTGTCCTATGCAAGTAACATCTCAATGCCCGCACTGGGCAGAGGAAATTCAATCTCTCATCCTCTGTTGAAGCAAACAGAGGTGGATGGAAGGACTCCAGTTCCACAGACTGATTAATGTGGAAGGCTGTGATCACCTTGGGGAGGAAAGCAGGGTTGGTGCGCAGAGACACCCTGCTGCCATCCTCTCAAATATGCATGCAGGAGCTGTACACAGACAGCGCTTGCAGCTCACTGACCCGCTTAGCGGAGGTGATAGCCAAGAGGAAGACTGTCTTCATAGACAGGAACTTCAACTCTATGGAGTGTATGGGCTCAAATGGGGCCTTCGTGAGAGCCTCCAGTACAATATTAAGGCTCCATTCTAGGAGAATAGTCCTCCTGGGAGGGCGTAATCGCCGAGCGCCTTTAAGAAATCGGGTAGCCAAGAAATGCGCACCCGGAGACACCGAATCTATGGGGGCATGGCATGCAGAGATAGCCTTTAAATACACGTTCAAAGTGGAAGGTGACCTACCAGCATCAAGCAGTTCTTGCAGAAACTAAGATAACTGGCATAGGGCAAGATATTGGGTCATGGCTTCCAGCCAGACACCAAGTTTGGAAATACCTCCACTTATAGGTGTACAAAGACCTAGTGGAGTCTGCCCTAGGGCTCTGCAGTGTACCCACAACAGCATCTGATAGCCCTAGGGTTAGCCAGCAGTCCCTTTCAGGGGCCAGACCCATAGCTGGAACCTACCCAGTTCCGGGTGCCAAAGAGCGCCTCTCGCCTGACAGAGGAGATCCATGCGCAGTGGGATCTCCCAGGGCTGGTCGTGGGAGCCACTAGGAGAACTGACATTTTCGAGAAAGGCCGGGAGCAGTGGTATAGGCTGGAAAGCGTAAAAAAACGCTTTAGGCCATTCGTGCACTAGGGCGTCTACGCCGAGTGGGCCGCCTAAGCGGTGGAGGGAGTACCATAGAGGGCAATCTGTCGTCTCTGCCGAGGTGAAGAGATCGACCTGCGCCTTTCTGAACCATTCCCAAATGCGCTCCACTATCTGAGGGTGGAGTCGCCACTCTGACGGATGCGGACCGCTCCTTGAGAGAAGGTCCGCTGCCCAGTTAACCACTCCAGGAATGTGCATCGCCCACAGGGACAGCAAGTTCCTATGAACCCATGTCAATAGCCTGAAGGCCATGCGATGCAACCCCGGGGACCGTAGGCCACCCTGGTGGTTGACATATGCCACCACTGTCGTGTTGTCCATCCAGATCAACACATGTGTACTGCTCAGCACCGGGAGGAAGTGGTGGATAGCAAGGGATACCGCTTGCAACTCCAGCATGTTTATGTGCAGTGATGTAACTTAAAACGTGAGTATCGATGTTTCTTAAGAAACTGCACAGACGCCATTTCTTAATCAGTGTTAAGTTTATTACATACATGCAGGGAGTCTGGTCCCAGGTACAGGACAAACAGAATACTCGTTCTTACAATTGTTGCATGACATTAAATACCCTTCTGTATAGATGGTCCACCTCCTCTTTCTCTAACACTTAACCAATAGAAAAGGTACAACACATTATCCTGTTACCATATATTTCATTTAGTGTGTGTGTGTGTGTGTGTGTGTGTGTGTGTGTGTCTGTGTGTGTAACCTAGTGTGATGACCTCTGAACTCAGTGCATTCTTCAGACCCCTGGTGCCCCAAAAAGGTCCATACATCTGGTTTTTGTCATCTTCCTTGTTCCTATCTCTCAGTTTTGCCTGAGACCCTTTGAGTCCAGTGGCATTATCTCTTATTCTCCCTGTGAACCTCTGGGTCCAACGGCAGTCCCTGGGAGCCTTTTAGCTCCTTTATGCTTTGTATTCCAAAGGTCTTAGAGCCTGGCCCCTTCTGGTCCACAGCATTGTTATCTTGTTAGCTTGCAGTCAATGTTGGACAAGAAGCTTGTAGACGCAAGGTCTCTTATCAATTGTTAGCAGTACATGCAATTTGAACCAAACAGTCTGCTATCTGCAATATTAGTCTCTTTTCAGAAAAGAACACCAGTATAGCTCTGCCAGTCCACATGCGTAGCAAACTGCTAATCAATTCTCGATCCATGTTTTCCAACATGCAGGGATATCCAGCTGTCCGGCCAGGATCTGCGTACTCCTCTGCCTTCCCAGACTGTCCTCAACCCAAGTTGGAGGCGTCTGTCATCACCACTTTGTGGTGTAACACTACTCCCATTCGCATACCTTCGCGCAGGTGAGAGGTCATCCTCCACCAGCGTAGGGCTGCCAAGCACGCGTGACACACAGTCAGCCGACGGTGTCTGACGCGTTTGGTGTTGCGGTGGAACGCATTGAGCCACGCTTGTAGCAGGCACATTCGAAGCAGACCCAGCTGAATCACCGATATGGCTGCGGCCATCAGACCCAATAATTTCTGGCACAATAGGAGGGTGACCTGCGATCCCTGTTGGAACAGGGAGAGGCAACCCTGGATAGCTGCAACTCTGTCGTCTGACAGGTATGTGCGCATTGTACTGGAGTCCAGCCGGAGCACTGCACCGGTAAGCCGACTCTTTGCATCGTTGATGGTGAGGCCCAGCCTTGCCAGATGCTCTGTCACAACCGCCGTGTGGGTCACTGCTCCCTCTCGCGACTGGGAACAGATCAACCAGTCATCCAGATAGTTTATTACTCTAATTCCCTGCAGCCACAGGGGGCAGGATAGCATCCACGCACTTTGAAAATGTACGAGGAGCTAGGGAGAGGCCGAATGGCAGCACAGCAAACTCGTAAATGCTTCCTTGAAAAGAGAAGCGGAGATAATTCCTGTGCTCTGGACGAATGGTAACGTGAAAGTACGTGTCCACGGTGGTGAACCAGTCAAGAGCCAAGAGCTTGCCCTTGGAGACCGGAGATCTGCAGCAGCTTGCTGGACAGCAGATGTAGCTCCATGGCCACCATCTCAGGGAGAGGGGCCTCACGCATTACACCGCCATGTTTGACAGACAATTTGCCTGCGTCCCTACTGCATACACCTGCTTGAGATGCCTTTCCATCACCTTGCATTGAGGGTTCAGGCACACTGGTTCTCTGTATAGGAAAGACAGGCAGGACAGAAGAGGTGGAGGGGTAGCGCTATACATAAGAAATAGTCTTGAAGCCCAGGTGTTAAATCTGGACAAAGAAAACAACGCCGAATCAATATGGGTCAGAATAATGGACAAAAATTCAAAGGGCATATGTGGCGGAGTGTCCCACCCCTATATATTTATTTATTATTATTTGTATTTTTGTTTGTGGCGCGGATAAAAGCGCTGCGTCTTTTGTTATTGTTTTTGTATATTTTAAAAACCTCGTGAGGATGCGTGGCTGATCAGCTACTGATTATTTAACTAGCTGACAGTCACGCATCCTTACTAAACTCGTGCAGACTGTGGCCGAGGGGTAATAAGATAATTAACAGCTAGTTAACCCCTCGGCCAGAGTATAAGAACCTGCAGCTGTCTGTGCTGCGGGGGTGGAGTGTACAGAGGAGAGTACTGGGAGCAGAGAGAGCTAGGGGAGAGAAAACAGTTAAGAACAATTGCTATATGTAAATATACTTGTTTCTGTTTATTTGTTTGGCCAATGTGCCTTTTTGTTTTGTGTTTTGTTTGTTTAAATCTTTTGGTTTATTGATTTAATAAATTCAGCTGAACACCGTTGCGTTCAGTTTCACCCACCCATCCATTGTTTTGGTTCAGTTACTTCCTGGTCCGTGACGTCACCACACCTCACCACTGCAAGCCATCCTGCCACATATGGTGTCCTGCGTGGGACAAACAACGCCTCCAAGAGCCGGACCAGGAAAGAAAAGGACGTTTTTTTTTTTTGTTTTTTTGAATAGTGTTTTGTGTTTGAAAAAAAAAAAAAAAAAATGGATAAAGTGGATGACTACATGAAGAGGTGGCATGATCGTCAGAGGGAGCTGAAGGAAGGAGGGGCTTCATGGTGCCTTGCCTGCCTGGAGTATGGGCACCTCCCTGATGTCTGCCCATATGAAGACCCCCTCTTTGTGCAGGCCTTCGATCGAGGTGAGGTGGAGACCGCGGAGGAGTGGATCCACCTGAAGGCCATACCATCACCGCAGGTGGATCAGGAAACCTGCCTCACCTGCCTCAAAGGGGAGGAGTGGTGCTTTGCCATCGGCAACGTTGGGCACAAAGCTCCCAACCAACTCCCTCCATGGCAGGAGGTGGAACTGCTGGTCCCGAAGGAGAGGCGGTGCCAAGAAGGCGAAGAAACAGTCTACAGCGCCCGGAAGGGGGGAATGCGAGCATCCAGCGCCCAGAAGGGGGGAGCGTGAGCATCCAGCGCCCGGAGGGGGGAACACGAGCATCCAGCACCCGGAGGGGGGGAGCCCATGTAGGTAGAGCCCGAGCGTCAAGAGCCCAAGAGAGGGAAGCTCAAGAGTGGACGCTGGGATGGCTACCTTCGCCTGGTCGAGGCCTCAAGTTGGTGCCCTTCCTACGGGAAGGGGGGTCACTCCGTCATCAACTGCCCCCACCCTGGAGAGGAGGAGGAGGAGGAGGAGGAGGAGGAGGAGGAGGGACGACCGAAGGGCAGCTTGGAAGCATACCTCAGCGCACTTGAGGCCATGAACTGGTGCACTGCCTGTGGGGAGTGGGGCCACTTTGTGGTCAACTGCCCCATTCTCCAGGAAGAGGAGGAGAAGGAGAAGCACCGGTTCCCTGCAACAGGAGGAGACTACATGCTGTCTCCACCTCCACCGCTTCCACCAGCAGGAGCAGAGCAGCAGGAGCTGCCTCTGTCTCTGCCGCTTCCACCAGCAGGAGCAGAGCAGCGGGAGCTGCCTCTGCCTCCGCCACCTCCACTGCCAGGAGCAGAGCAGCAGGAGCTGCCCCTGTCTCTGTCACCTCCATCTCCACCTCCCTCTGCTCAGAGGGTGAATACCTGCTGGTTCCCTCTCCACTTCCACCAGCAGAGGGTGAATGCCTGCTTTTTCTGCCTCATCCGCCGTGGGAGAACAGCTTGCCGCTCCCAGCTCCACCAGCAGAGGGTGAATACCTGCTGGTTCCGTCTCAAGCTCCGTGGGAGGACTGCTTGCCCCTCCCACCTCCTCCAGCAGAGGGTGAATGCCTGCTGGTTCCGTCTCAAGTGCCGTGGGAGGACAGCTTACGCTCCCAGCTCCACCAGCAGAGGGTGAATTCCTGCTGGTTCCACCTCAACCGCCGTGGGAGGATTGTTTACCCCTCCCAGCTCCACCAGCAGAGGGTGAATGCCTGCTGGTTCCACCTCAGTCGCCGTGGGAGGATTGTTTCCCCTCCCACCTCCACCAGCAGAGGGTGAATACCTGCTGGTTCCATCTCCATCTCCACCAGCAGAGGGTGAATACCTGCTGGTTCCACATCCACCGTCATGGGAAGGACTGCTCCTGCCCTGCCTCGCACCGCCCAAGGATGCCTGCCTCACACCGCCCAAGGATGCCTGCTCCGCACCGCCTGGGGCTGCCTGTTGCTCCGCATCGCCTGGGGCTGCCTGTTGCTCCGCATCGCCTGGAGAGCCACCAGTTACAGGGTACGAGGGAGAAGTGGAGCTCACGCTGCCGCCTCCATGGCCAGGGGCTCCCCTCCTGAGTTCGCCTGCCAAGGGTCCGCTGCTGCTGCCGTCACCTGCCGAGGGTCCGCTGCTGCTGCCGTCGCCTGCTGAGGGTCCGCTGCTGCTGCCGTCGCCTCCCGCGGGTCCTGTTTTGCCTGGGGTCGCTACCAGTCCTGCCATGCGGCAGGAAATACTGTGGCTGGAGCCCCATGAAGGGGAGCTGCCGGCCACGGAAAAGGGGGGGAAGGTCAGGAGACCAGCTCCCCTAGCCGCACTTTCAAGGGCAGGAAATACTGTGGCTGGAGCCCCATGAAGGGCAGCTGCCGGCCACGAAGAAGGGGGGGGAGGTCAGGAGACAGGCTCCCCCCGCAGCAATTTCGCTGCAGGAGAAAGGGTGACTGGAGCCCCACGGAGGGGAGCTGCCGGCCATGAAGAAGGGGGGGCAGGTCTGGAGACCACCCCCAAAATTTCCTTGGCCGGAGGAGCCAGCCTGTGCGTGGTCCACCAGGACGCTACAGTTTGGGTGGGAGGAGGACATTCCACCGTGGCCGCCACCTTTGGCCCGTTGCTGCCCCTGTTCCTGGGCGGGGACTGCTAGCCGGGACTTTGGGGACTAAGGGGTGAGGTGGCCGAAAAGGCCATGTGTGCTGCGCACAAGGGGTGTGTATGGAGTGTCCGCCCCTATATATTTATTTATTATTATTTGTATTTTTGTTTGCGGCGCGGATAAAAGCGCTGCGTCTTTTGTTATTGTTTTTGTATATTTTAAAAACCTCGTGAGGATGTGTGGCTGATCAGCTACTGATTATTTAACTAGCTGATAGTCACGCATCCTTACTAAACTCATGCAGACTGTGGCCGAGGGGTAATAAGATAATTAACAGCTAGTTAACCCCTCGGTCAGATTATAAGAACCTGCAGCTGTCCGTGCTGCGGGGGTGGAGTGTACAGAGGAGAGTACTGGGAGCAGAGAGAGCGAGCAGAGAGCGAGAGAGCAGAGAAAACAGTTAAGAACAATTGCTATATGTAAATATACTTGTTTCTGTTTATTTGTTTGGCCAATGTGCCTTTTTGTTTTGTGTTTTGTTTGTTTAAATCTTTTGGTTTATTGATTTAATAAATTCAGCTGAACACCGTTGCGTTCAGTTTCACCCGCCCATCCATTGTTTTGGTTCAGTTACTTCCTGGTCCGTGACGTCACCACACCTCACCACTGCAAGCCATCCTGCCACAGCATAATAATAGGAGCATGCTATAGACCGCCAAATTCAGACGCAGAGCAAAATAATCTGTTATACAATGACATTAGAAATGCGTGTAGAAAAGGATAAGCCATACTAATGGGGGATTTCAACTTCCCCCATATAAAATGGGAGAACCCGGTGGGGAGCACAACGGACGAAATTGAAATGGTGGAAATGACAAATGACTGCTTCCTAACGCAATTTGTCAAGGCACTGATTAGAGGTGAGGCATGCCCTGATTTAGTCTTTTCAAATAACGAAGACAGAATAACTAAAACAGAGGTCAGAGAGCCATTGGCAAACTCAGACCACAACATGGTCTCATTTGAAATATTTTTTAAAACCCCAAAAGTAATGGCTAAAGCTAAGGTTTACAATTTTAGAAAAGCAAACTATGAAGGTATGAAACAGAGACTAACAGAAGTAGATTGGAGTAAAATAGAGAAAACATCCACAGAAAAAGGATGGCTGTTTTTTAAAAATGTAGTACTAGAGGCGCAAAACAATTACATCCCAAAAGTAGACAAATCTAAATCTAAAACAAAATGGCCAAAATGGTTTAATAGATCAATTAAAAAAAATATTCAGCGAAAAAAGGCACTTTACAGAGCGTTTAAAAGGGACCAAAAACAAAGTACACAGAAAGAGTACTTGGAACTGCAAACACAAGTCAAAAGGAAGTTAGAAAGGCCAAGAGAGAGATAGAAATCAATATTGCTAAGGGGGCTAAAACCAATTCCAAAATATTTTCCCAATATTATTATTATTATTATTATTATTATTATTATTATTATTATTATTTATTTCTTAGCAGACGCCCTTAGCCAGGGCGACTTACAATCGTAAGCAAATACATTTCAAGTGTATAACGAAGACAGAATAACTAAAACAGAGGTCAGAGAGCCATTGGCAAACTCAGACCATTATAACAGCAAGAGAACATTCAAAGAGGAGGTTAAAGGTCTAAGAGACACAAATGGCAAAATCATAGATGAAGAAAAAAAATAGCAAATATATTAAATGATTACTTTTCACAGGTTTTTGCAAAGGAGGACACGGACAACATGCCCGACATGTCGACCTGTTCCTATCCAATTTTAAATAACTAGCATAACAGAGGCAGAAATGTTAAAGGGACAAGGAGCTCTTAAAATAAACAAATCCCCTGGGCCAGATGAGATCCTCAATAGTACTCAAAGAAATGAAAGAAGTTATTTACAAACCGCTAACCAAGATCATGCAACAGTCTCTTGACACAGGGGTTGTACCGACAGACTGGAAAATAGCAAACTTAATACCGATCCACAAAAAGGGAGACAAAACCGAACCAGGTAACTACAGACCAATAAGCCTGACTTCTATTATATGTAAACTTATGGAAACTATAATAAGATCCAAAATGGAAAATTACCTATATGGTAACAATATCCTGGGAGACAGTCAGCATGGTTTTAGGAAAGGGAGATCGTGTCTAACTAACCTACTTGACATTTTTGAGGATGCAACATTGAAAATGGATAACTGCAAAGCATACGACATGGTTTATTTCCAGAAAGCTTTTGACAAAGTCCCACATAAAAGATGAATTCTCAAACTGAACGCAGTAGGGATTCAAGGAAATGCATGCACATGGATTAGGGAGTGGTTAACATGTAGAAAACAGAAAGTACTGATTATAGGAAAAACCTCAAAATGGAGCAAGGTAACCAGTGGTGTACCACGGGATCAGTATTATGTCCTCTGATATTCCTAATCTACATTAATGATTTAGATTGTGGTATAGTAAGCAAACTCGTTAAATTTGCAGACGACACAAAAACAGGAGGAGTGGCAAACACTGTTGCAGCAGCAAAGGTCATTCAAAATGATCTAGACAGCATTCAGAACTGGGCAGACACATGGCAAATGAAATTTAATGGAGAAAAGTGTAAAGTATTGCATGCAGGCAATAAAAATGTGCATTATAAATATCATATGGGAGATACTGAAATTGAAGAAGGAACTATGAAAAAGACCTAGGAGTTTATGTTGACTCAGAAATGTCTTCATCTAGACAATGTGGGGAAGCTAATAAAAAAAGGACAACAAGATGCTCGGATATATTGTGAGAAGTGTTGAATTTAAATCAAGGGAAGTAATGTTAAAACTCTACAATGCATTAGTAAGACCTCACCTAGAATATTGTGTTCAGTTTTGGTCACCTCGTTACAAAAAGGATATTGCTGCTCTAGAAAGAGTGCAAAGAAGAGCAATCAGAATTGTCCCTGGTTTAAAAGGCGTGTCGTATGCAGACAGGCTAAAAGAATTGAATCTATTCAGTCTTGAACAAAGAAGACTACGCGGCGATCTGATTCAAACATTCAAAATCCTAAAAGGTATAGACAATGTCAACCCAGGGGACTTCTTTGACGTGAAAAAAGAAACAAGGACCAGGGGTCACAAATGGAGATTATATAAAGGGGCATTCAGAACAGAAAATAGGAGGCACTTTTTTACACAGAGAATTGTGAGGGTCTGGAACCAACTCCCCAGTAATGTTGTTGAAGCTGACACCCTGGGATCCTTCAAGAAGCTGCTTGATGAGATTCTGGAGCTACTAACAACCAAACGAGCAAGATGGGCTGAATGGCCTCCTCTCGTTTGTAAACTTTCTTATGTTCTTATGTTCTTAATGCAAGGGAAATACAATCGACTCAATTCGACTCAAGAAGCTCTTTTCTATCAATATGCTCAGCTCAACACAGAGGTCTTACCTACCGTCTTGAGAAGGAAAAAGAGAAATGGTTTCCTCAGGATGACAGTTTATCCCCTCGGTGGGCGGGACAGAGTGCATCATCCCAGGAAGGGGCCTATCGGCAGCTCTGGTATAGAGAGCTCAGCAATACCTACCCAATGGGAGGCATATCCCATACATAATGTCATTGGTGGTCGTCTTTAAATTGAAAGGGAACAATGCAGCACTGACTTTGTCCCACCCGCTACTGTAGGTCACAGAAAAGCCAGTACAGACGCACTGATAGGTTGATTAAAATATCGTTGTCCTTTGAACAGTAAATAAGAACGTTAACCGCTTTGAATAATTTTTTTGTAAATGTTATTTGTCTAAGGATGTGTTTTTGTTGTTGTTTGTTTGTTTTTTGCCTAAGTGCAATGCACACAGGATGGCGAAGGAACAAAAAAAGGCTATCTACAGAAGGAAGATACATAGCTTGTGTTGTGCAATAGTTCATTTAAACGAGGTTTCTTTTTTTCTCTCTCAGTACTTGTCCGGTATTCAATGGCCCCTAAAAGATGTGAATTTCGTGAAATCGCGATATAGGTAGACCCCTATACTGTATATAGGTGAAGCAGGCGTCTGGCGATTGTGCCTGGAGAGCGCTCTGTGCTGCTCGTTGCTGTTTTCAACTTGTCGTATCAGTGAAGCACAATGTTTCTGCGTTTTTTAGAAGTATAAATGCTCTGGTAAAAATAAATACTCATACGTTGACGGTTTTTGTTTATTACCACGGCTGCATTTTATTAACAGCAATAGCGGCTGGTTGAATATGTGTTCGGTGTTTGATACATTTCTTACTTGCAATAAAAAAACGAAGGAAAACACAAAAGTCAGAAAGTTATACAGAGCCTCTTTGGATCATTTTTATGCTGGCTTTAATAAAAAATAAAAAAAAGTGTATTAGTTCGTAATTAATTATATTTTATTTTGATGTTAATGTTTTTGATAGTGTAAACATTTTAAACGGCACACATAATTATGCTGAGGTGGGAAGTAAATAGTAACGTGATAAACATTTACAGTGCAGACTATTTTGTATTATTTGTAATGACTTTGCCCAATAGAAAGTCAATACGAGTGTTTCCAATGATTCATAAATACTACCTTTTAATTCTTTGCATCCAGAGACATGTAATTAAGTTTTAAGAATGAAGCCTACTGTTTGGTTTTCTGTCTCAGCAATTTGTCAGTCCCAGACTGTTCTAAAAAATAATATATTAAATAAACTGAAAAATACATTATTCTGCCTTTTATTGCAACTGTGGTACCATTCAGTGAGTGAAAATTGTAAAAGGGTACTTTAGCTGAAACCTCCCGACAGAAGGGATCCAGTTTTAAAAAAAGGTTGAAAACCCCTGTACTAATCCATTGCAGATATGACTGTTTACCAGGGATACAGCGCTCTGTCATACGGGTAGGGTTCTTCTGGAAAGCACAGTAGTTATTCTCCATGTCCTTCAGTTTGTTCTCCAGGACTGAATTATTTGCAGAGAGGCTTCTTTGAACTGAGAAAAACAATAAAAACCAAAGGATTCTCTTATTAAGACTGAACTTGTGAAATCTCATTTCTGTGACTGGTGGTATTGACAGCAACCCTACATTCTCAAGCATTCCTGACTGCTACCCCTGCTTGTCAATCAATCACACCCCTGTCCTTTCTTCAACAGCAAAGAGCCAGTTTATTCCACAGCTCTGTCACTGGGGAGGTTTACATACATGTTTTAAAGCAGTTGTGGAAGGCGAGCCGGACACTCAAGGCTGGCTAGTGGCAGGAACAGCACAGTCATATGGAAAAAATATATATAATTTGTATATGTACAAAATATATATAACCTATATATAATTTGTATATGTATACCACAGTATGTTCCATATGAGATCTGTTCAATGAAAAGTATATGTTTTACCTACTGATTATGGCCACTTTCATATAAAGGGAACATATTAAAATGCATGTGTGTTTCATATAAACATACTTATAAAAATCACATATGCACAACAGTTTATTCTGTCAAGGTTATTATAATTTCACTTATGTGAAAACTACACCTTTATTATTATGTGTTTATTTAGCAGACGCCTTTATCCAAGGTGACTTACAGAGACTAGGGTGTGTGAACTATGCATGTGTGAGACTAGGGTGTGTGAACAGAGTCACTTACAATTACATCTCACCCGAAAGACGGAGCACAAGGAGGTTAAGTGACTTGCTCAGGGTCACACAATGAGTCAGTGGCTGAGGTGGGATTTGAACCGGGGACCTCCTGGTTACAAGCCCTTTTCTTTAACCACTGGACCACACAGCCTCCTATAACCTCTGCTTATATGTTTCATACAAGCAAACTCATATGAACCATATAGTCGTGGTAAAATACAGGAATTTCTTATTCGGTGAACTATTAGAACATATACTTTAAATATATGATTCATATAAGCGAACTTGTACAAACCATATAGGCACTGTAGTGCAAATATGGCCACTTTCTTATAATTTCACTTATACAAGACAGTACTGTTTGCATATGTGCCTCACACAAGCAAATGAATGTGAACTACGCAAGCATTGTTACAAGAGGGGTATATAGATAGCCCTTACAAGGACTCCCCAGAAGCAATCACACTGATGTGATGTGTTGGCAGTAGAGAAATAAAATGCAGGCCAGAGGATGTCTGCTTGAATACTGTAAAAACAAGGAGGGTCACAACAGAGGAGCGGCCCCCCTCTCACGATGACCACCAGCCCTCGTCCCCAAACCATCTACAACTCATGTTGCTTTTTAATAATAGAATAGGACCAACAAAAAACAGAATTAAAAAAATTCTACTTGTTTTGTTTTCGCTATAAAGTAGACTTTTGACTGTATTGCCTCTCTTATATGTATTGAAAATATACATTACATTTTCAGAAAGGTGACCAGTTTGCAGTTGTTTGTGATGCATTTTAAAACAAATGTTAATATGAAATAATGTTAAATACATAGTCTCTTTTGAACCACTGCAAGTATAATGTATACTCATTAAAAATTCACATAGTAGTAATTTACATTTGTTCATTGTGTTTTTTATGTGCTATTTGAAGTTCCATGTTATTCATTCCTATCCTTATCGTGGCTTGGTATACAAACCCTTATTAGATACAGTATGTATATATGACAACCATGTAAACTCCATACGATGTCCAGGTAACACACTAACATTGAGCTTTATGTTGAATTTCTCCTTGTATGTGACAATGATTATACTTGTATGTTAAATATATTATACATACATAACATAGAAGAAGCTTGTATGATTTGTATATATTTTTTCCATATGAGCAGCCGGCAGAAGACTCCTCTTAGTGTTGTGGTGTGTTTAGAAACAGCTATTAGACAAGCTGATGAACTAATAATAGGTGAACAATTGAAAACAAAACAATCTAACAAACTGAATGATGAAAATATTCACAGGTTAATCCTGTATTAGTAAATATAAACAATATACTAATGCAATCGACAATAGGCAGCCAACTTTACACTTTCTGTTAAGGACCCCCCCCCATTAGCTACACTGGTACCTCAGCAGAGTGTATCTTTTATAACAAGAAAATACAAGATGCCCTCTTTTAATAGACAACATTTTTGTGACATTTTCAATGGAGATGCTGAATGACATTGTAAGTGCTGTTTAAGATAACATTTAATAGAATGACTTTGTAACTGAAGTTTAAAACCAAAAGAGCAGTAAAAAACACATTGCATCTGATGACGGCGGTCTGCGGTTGCTTGTGTTGCCTGGTTTCTTTGGCTGTTTGTGTGGGGGTGGGAATGGCGAGTTCAGGTTAAAAACCCCAACGCCACATTGCCTTGCTTTTGTGGCTGAGTTCAACCGTAACTGCAGCTTTAACATAGTTTTTTTGCAATAATATATATTATATATATATATATATATATATATATATATATATATATATATATATATATATATATATATATATATATATATAGACACATGCATAATATAGATGTATTGTCATATCGTTGCCCACCACTAATAAATCATAAACAAATCTTAGATATGGAACCTCATATAAAAGGTAATGGTTTGAATGCTGAGGATTGCAAGAGTCAGACTCACCTGCCGCCTGTGTGCTAATACAGCTCAGTTTGAATATTTACCGTTGTTACAGCTTTCAGTCACACGCTTGTGGTTCTTCTGTAAATCTGAGTAGTTCTTTTCTGTGTCCTTCAGTTGAATCTGCAGCGCTGAATTCTTTGCTGAGAGGCTTCTTTGAACTGTGAAACACGATAGAAATCAAACAGCATCTCCTCTTAACACAGAACTGGGCAGAAATGTGGTAAAGTACATGGTAAGTCACCCTGGGTAAGGGCGTTTGCTAAGAAATAAATAAATAAATAAATAAATAATAATAATAATAATAATAAATTTAATTTCAACGTCACCAAATGTAAAGTGTTACACGCAGGTCAAATAAATGTAGGATCCAAATACCAAAGGGGTGGTGCAGAACTAGAACAGGCTCACCACTGTCAGCACCCACACAGTGTGAGGAAGCAATCAAACAGGCAAACCCAATGCATGGGTATACTTCAAGTACTGTGTCCAATTCTGGTCACCACAATACCAAGGTAAGTATTAGATACCATATACGTTTATTGAAATCTTATTTGTTTCATTGGCTATTTTCCAATGTAAAATATCAGAGGCAAATGCGCTTCCCCCACTTTGTTTTCTTCACTTGTACTCTTATAAAAGAGTGTCAAAGACACAATAACTGAAGTCTGTCACACTAATACAGCTTTTGGTAATAATATTTACCAGCAATCCAGCTTTCTGTTGTATTCTTATGGGTCTTCTGTAAAGCAGAGTAGTTGTTTTCCATGTCCTTCAGTTTGTTCTCCAGCTCTGAATTATTTGCAGAGAGACTTCTTTGAACTGAGAAACACAATAAAAACCAAATATATTCTCTTATTAAGACTGAACTTGTGAAATCTCATTTCTGTGACTGGTGGTAGTGACAGCAACCCTACATTCTCAAGCATTCCTGACTGCTACCCCTGCTTGTCAATCAATCACACCCCTGTCCTTTCTTCAACAGTAAAGAGCCAGTTTATTCCACAGCTCTGTCACTGGGGAGGTTTACATACATGTTTTAAAGCAGTTGTGGAAGGCTAGCTGGACAGTCAAGCCTGGCTAGTGGCAGGAACAGCACAGCCAGATCCTGCAGACAGAAGACTCGTCTTAGTGTTGTGGTGTGTTTAGAAACAGCTTTTGGACCAGCTGATGAACTTATAACAGGTGGACAAGTCAAAATAAAACAATGTAACAAACTGAATGATGAAAATATTCTCAGGTTTATCCTGTCATTCATGAACAGATCTTAGATATGGAACCTCTTATAAAGGTAATGGTTTGAATGCTGAGGATTGCAAGAGTCAGACTCACCCGCAGCCTGTGTGCTAATACAGCTCAGTTTGAATATTTACCGTTGTTACAGCTTTCAGTCACATGCTTGTGGTTCTTCTGTAAATCTGAGTAGTTCTTTTCTGTGTCCTTCAGTTGAATCTGCAGGGCTGAATTATTTGCTGAGAGGCTTCTTTGAACTGTGAAACCAGATGGAAATCAAACAGCATCTCCTCTTAACACAGAACTGGGCAGAAACATGGTAAATGAAATTCAATGTCACCAGATGTAAAGTGTTACAGGCAGGTCACAAACATGTAGAACCCAAAGAGGTGGTAGAGAACTAGAACAGGCTCACCAAGAGAAAGACCTTGGTGTTGTTCTAGACTCATCACTGTCAGCACCCACACAGTGCGGGGAAGCAATCAAAAAGGCAAACCGAATGTTTGGGTATACACACCACAGTGCCAAAAGGACATTGTGGCCCTGGAGAGAGTCCAATGAAGAACAACCAGACTGATCCTGGTATTAAAGGAATGAGCTATGAAGGGATGGAAGAAATAATTGAATATATTTTACAAGAACAAAAAAAAGAATTAGGATTTAAGTGTTTAAAATCCTAAAAGGTGGGCTCCTGAGTGGCACATCCAGTAAAGGCACTCTGCGTGGAGTGCAGGATGTGCCCTTCAGCCTGGAGGTCGCCAGTTCAAGTCCAGGCTATTCCACTGCCGACTGTGGACAGGAGTTCCCAGGCGCACAATTGGCCGAGCGCTGCCCGGGTGGGGAGGGCTTAAGTCGGCCAGGGTGTCCTCGGCTCACCGCTCACCAGGGACCCTTGACTGGCCGGGCGCCTGCGGGCCTGCCTGTAAGTTGCCTGGAGCTGCGTGGTCCTCCGACGCTGTAGCTCTGAGGTGGCTGCATGGCGGGCCTGCACAGTGAAAAGAAGCGGACGGCTGACGACACACGTTTCAGAGGACGTGTGTGTCCATCTTCATCTCTCCCAAGTCAGCGCAGGGGTGGCAGTGGTGAGCCGGGTTGAAAAAAAAAATTGGGTTTTCCAAATTAGGGAGAAAACAAAAAAAAATAATTAGCGATTCCAAATTTATAAAAAAAAAAAAAAAAATCCTAAAAGGAGTTGACTTCGAGCACAGTCCAGAAACCAGGACCAGAGGACACAGCTGGTAGTGGAGATAGACTTAGGACAGAGGGAAGGAGACACTTCTGCCCAGCTGCTGACTTATAACATTTGAAAAAAAGAAAAAACAGAACAAGATGGAGGCCTCACGAAAAAGGAATTTTCTCTGACGACAAAAGAATAGGGTCTGACGAAAAAATATATATTTTTTCGTGATGGCCACATTCTTTTTTCGTATCAGACATCTATCCAAAAAAAAAGTGGAAATCCCATTGAAAACAATGGGGGATGAAAATGTGAATAACTTTCATGGATTAATATTTTTACACGAAACAAATGCAGGTACACTCAGTCACCCTAGCGTGTTCTACCACAACAAACATTTTACAATTCCAGACTGTCTTAGCACAGGGCCAGAGAAAACAATTGCAAAAAAAATAGTGATTTTTTGTGTTTTTTCACTATCTGTATCTCAAAAACCGTACAAGCGCCTGGAACACTTCTGTCCACATCAAGAGATCTACCGCAGGGGACGGTGCATAATCATGACAATGCACAATATATTACTATGTCTACTTTAAATAACATTCAAAACACATTACTGGAAACATCTGATGCATTACCACCACTCTCATTGAGCATTGTTATTTAATACCATTATTAACATTAATGTTATCAAAATCATTCCCACCTTCAGTATCAATTCAGACGTCAACAAAAAACCTCATATAAAGGTAATGGTTTGAATGCTGAGGATTGCAAGAGTCAGACTCACCCGCAGCCTGTGTGCTAATACAGCTCAGTTTGAATATTTACCGTTGTTACAGCTTTCAGTCACACGCTTGTGGTTCTTCTGTAAATCTGAGTAGTTCTTTTCTGTGTCCTTCAGTTGAATCTGCAGGGCTGAATTATTTGCTGAGAGGCTTCTTTGAACTGTGAAACACGATGGAAATCAAACAGCATCTCCTCTTAACACAGAACTGGGCAGAAACATGGTAAATGAAATTCAATGTCACCAAATGTAAAGTGTTACAGGCAGGTCACAAACATGTAGAACCCAAAGAGGTGCTATAGAACTAGAACAGGCTCACCAAGAGAAAGACCTTGGTGTTGTTCTAGACTCATCACTGTCAGCACCCACACAATGTGGGGAAGCAATCAAAAAGGCAATCAAAAAGGCGAGTTCAATGAAGAACAACCAGACTAATCCTGGGATTAAAGAATGAGCTATGAAGAGATGGAAGAACTAATTGAATATATTTTACAAGAACAAAAAAAAGAATTAGGAGGATTGAAGTGTTTAAAATCCTGAAAGGTGAGCTCCTGAGTGGCGCATCCGGTAAAGGCACTCCGCGTGGAGTGCAGGATGTGCCCTATAACCTGGAGGTTGCCAGTTCGAGTCCAAGCTATTCCACTGCAGACTGTGGACAGGAGTTCCCAGGTACACAATTGGCCGAGCGCTGCCCGGGTGGGGAGAGCTTAGGTCGGTCAGGATGTCCTCGGCTCACCACGCACCAGCGACCTCTGTAGACTGGCCGGGTGCCTGTGGGCCTGCCTGTAAGTTGCCCAGAGCTGCGTGGTCCTCTAAGGTGGATGCATGGCGGGCCGGGCTTGCACATTGAAAAGAAGCAGACGGTTGACGGCACACGTTTCGGAGGACGCGTGTGTCCGTCTTCATCTCTCCTGAGTCAGCGCAGGGGTGAGCGGTGAGCCGGGTTGAAATAAAAATAATTGGGCTTTCCAAATTAGGGAGAAAACGAGAAAAAATAATTAGCGATTCCAAATTTATACATATAAAAAAAAAATCCTTAAAGGAGTTGACTTAGTTATCTATAACCAGTACTTTAAGCACAGTCCAGAAACCAGGACCAGAGGACACAGCTGTGGAGATAGCTGTGGAGATAGGAGACACGTCTTCACACTGAGTGGTGATTGCTGATGCTGAATCACAGGGATTGTTTGTTTTTACTCAAAACTTTAGAAGCGCCATATAAATTCTGTTTAGAATATTTTTAATATACCGTATTAGTTTATTACAATCTTATTTGTTTCATTGGATATTTTCCAAAGTAAAATCAGTCACACTAATACAGCTTTTGGTAATAATATTTACCAGCAATCCAGCTTTCTGTTGTATTCTTATGGGTCTTCTGTAAAGCAGAGTAGTTGTTTTCCATGTCCTTCAGTTTGTTCTCCAGCTCTGAATTATTTGCAGAGAGGCTTCTTTGAACTGAGAAACACAATAAAAACCAAACAGATTCTCTTATTAAGACTGAACTTGTGAAATCTCATTTCTGTGACTGGTGGTATTGACAGCAACCCTACATTCTCAAGCATTCCTGACTGCTACCCCTGCTTGTCAATCAATCACACCCCTGTCCTTTCTTCAACAGTAAAGAGACATCACCCAAAAACCAAGGCTGAAACATTTAACCTAGCTTCTGAGTAAACTCTTTAAAATGTACATTGTAACATTGGAACTCAAGTCGCTATTGAAACATGTAATAAACTTCTGCTGGAAACAAGTCGTTTAAAATGGTTTGTGTCGGCTGCAAAAAAAAAGTAACAAGCAGAGAAAATTTATTTTTTAAAAAGAATTTTGAATGACAAATTCAGCAACATTTTCGAGTTTTCTAAACCTTTAAAAGTTACGTTGACACATTAATTAAAATGACAGCTTTTGGTAATAATATTTACCAGCAATCCATTTTTCTGTTGTATTCTTCTGGTTCTTCTGTAAAGCAGAGTAGTTGTTTTCCATGTCCTCCAGATCTGGATTGTTTGCAAAGAGGCTTCTGTGAACTGAGATACAAGATGGAAATCAAACAGCTACCTCTTATTTGACCCTGTTTTTTCTCCTCAGTGTACAATTACATTCCTTCAGCACAGATCCACAGCAGCTGAGGAGAACTGAAGGTCAGTGGATGTCCTGCAATCCCAATGCCAACAAATCACTTTTTAGACCCGGGAGTTTTTATTAAACGTGTTTTGAAATAGTGACCGTGGTTAACTTATTGTTGATGTCTTTTAGGATTTTAAAAACTTTGATTCTCAACCTTTTATTTTCTAGGCTCTATAAGTTAAGTTCCCTCACGTATCCTCATGACTAATACCTGATTCCTCCCCATCTCTGATGCTTGTGTTGGGTTTATGTGTTTTGCTAACTCAGTTATCTCCATTTATAATTCTTATAGTTCCCAGGAATAAAATATTACAGCCAATCAGTAAAATGTAAACCCTTTTATTTCATCCCAACACAGTGGGTTACAGGACTCCAGTATACAGAAAGAAAACACAAGCAGTTTATTTTAGTAGTTGCATAGACTGTAAATGCATCAGCAATCTAGTACAGAGAAAAGAAATACAGTTATCTTTCTCTGGGAGAGCGGAGGCACACGGAAGACACTGGAGCCGATGGATCTCCTACCACTGCTCAACTAACCTATCCCTAATTTACTTCTTATATAGATTTTCACTACGTGACCAAAACTGGTTTTTCAGCTTAATTAGAACTTATTTACAGCTGGTTTTTACAGCCTATGTTACAGTCCTCTGCTCTGTTTCCTCAGGGCACTGTTGTTAGTTTCTGTGATGAACCGTTTATATTCCTGAGATATGGTGCAATTGTTTCACATCCCCTCCAGCTCTCTTAAACTCCTTTCTGGGGAGTTGATTACTAGGCACTGCTTATTTTGTGACAGCTAAACTGAGGACAGAGAACATACGTACAATAATATTAACCCATAACATTTAACCCTGTAAATTCTTACACTTGCCTCTTTGAACTGAAAAAAATAAATAAAGAATAATCCTAACCGAGTGTCTTTGAGCAGCCACATTCTACAAACAGAGTCATGCAAATGAACAAAACTACATACAGAAGAACCAGAGCTGGCACAACATGTATACATGAGGAAATAATGAAAGAAGAAACCAGTCATACATGAGAAGGGCAGCCAGGGCAGCAGTGACTGACCTCCACGCCTCTATAGTGGAGAGAGCAGCAGACTGACTTCCACGCCTCTATAGTGGAGAGAGTAGCAGACTGACCTCCATGCCTCTATAGTGGAGAGAGCAGCAGACTGACCTCCATGCCTCTATAGTGGAGAGAGCAGCAGACTGACCTCCACGCTTCTATAGGAGAGAGAGCAGCAGACTGACCTCCACGCCTCTATAGTGGAGAGAGCAGCAAAGATTGACCTCCACACCTCTATAGGAGAGAGAGCAGCAGACTGACCTCCACGCTTCTATAGTGGGAGAGAGCAGAAAAGACTGACCTCCACACCTGTGAAAAGTAATCATTTAGCAAATATATTAAATAATTACTTTTCACAGGTTTTTAAAAAGGAGGACACGGACAACATGCCCCACATGTCCACCTGTTCCTATCCAATTTTAAATAATTTTAGCATAACAGAGGCAGAAGTGTTAAAGGGACTAGGAGCTCTTAAAATAAACAAATCCCCTGGGCCGGATGAGATCCTCCCAATATTACTCAAAGAAATGAAAGAAGTTATTTACAAACCGCTAACCAAGATCATGCAACAGTCTCTTGACACAGGGGTTGTACCGACAGACTGGAAAATTGCAAACGTAATACCGATCCACAAAAAGGAGACAAACCGAACCAGGTAA
Organism: Huso huso; assembly: GCA_036884735.1. NCBI lineage: Eukaryota > Metazoa > Chordata > Actinopteri > Acipenseriformes > Acipenseridae > Huso > Huso huso. The sequence goes on along the minus strand of CM072696.1, from coordinate 14,966,642 downwards.
CTACAGACCAATAAGCCTGACTTCTATTATATGTAAACTTTTGGAAACTATAATAAGATCTAAAATAGAAAATTACCTATATGGTAACAATATCCTGGGAGACAGTCAGCATGGTTTTAGGAAAGGGAGATTGTGTCTAACTAACCTGCTTGATTTTTTTGAGGATGCAACATCGACAATGGATAATTGCAAAGCATACGACATGGTTTATTTAGATTTCCAGAAAGCTTTTGACAAAGTCCTGCATGAAAGATGAATTCTCAAACTGAACGCAGTAGGGATTCAAGGAAATGCATGCATATGGATTAGGGAGTGGTTAACATGTAGAAAACAGAAAGTATTGATTAGAGGAGAAACTTCAAAATGGAGCGAGGTAACCAGTGGTGTACCACAGGGATCAGTATTAGGTCTTCTGCTATTCCTAATCTACATTAATGATTTAGATTGTGGTATAGTAAGCAAACTTGTTAAATTTGCAGACGACACAAAAATAGGAGGAGTGGCAAACACTGTTGCAGCAGCAAAGGTCATTCAAAATGATCTAGACAGCATTCAGAACTGGGCAGACACATGGCAAATGACATTTAATAGAGAAAAGTGTAAGGTACTGCATGCAGGCAATAAACATGTGCATTATAAATATCACATGGGAGATACTGAAATTGAAAAAGGAATCTGTGAAAAAGACCTAGGAGTTTATGTTGACTCAGAAATGTCTTCATCTAGACAATGTGGGGAAGCTATAAAAAAGGACAACAAGATGCTCGGATATATTGTGAGAAGTGTTGAATTTAAATCAAGGGAAGTAATGTTAAAACTTTACAATGCATTAGTAAGACCTCACCTAGAATATTGTGTTCAGTTCTGGTCACCTTGTTACTAAAAGGATATTGCTGCTCTAGAAAGAGTGCAAAGAAGAGCGACCAGAATTATCCCGGGTTTAAAAGGCATGTCGTATGCAGACAGGCTAAAAGAATTGAATCTATTCAGTCTTGAACAAAGAAGACTATGCGGTGATCTGATTCAAACATTCAAAATCCTAAAAGGTAAAAGGTTTGTAAACTTTCTTATGTTCTTCTTATATTCTTATAGTGGGAGAGAGCAGGAATCTGGCATTATTTTAAAAAGTCAATGAGCGAAAAAGCATAACAGAGAAAACAAAGTGTGTGAGAGAGGAAGAACCACAAACTAGTGTGAAAGTCACAAGTAACGGCAGTTAAAACATGTTGCAAATTATATCATTTTAAATAAACCAAAAACATTATTTAAATAATATAGGTCAAATTAATCATTGTCCAATGACAATGATTATCAACAGCAAATAGTCTGGACCAGCATTCCAGCTGATGAAATGTGGGCCCTCTGCATCTCTATATAGTTGGTCCATTAGTATATACAGTAAGTGTCCTGGTGTCTGCAACATTGAAAGCATTCTGACATGCCCCCCTCCCTCCAGGAGCTCAATACTTACAGATGACTCCGAGCCCGATGACCACTGACAGGATCCACAGCAGTGCCAAGGTTACTGCAGCGCACTTGTAGGACCGTGGAGGAGGTGGAGCTGGAAATATGGATTTTAGATTTTTATAATGTAGAATACATGCAAACCTCTGGAACTAAAACTACCGATTACCTGTCAGGTAGTTGTTGTTTTTTTCAAAATGCCAACCCTTCCCAAAACCCTTTCACACTGGCACTCCTACCCGGGTCACAATCCCACATAGTGTGAAGCCACTTACCCACTGACCCACCCCAGGATGTGGGATGACACGCTTTGACCCAGGCTGAGCGAGACAAAATGCTTGACGACCATTCGTGAGCCGATGCAATAACAAACAACCACGCCTGCGTGAAGGTTTCACTTCCGCAAGGAACATTTCTGTTTATTCTGTTTAGACATATTTTTGTTAATTGAGACACAGCATGAGTCAGATTTCAGCAGGGATGAAGACACATTTGCTCTAATTACAAATGTGGCCGACGGTTCAATCCAGAGAAGATTGAATGGAAGCGTCAGTAACAAGCTGCTTCCGGGGCATTGACACACACATTGTGCACTTGTGTCTGTCAGCCAGGTCAACCCTGCTTTATCAAAAGCAGTGTGAAATCATGTACCTGACCTGCATGACACCGGGTCCTACCCAGGTAGGTTCTGACCCGGGTAGATCATGCCAGAGTGAAAGGGGCTCTATTCTTTAAATCGCTGTGCTGTGTATTTGAATAAAGTAGTAACCCTCTCAGCATTTTATTTATTTATTTATTTCTTAGCAGACACCCTTATCCAGGGCGACTTACAATTGTTACAAGATATCACATTATTTTTACATACAATTACTCATTTATACAATTGGGTTTTTACTGGAGCAATCTAGGTAAAGTATCTTGCTCAAGGGTACAGCAACAGTGTCCCCCACCTGGGATTGAACCCACAACCCTCTGGTCAAGAGTCCAGAGCCCTAACCACTACTCCATACTGCTGCCCAAGGCATTGTGAGACATATTCCCTGAATATGTTATTAATAACTGAACGTGTATTAGTTCATTATAACTGAACTAATTAATGAAACTGCTGTGTCTTAAGAAAAGGACAAACTGCTGTGTCTTGAAAAAAGGGCCCCTTTTTCCTGGCAGGATTACTGAACTGAAGATGACTAGGGCTAGGAGGAGGGCATCTGGACTGGGTGAGGCTGAAAGGACAGTGAAAAGACCATAAAACTGCAAACACAAGCGGTTTGGTGCAAGGAAGACATAATATATATATATATATATATATATATATATATATATATATATATATATATATATATATATATATATATATGTCGATAAGTCCCAACTACAATAACAAGCCATTGGACGAAAGGAAGCAGACAAAAGACAAAAATCAAAGGTCTGTGAGTTAAAAAGGTGAGGTACACAAGTGACCTCAAGAAAGTAGCTACTCAGCAGATTAAAAAGACTATAAGTGCAGGTGTAGAGGTGATGCAATGCGTAAACAGATGACAAACAACAAAGTTCACGGTCCAAACAATTCTTTATTTGTTTTATAATCCGGGTCATTTGGTGACCGTAAATAACAATCCCTGGCCATGCACAGCAATGTGTATTGCACAGTGAAACCACGGGGTTCAATCCCGAAATAATAGACACGGTATAAACACACACACAACACAAACACGATCACAAGTCCAGAGTGAGTGCTAACGTGCAAGTGGTGAAATACAATGTATTCGTAAACAGTAGTGCAGTGCTGTCTGGGTTAGTGCTGGCCTTGGGGTGATGACTTGGTGTACTATTAAAAAATGGGTTAGAAAAAGAGGACAGAAATGTGGTGATTCCACTGGGATCGCAAGAAATGGGAAGCTATGTTAAAAGAACGATAGTAAAAGAATGGCAGGAGAGATGGGATGAAAGTGTTATCATAGTATCCAGAAAGAGGTGAACGGTAGTTGGGTGAATAAGGAATTGGGAAGGAAAGAGGAAAAAAAGTTAGATAGGTTAAAGTATTGGACATAGTTCTCTGAATGAGCATTTATTTAGACTGGGTCAACATGACAATGGATTATGTGAAAAATGTAAAGTATCAGAAACAGTGGAACGTTATCTGTTAAAGTGCAAGAAATATGAGGAGCAGAGAAGGAAGTTGGAGAGGAGGTTGAGGGAAGTGGAGGTTCATAAACTAAATATAAAGAGCTTGCTAGGAAAAGGGAAAGAAGAAGGGAGACAGAAAAGAGAAAAGATATTGATGAACTATATACAGGAAACAGGAAAAGAGGTGATATTATAAATAATTAATAAAGATGAGAGAAAAATTAAATCAATCAATCAATCAAAGAGAGACAAATGACTACAGAGGGCACTAATCATCTAAAATAACAGATGGAATGTGCCATTTAGACTAACCTGAAGAAGAAGAAGAAGAAGAAGACTTGGTGTACTGTGGCTCCACCCCCTTTCTAGATGGCCGGCTTCCACCTTTCCCTGGAATGAATTGCCAGACTATCCAGTCCAGGGCACACTGTTCCCTTTACACAGCACCCTCACAGGAGATTTATAACCAAGATTCATTATTTCTCTTTCACAGTATACAAGCAAAACTAAACATTTTGCACTCCACATCGAGTGCTAAACAAGGTGCTGTCACTATGCTAAGCAAAGATGCAACTCCGGGATTGCCTAAAAGCGGACCCAGGAAGAGAAAGCAAGCTGCAAGCGAGTCAACGACCACAAGCGACAAGGAGGACTGCCGTAAAACGTACAGACTGTTATCAGACAAACCAGACTGGGTCTGCTGTACACCTAAAACCACAGTATCCAAAAGAAACTGTGCCCTGCTACCTGCGTAGCTAAAGATTCAGCGAAGAGGACAGAGCAGACGGGCGCTGTTGTGTTAATCTTACCGAGGACTGAAGACTTTGTCGCAGCTGTTTGTTGATTCTATCGAGGTTTGAAAAATTTGTTGCCGAGTTTGATCTGATTTGAGGATTGAAGACTTTGTTGCTGAGAGGAGAGCATTTTATACTGGACACTTCAACAAATTAAGTTTCCAAACCAGCAGACCCAAAAGTCTAAGCTACAAGGAATCGTTGAGTATAATTCCAGTTGAATTGTCCTTTCATGGAACTAAATTAATTAATTGTAACACATTTACATAGAATTGTACTGTTAATTATTTAGTTTGCACACTTTGCGTGTGAAATAACTTTTAGTGAAACTTGATGAAGTAACTATAAGTAATCTACCTCATATTGTTGTATGAAGAATTTCTTTAAAAGTAAACTTGACATATCCTTAATCTATATACCATTAATAAGCTTAATGTGATATATTCTAAGATTGTCTGCAACATTTCAGTCGAGGCTGTGTGTGTGTGTGTATGTGTTAGCGAGCTACTATCTACGTCACAGCCTGCTCGAGCTGCTGCTTGTGTGTGAGGATATAGGCGGTGTCATATTCCACTGGCCCTGCTAGCTGCTTGAAGGCAGAGTGAGAGTTTGGACTTGTGTTTTGTGCTTAGAGACTAAGAGATTTACTTTCTGACTTTTCAGATTTTCTGTTTAATATTTGTGTACTTAATAAAATACTGCTATTGATTAAACATTCCTTGTGTCTACACGTGTATGTGTGTTCATAGTAAATCCTCGATCTTGTAACATGTCAATTAAATATTTTTAATAAGAGAGCTAATCAACTCAGATGAACTCTAAATGACCAATTATTGAATTGTTCCTACAGCATGCAGACTCTGACTGTGTGTTTGAACAGAGTAGTAATCCTCTCAGCATGCAGGCTCTGACTGTGTGTTTGAACAGAGTAGTAATCCTCTCAGCATGCAGGCTTTGACTGTGTGTTTGAACAGAGTAGTAATCCTCTCAGCATGCAGACTCTGACTGTGTTTGAACAGAGTAGTAATCCTCTCAGCATGCAGGCTCTGACTGTGTGTTTGAACAGAGTAGTAACCCTCTCAGCATGCAGACTCTGACTGTGTGTTTGAACAGAGTAGTAACCCTCTCAGCATGCAGGCTCTGACTGTGTGTTTGAACAGAGTAGTAACCCTCTCAGCATGCAGGCTCTGACTGTGTGTTTGAACAGAGTAGTAACCCTCTCAGCATGCAGGCTCTGACTGTGTGTTTGAACAGAGTAGTAACCCTCTTGATATCGTGGCAAGCCTAATACAGGATGCCAAGAAATTTAGTATGAAAGAGTTCTGAGAGGGTGAAACAATCACCAAATGTACCACAAGCAACAAAGGGGGCACACCTAGGATTATGCAATTTACTTACACTAGTAATCCGTCCAAATGTCTAAAACACCTTTTAGACACCTATGAAAATCTGGATCATTGAGCTTGAGCAAAAATAAGAAACCAACCAGTCTATAGTTTTATACTAGGATTGTCATGAACATAACACCAATACAATCTAACAATAATCATCACATACTGCCACAAATATATGTTAAAGCTATTTTTACTTATGGTTATGCAGTAAACTTACATTTCCAGATTTTCGTTTAAACTGTATTGTAAATATCGCACAGATTAGCATCCTCTTCCCCTGAACAAAATCTGTTCCACTGCCATGCATACAATACAATAGAGTTACCCATCTTTGTACTCAGAATTGTTACCAAAGTTATTTTTAACAGTGGCTAAAATGTTTTCAGTAACATCAGATTTGAGCAGCACTAATAAACTCACTAATTATTTACCTGTGTCTTTGACAAGTTGCTGCTTCCCCGGTCCCATCGTATACAGCTCCATAGCTAGTGCTCTTACTGAAGAGAGTGAACCTGGTCTGATCTGAAAGGGAAGTCTGAGTATTTTTATTAACTAGATTTCGGGGGTGAGATCATGGTGGCTTCCTGAATTGAACCCTCCTCTCAAACCTATTTAAACTGAGGTAAACTGGTTTGTTTTTGCTGACCCAATCAAAGCAGTAAAATCCAGTCAGCAAGACGTCCTCTCAAGAACCAAGCCTGCTGAGTAAAGATCTGGACACTGTAAAGTCCTCTCAAGAACCAAGCCTGCTGAGTAAAGATCTGGACACTGTAAAGTCCTCTCAAGAACCAAGCCTGCTGAGTAAAGATCTGGACACTGTGACGTCCTCTCAAGAACCAAGCCTGCTGAGTAAAGATCTGGACACTGTGACGTCCTCTCAAGAACCAAGCCTGCTGAGTAAAGATCTGGACACTGTGACGTCCTCTCAAGAACCAAGCCTGCTGAGTAAAGATCTGGACCTGTAAAGTCCTCTCAAGAACCCTGCTGAGTAAAGATCTGGACACTGATCTCAAGAACCAAGCCTGCTGAGTAAAGATCTGGACACTGACGTCCTCTCAAGAACCAAGCATGATGAGTAAAGATCTGGACACTGTGACGTCCTCTCAAGAACCAAGCATGATCTGGACACTGTAAAGATCTGGACAGCATGCTGAGTGAAGATCTGGACACTGTGACGTCCTCTCAAGAACCAAGCCTGCTGAGTAAAGATCTGGACACTGTGACGTCCTCTCAAGAACCAAGCATGATGAGTAAAGATCTGGACACTGTGACGTCCTCTCAAGAACCAAGCATGATGAGTAAAGATCTGGACACTGTAAAGTCCTCTCAAGAACCAAGCATGCTGAGTGAAGATCTGGACACTGTGACGTCCTCTCAAGAACCAAGCCTGCTGAGTAAAGATCTGGACACTGTAAAGTCCTCTCAAGAACCAAGCATGCTGAGTGAAGATCTGGACACTGTGAAGTCCTCAAGGAATGATAATACAGGCTGGACATTTTAATAAAAGGGAGTGCCATTTTATTTATGTGAATTTTGGTGGTTGTTTCAAACTACAAATGCAGTAACAATGTAACTGTTTATCAATCGTGATTAGATCCCAAACTGTGACATTGTGTGATTATGTTTATTAATGTCGCAGGCTGACGTTGACAAAGCAGCTCATTAGAAAGATAACACACCTACAGACAGTGGAGTCGTCCAGCTTTGGGCTGGTAATAAACACTTGGATGTCCTCAATGAGCCACCATTTGCTATACAGTAGAACCTGTCATATCCGATCCCCTGTAAGATACAAGGTTCTCTATTGATACAGTAGAGCCTGTCATATCCGATCCCCTGTAAGATACAAGGCTCTCTATTAATACAGTAGAGCCTGTCATATCCGATCCCCTGTAAGATACAAGGCTCTCTATTGATACAGTAGAGCCTGTCATATCCGATCCCCTGTAAGATACGAAGCTCTCCATTAATACAGTAGAGCCTGTCATATCCATAAGATACAAGGCTCTCTATTAATACAGTAGAGCCTGTCATATCCGATCCCCTGTAAGATACAAGGCTCTCTATTGATACAGTAGAGCCTGTCAGAGATCCCCTGTAAGATACAATCCGATCCTGTAAGATACAAGGCTCTCTATTAATAAGCCTGTCATATCCGACAAGGCTCTCTATTGATACAGTAGAGCCTGTCATATCCGATCCCCTGTAAGATACAAGGCTCTCTATTAATACAGTAGAGCCTGTCATATCCAATCCCCTGTAAGATACAAGGCTCTCTATTAATACAGTAGAGCCTGTCATATCCGATCCCCTGTAAGATACGAGGCTCTCTATTGATACAGTAGAGCCTGTCATATCCAATCCCTTGTAAGATACGAGGCTCTCTATTAATACAGTAGAGCCTGTCATATCCAATCCCCTGTAAGATACGAGGCTCTCTATTACCCAGTTGACCTCCGGCATATCATTTACACATGCTGCTAGCAACTGAACGGTACTGATGGAAACTGATCAATGCACATCATAGGTCTAAAACAGTAAATTCAGCTCCAAGCAGGACAGAATGGATTTAGTTACAGATAAAAAAAAGAAATTCACTTTCACTTTTTGCATGTTGTCACTTAATGTAACTGCCCAGTTTAACCATGTTAAATACAACAAAACAAGAAAGAACAAAAGAATAAAGAGCCAGCTTGTCTGCATTTGTGGTTGTAGAGCTTCTAACCTCATCTCATCTCACCGACACAGGGCACAAGCAGGAATGACAGTATATCACACAACAGCATGCCTGTTACTCATTCAATCTGATTGGAAAATATAGAACATGTCATAAAGCAGATAAAATATTTTACTGGTCGATGGCTAGAAAGACAGGACAGATAATAGAGGTTGAGGGTGAGAATAATAGAAAGAGTGAGAAGGGATGGTTTACAGTATAAAGATGGCAGTGAGAAGGGATGGTTTACAGTATAAAGATGGCAGTGAGAAGGGATGGTTTACAGTATAAAGATGGCAGTGAGAAGGGATGGTTTACAGTATAAAGATGGCAGTGAGAAGGGATGGTTTAGCCTCTAATAGAACAGGGTTAGGATGGGTTCGTGATGACAGCACAATTTTTGATTTTAGGAAGAACAAAAAACTTTGCCAGCTTTGCACTTCCGATAAAAATGCAACATTTGTCAAAAAAGGAAGTGAAGAAAGTACATTAGCAGAAATTAACTGATTATTTTGATATAATGTAGACCACAGGGTATTGCTGTAACAAATGAAATCCGGGCAATGTATTCAACTGCGGTATGACAATGAAGGAAGCATGGCTGGTAGGGCAGTATAAAGATGGCAGTGAGAAGGGATGGTTTAGCCTCTAATAGAACGATAGGGTTAGGATGGGTTAGTGATGACAGCACAATTTTTGATTTTAGGAAGAACAAAAAACTGCAAACTTTGCACTTCCGATAAAAATGCAACATTTGTCAAAAAGTACATTAGCAGAAACTAACTGATCCTGCAGTACACTTTCCACTTGCTGACTAATTATATTGATATGATGTAGCCACTAAGCTTGTTATGAGACATTTGGTTATTGCAATCTATTAGTATTTTAAAGAGGAACTCCCTAATAAATTATGTATCCCCATAAAGTGGCTTATTTGTAATTGTCATTTCACCTCTGCGTTGGCCAAAAAAAAAAAAAAAAAGAAACACATTCTGAATATTGAGTTTTGTGCTTTATATAAAATGATGCAGCGTCTATTTAATGCTGTGCCACATAACCAGTCCAGCCTGTGTAGCTAGTCTTGGAAATTTCTTAGTTTACATTGCAAAAATGATTTCAATCAATTTAAACCCTGAATACATAAAATATGTCCCCTGTAAATCCATTTAAAATGTTTGAAGTAGACAAAAAATACATTGACATATATCTGCAGTGAATGCACTTTTAAAACCAAACAGGCAGCGTCGCCACCCAGCAAGAACAGTGCTATTACATTGTAAGCAATTAATGGACAATACACGTGAAACTTGGCAGGGAAAGCTTGTGAAACTGTCCCAAAAAATGGTCTCGGTATTTTTCTGTGAAAGTCTCCATTTCTTGTGAGATTCCAGGAAAAGCTTGTGAAATCAACACCCACTTACACTTGTAAACACTGATTGCATTTGAAATGGTAATGAACTCATTCAATTGCCTGACATAAAGCTTCTATTAAAGTCACATGGAAACATGGAAATTATCTTGGTCCAAAGATGGCAGCAGGTGATTTAATTTTATGTTTGCAGTATTTTCTTTACCAGATTGGTGTTAAGGGAAAACCCAAAATCTTCTGTACAACCATGTATAATACTAATTATGCCAAGGACCTAAATGTGTTTGTAAAGATTCACACAAAATGCATCAAGTGTCGGTTTGAATCACTTGCTAAAATGTTTAATGAAGTATATTGTGGGCTTGTGGATTCAGGTACAGCTGCTGTACAGTAGTTGAGAATACACTTGGATATAGCTATCAAAACAGTGAAAACGCTGTTAATATTAAGTACTATGAAGAGGTGATGGAACTGTATTGAAGTGTCTGTGAATAACTATACTCCCATGCAATTTCTCCTAGTTTTGTCCGAGCCTCCACTTATGTCCGGTGGACCGACGAGGAGACACGGTTGTTGATAACAATCATAAGGGACGTGGATGTGATGCAGTGGCTAGATCGCCCCAAACAGCAAAACATAAGAACATAAGAACATAAGAACATAAGAACATAAGAAAGTTTACAAACGAGAGGAGGCCATTCAGCCCATCTTGCTCGTTTGGTTGTTAGTAGCTTATTGATCCCAGAATCTCATCAAGCAGCTTCTTGAAGGATCCCATTTTCTGTTTTGAATGCTCCTTTATCTAATCTCCATTTGTGACCCCTGGTCCTTGTTTCTTTTTTCAGGTCGAAAAAGTCCCCTGGTCGGCATTGTCAATACCTTTTAGAATTTTGAATGCTTGAATCAGATCACCGCATAGTCTTTTTTGTTCAAGACTGAATAGATTCAATTTGTTTAGCCTGTCTGCATACGACATGCCTTTTAAACACGGGATAATTCTGGTCGCTCTTCTTTGCACTCTTTCTAGAGCAGCAATATCCTTTTAGTAACGAGGTGACCAGAGCTGAACACAATATTCTAGATGAGGTCTTACTAATGCATTGTAAAGTTTTAACATTACTTCCGTTGATTTAAATTCAACACTTCTCACAATATATCCGAGCATCTTGTTGGCCTTTTTTATAGCTTCCCCACATTGTCTAGATGAAGACATTTCTGAGTCAGCATAAACTCCTAGGTCTTTTTCATAGATTCCTTCTTCAATTTCAGTATCTCCCATATGATATTTATAATGCACATTTTTATTGCCTGCGTGCAGTACCTTACATGCACTGTGCAGATGACAGTGCACATTGTTCAATGCATACACTGTCTGGCCGACGACGTGAGTCGCCTTCTATTTTCATATAGTGACATATTATGCAATCTATAGGTATTATATGTGTTAAAAGAGACACATTATATAGGTATTATATATTGTGCAATTTGTTTCATATTTGTATTCAATCACCCCTAGGACGTCAACAAAGTATTTTGGTGGCAGAGTGCAGGCGATCCAGCCTGGTGGAAGCGAGACTTTTGCAATGGCAGATGCAGATCACCGCTAGCAGACAACAGATGCTGTTTCTGCAAGCAGAGAGCCTTCGTCAATGTGACTGGGACAGGTGGATGAGGCAGCAACATCAACATCAGCAAGCGATGGCGATGTTCTCGGAGTTCTCGCAGAGTATTGCTGAGGGTTCGAGAACACCCACACCTATGGCTGGTGTTGCTACCAACCCAATGCCCAGTATCTCCACATCTGGCAGGGGATGGTCTAGCATCATTCACCATGCCGGTTGTCAGCCTTGAAGGATTCGCACCAGGGGGGGAATGGCAAATGTAAATAACAAATATGTAATTAATAAATATGTAAATAGTTTACTGCAGTGTTTCTGAGTATTTTCTCTACAGTTCTACATTGGTATATTAAGTAAACCACACACACACCACGAGCACTGTTGAATCCAGTATTTTATTGAACAGAAGCAGTCATACCAGCACAGCAACAGAACGACTTTAACAGCAGATAAGTGTAGCAGGACTGTGTACAATAAAATAACACAAAGGGTTATGTCTCTTATATTTGCATTGGTTTATTAACTGAGAATATATATATATATATACTGTAAAAAGAAGAAGAAAAATGTGATGAAACAATGCAATTTGGTGTTGAAAAATTGACAATTTGTCCCTGTTTGAACACAAATGGTGTTGTTTTCAACACAATTGTTTACAGTGTACACCAGGGGCGTAGCTAGGAATGGAAATTTGGGTGGGCCCCAACTTCGGGTGGACAGGCAAGTACCTAAGGTCTGACGTCCCAGGAAATAGTTTACATACAAAATGATTAAAACAATTGAATACATCAAATATCTCCCCGCGGTTTGAGCAGAGCAAAGTAGCCAAGACTGAAAATTTATGGTGCCGAGTGAAGCAAGGCAAAATTTTTTGCAGTTTATAACTAGTTGCACGTATTCACAACAAATACATAGCACATATGCATACAACCTACAGAAACAAACACACTGTGCACAATAATTGCAAAAACCATTTCATTTGACAATAAAAAAGATGTATTGTAATCTCCTAGTTGGTTACTTATTCCCGGTTCCTTATTCGCGTTATAGTTGACAAAGCAGCGTGTCCTTTTTCTGTGTGTTTTAACTCACTTACACATCTTGCTCAATTAATATATTGCTACCATTTAAAGATAATCGCTCCCTCTTTCAAAAAAACAAAGATATTAATATAAAATCTGTATCAGCAGCATAACGGTACCCCATATATTACCCGCTTGTTTTGCTCCATTTACCACCTTAGACGATTTGCTCACTAAATATCGAGGTATCGCTAGATAGGTTATTGTCTCCACTTTGCAAAAATACTAAAGAGTTTAGTGAGCAAGTTGTACCCCATAAGCAGCAGCACCCCACCGTGTAGCCCATTATAACCAAGATCCGTTGACCAACATCTGCCAGCATTTTCCAGTCTCTAGCAGCTTCCAGTTGTCCTGGGCAAGGATTGGTTTTAACACCTTTTCTTGGTGGTTGCTCTCCTGGGGGAGGAATGTTGTCTTTTGTGTGTAATGCTTTGATGGAACTTGTGGCAACTGGCGCCAAGTAAACAGTCCTCGGCTAAGACCCACCTTACATCCTGTCAAAATGTGCCTTAATGTTGCAGGTGATGAACACAAAGGACACCCACCCAGTACTAAGGGTTACTCTTAAATGAATTCACGATCCAGTTTATGGTAAACTGTTAATGCATGACTTAGAAACTCGGCTGTCAGCTGAGCAGAATATCCCAAAAACTGGTCTGAATTCCATTTTCGAAAGCGGCGCAGAATTTGGGACGTTATCTAAAAAGCAGAGCGGCCCAGAAATTGGGACGTTATCAGAGTGGCCCAGAATTTGGGACTGTAACAGTGGAGATCTGGACTGACTATCTTGCACATGCGTGGTACTGGCACATGCGTAGGATCCACCTTTCAGTCATGGCGATGACACGGAGAGGTGGGTAAGAGGGTGTGTTGGCTTTCCCTCTCTCTGAGTGGCTGAGAGGCGGGCCTTGGGAGATTACTCGGCCCATAAGAACTGCGCTTGGTTGTGCACTCGGGCGGCCGTGTTTGGAAATATACAGTGACACTGACAGAAGACGTCAAGGACCAGGCAAGTATGGCTGAGGGAAAACAGCCTGCCTTAAAATAATTTAAAGAAAAATAGAAGAAATAATTGTAGGTATATGGGGAACTCTGGCCACCCGAGTGTATCGAAATAGTTGAGCGTAGGTCGGAGGCCGGTACTGACCGGCTTAGTGGCAGTAGGGGCACTGCTTAAGCAGCACCTTAATTTTGTAGTTTTATTACTGTGTTTTATTTTCCCTTTTCATTTTGCCTTTTGTTTTCATTATTATTTTGAGCACCTGTGAGTGCGCGAGTGTGTCTACTGTTTACCAGTATTGGTATTCCTGTGGTCCTGTGTACCGTTGACGGTAAAACATACAACATGGTTTATTTAGATTTCCTTTTGACAAAATCCCGCATAAAAGATTAATTCTCAAACTGAACGCAGTAGGGATTGAAGAAAATGCATGCACATGGATTAGGGAGTGGTTAACATGTAGAAAACAGAAAGTACTGATTAGAGGAGAAACCTCAAAATGGAGCAAGGTAACCAGTGGTGTACCACAGGGATCAGTATTAGGTCCTCTGCTATTCCTAATCTACATTAATGATTTAGATTGTGGTATAGTAAGCAAACTTGTTAAATTTGCAGACGACACAAAAATAGGAGGAGTGGCAAACACTTTTGCAGCAGCAAAGTTCATTCAAAATGATCTAGACAGCATTCAGAACTGGGCAGACACATGGCAAATGACATTTAATAGAGAAAAGTGTAAAGTATTGCATGCAGGCAATAAAAATGTGCATTATAAATATCATATGGGAGATACTGAAATTGAAGAAGGGAACTATGAAAAAGACCTAGGAGTTTATGTTGAAATGTCTTCATCTAGACAATGTGGGGAAGCTATAAAAAAGGCCAACAAGATGCTCGAATATATTGTGAAAAGTGTTGCATTTAAATCAAGGGAAGTAATGTTAAAACTTTACAATGCATTAGTAAGACCTCACCTAGAATATTGTGTTCAGTTCTGGTAACTTTGTTACAAAAAGGATATTACTGCTCTAGAAAGAGTGCAAGGAAGAGCAACCAGAATTATCCTGGGTTTAAAAGGCATGTCGTATGCAGACAGGCTAAAAGAATTGAATCTGTTCAGTCTTGAACAAAGAAGACTATGCGGTGATCTGATTCAAGCATTCAAAATTCTAAAAGGTATTGACAATGCCGACCCAGGGGACTTTTTCGACCTGAAAAAAGAAACAAGGACCAGGGGTCACAAATGGAGATTAGATAAAGGGGCATTCAGAACAGAAAATAGGAGGCACTTTTTTACACAGAGAATTGTGAGGGTCTGGAACCAACTCCCCAGTAATGTTGTTGAAGCTGACACCCTGGGATCCTTCAAGAAGCTGCTTGATGAGATTCTGGGATCAATAAGCTACTAACAACCAAACGAGCAAGATGGGCTGAATGGCCTCCTCTCGTTTGTAAACTTTCTTATGTTCTTATGTTCTCACCCAGGACAACAGCGCCCTCTGCGGGCTAAAAGACAAAATAGCCAAAATAATAAAGCTGGACACCGGTGCGGTGTTTCCAAATAAATAAAGCTTCCGTCTCCCGTGTGTGTCAGTGGATTGCCCACCACCCTTCCACAGGGACATTATATGAAAAGTGAAGCAGCCCAGAATTTGGGACGTTATCTGCAAACCAAATCTGCCCAGAATTTTGGACATTCTATATGTAAAACTGTGATTACATTAGAGATAAACTAATGTATCCTGTAACAAAACTGTAATAGTGTGGAAGATATATATTTGCTATTAGAATATATCGCACAAACGATATATATATATATATATATATATATATATATATATATATATATATATATATATATATATATATATATATATATATATATCACATTATCCTTAATTGACAGATTAAACACTTGAGCTTTTACATTATTCAATTCAGACAAAAATCCCAGTCTTCCCTCTAGCCCCCTCTAGTGATCCCAGTGATCTCACTCTATCTCAGCGTCTCTCCTTTTCACCCGTCACACCAGCATCTCTGTTTCAGATTACACTCAGCAATACATTCTGAGCATCACTGTTTCAGATTACACTGTGCAATACATTCTGAGCATCACTGTTTCAGATTACACTGTGCAATACATTCTGAGCATCGCTGTTTCAGATTTAAACTGTGCAATACATTCTGAGCATCACTGTTTCAGATTACAGCAATACATTCTACACTGTTTCAGATTACATTCAATACATTCATCGCTGTTTCAGATTACACTGTGCAATACATTCTGAGCATCGCTGTTTCAGATTACACTGTGCAATACATTCTGAGCTGTTTCAGATTACACTGTGCAATACATTCTGAGCGTCGCTGTTTCAGATTACACTGTGCAATACATTCTGAGCGTCGCTGTTTCAGATTACACTGTGCAATACATTCTTCTGAGATTACATTGCAATACATTCTGAGCATCGCTGTTTCAGATTACACTGTGCAATACATTCTGAGCGTCGCTGTTTCAGATTACACTGTGCAATACATTCTGAGCGTCGCTGTTTGAGCATACATTCTGCTGTTTCAGATTACACTGTGCAATACATTCTGAGCGTCGCTGTTTCAGATTACACTGTGCAATACATTCTGAGCGTCGCTGTTTCAGATTACACTGTGCAATACATTCTGAGCGTCGCTGTTTCAGATTACACTGTGCAATACATTCTGAGCGTCGCTGTTTCAGATTACACTGTGCAATACATTCTGAGCGTCGCTGTTTCAGATTACACTGTGCAATACATTCTGAGCGTCGCTGTTTCAGATTACACTGTGCAATACATTCTGAGCGTCGCTGTTTCAGATTACACTGTGCAATACATTCTGAGCGTTTCGCTGTTTCAGATTACACTTTGCAATACATTCTGAGCGTCGCTGTTTCAGATTACACTGTGCAATACATTCTGAGCGTCGCTGTTTCAGATTACACTGTGCAATACATTCTGAGCGTCGCTGTTTCAGATTACACTGTGCAATACATTCTGAGCGTCGCTGTCGATTACACTGCAATACATTTCAGATTACACTGTGCAATACATTCTGAGCGTCGCTGTTTCAGATTACACTGTGCAATACATTCTGAGCGTCGCTGTTTCAGATTACACTGTGCAATACATTCTGAGCGTCGCTGTTTCAGATTACACTGTGCAATACATTCTGAGCGTCGCTGTTTCAGATTACACTGTGCAATACATTCTGAGCATCACTGTTGCAGATTACACTGTGCAATACATTCTGAGCGTCGCTGTTTCAGATTACACTGTGCAATACATTCAGCCGCGTGGTTTCAGATTACACTGTGCAATACATTTTAACTGCTGTTTGATTACACTGTTAAATACATTCTTTACTCTGCTGTTTCAGATTAAACTGTGCAATACACTGTTTACATTACACTGTGCAATACATTACTGTGCTGTTTCAGATTACAATGTGCAATACATTCTGTATCGCTTTTCAAGATTACACTTGCAATTTATTCTGAGCATTCTTGTTTCAGATTACACTGTGCAATACATTCTGAAATGCTGTTTCAGATTACACTGTGCAATAAGTCGTTTCCCTGTGATACATTCTGGGCGTCTGTTTCAGATTACAATACATAATAATAATGTTTGATTACACTGTGCAATACATGCATTGTTTCAGATTACACTTGCAATACATTCTGAGCGTCGCTATTTGCAGATTACAAAACATTCTAATCGTAACCCTATTTAACATTAACTCTAAAATACATTCTAAAGCTTTTCTGATACATTGTGCACATGCCTGAGCGTGCAAAAAGATTACACATTGCAATACATTCTGAGCATTGCTGTTTCAGATTACACTGTGCAATACATTCATGTTTTGAGCGTCGCTGTTTCAGATTACACTGTGCAATACATTCTGAGCATCGCTGTTGCAGATTACACTGTGCAATACATTCTGAATCACTGTTTCAGATTACACTGTGCAATACATTCTGAGCATTGCTGAACAAAACGAATTACATTCTGAGCATCACTGTTGCAGATTACACTGTGCAATACATTCTGCATCACTGTTGCAACTAATCAGGTCTGAGCAGCAGTGCAATACATTTATCGCTGTTTCAGATTACACTGTGCAATACATTCTGAGCATCACTGTTGCAGATTACACTGTGCAATACATTCTGAGCATCACTGTTGCAGATTACACTGTGCAATACATTCTGAGCATCGCTGTTTCAGATTACACTTTGCAATACATTCTGAGCATCGCTGTTTCAGATTACACTGTGCAATACATTCTGAGCATCGCTGTAATTACACTGTGCAATACATTCTGAGCGTCGCTGTTTCAGATTACAATGATTAGCATCACTGTTGCAGATTACACTGTGCAATACATTCTGAGCATCACTGTTTCAGATTACACTGCACTGACAAGCAGCCGCGTGGAAGAAAAGCCATGCTCACAGTTTAACTGTTTGATTCGGGGTTAAACATATTGAAATGCTGGCTTTGGATTGAAAAGGGGTAACAATTTACATTAAGTCTCTAATGCACTGTGAATATTTACATGTGTTACCGGTCATTGTATTTATCTTGGAATTGTATTATTACTTGTACTGTGATTCTGAAATGTATTTGCTTACGATTGTAAGTCGCCCTGGATAAGGGCGTCTGCTAAGAAATAAATAATAATAATAATAATTGTAATGTCAGTATGCATTGTTACAATTTACTTAATGTGTACTTATTTTGCATGATAAAAACACTAATCCTAACCCTATCCCTAACACTAACTCTAAACATAACCCTAACCCTAAAGCTTTTCTGATACAATTGTGCACTTGCCTATATCATGCAAAAATATTTACACATTGAGTAGAGGCATGCATTGATGGGATTGTGAGAAGTGTTCATTCATGCATGAATGCATGTTTTAAACACGGAATGAATACGGGTAATTCAATCCATATGAATTAACAGGGCTGAACTCAAAACGAATTACTTCAGCACTCATAGGAACCATCTGCTCAGGTTGCAACTAATCAGGTCGAGCAGCAGAGAGCACGGACACTCTATCGAGGTCTCAATAAACCGACACATTGGATATCCAATCAGTGCTTCGCTTTCAGCTCTTCGGCTACGGGAGCCAATAGGATTTGAATGGGGCGGGTTCTACAACGCAGAAGTTAGGTTGCGCGGTGATCGGGCTGGCATGAGACTAATAAACAAGCCTATGGGATTTGGGGCGGAAGAGCGGTCTAATTTAATGATTACTTGAGTTACTTTCTGTGAATATGATTGTTTGATAAAGTCAGGATTCTGCGGGGAGGGATCACTGGCAAGGCTCACCAATAATGAAGTATGTTGAAATGCTGGCTTTGCGATTGAAGGTGTTACGCAAGGACTGCAAGAATAACAGAACCGGCATGTTTAGGAAGAGACGCGAATGGACTGAATCCGGGTAGTGCAGTGACTTGTGTGCAGTGAGTCTTTACAGCACGCAGGGCTATGGGTTTTCTGAAGTGTAATAAGCTGGTAGTACAGTACTGTGCATGTTCTGCAAATTCAAAAGCACATCCCCGGCAAGCGTGCAGACTAGCGTACTGCAATCGCAAGACCGTGTTAGATCGAGCGCCGCACTGTAACACAGAGACCGTGTTAGATCGAGCGCCGCACTGTAACACAGAGATCGTATTAGATCGAGCGCCGCAGTGTAACACAGAGACCGTGTTAGATCGAGCGCCGCACTGTAACACAGAGACCGTGTTAGATCGAGCGCCGCACTGTAACACAGAGACCATGTTAGATCGAGCGCCGCACTGTAACACAGAGACCGTGTTAGATCGAGCGCCGCAGTGTAACACAGAGCCCGTGTTAGATCGAGCGCCGCACTGTAACACAGAGACCGTGTTAGATCGAGCGCCGCACTGTAACACAGAGACCATGTTAGATCGAGCGCCGCACTGTAACACAGAGACCGTGTTAGATCGAGCGCCGCACTGTAACACAGAGACCGTGTTAGATCGAGCGCCGCAGTGTAACACAGAGCCCGTGTTAGATCGAGCGCCGCACTGTAACACAGAGACCGTGTTAGATCGAGCGCCGCACTGTAACACAGAGACCGTGTTAGATCGAGCGCCGCAGTGTAACACAGAGACCGCTATTGATTTAGTGTATTTAAGGGAGATAGCTGTATTGATATAGTTTGTATTTTATTGCAGAATCGCCAGCATTACATTTGTATGTCATGTTTTTTTTTGTACCCCCTTTTTTGTAACAAAGTAATCTTTGCGTATAAGTTTATATCCGTGCACTTTCAACTAAAACTTTAATACCACTTTCCATAACCCTAAACTTGTACCATCCATTCCCCTCTGTGGAATTATTATTATTATTATTATTATTATTATTATTATTATTATTATTATTATTATTATTATTTAATCATTTAGCAGATGCTTTGATCCTAAGCGACTTACAGAGACTAGGGGGTGAACTATGCATCACAAGTACCTCCAAGCAGGGGTTTCGCTGTCGCTCGTCACTCTCGTAATTTGCGAATGTTTTTTGAAAGTGACGACAAAAAAAAATGTGGAATCGTCACTAGTGACGATCGTTTCTGTTTGTACTATAAAAAAAATCCCTTTTGTTAAAGTCACACACAACGTCTCGTTCTTCAAAAGAAGGGATCGCTAAACCATAGAGTCACTGCTGCTGATCAGATCATCGCCTCGGCCTCATCGATTCATTGACTCTGCAACGTTCTCATCCCGTGGTAGATGATGTAAATGCAGTCAGCCATTCGGCACCTCAGTTTCATGTTGCGTGTCAGTTACCATGGTAACCCAGACCGCTTTATGAGGCTGTACTCGGTGCTGCTGTAGCTTTCAGCCTCGCATTATTCTTTGCAACCTGACAGCTTCTGCCGCTGCGCTTTCACGACTACAGAGAGTTCTGCTCAAACCTTTGCATCCGCAGTGTTCGCGCCATTGCGCCAATGTCCCTTGAAATAAAAATGCCTCCGCTGAAATTCTCTTTAACTCGTGTGTCCCCCTTCCCTGACCAGACGCAATCAATACCAATACGCAGTAAATGAATGTATGTTGTATTACCATGACATGTCTGACGACAGGCTAATCTTTTTTACTTGTTTGTTTACACTTGCGTTTTCATAATTAAACTCCCGTGCTTTTATTCTCCAGTCCAGTAGAATGCGCTCACACCCGCCCTGGTTACACAGGCAGTTTCACAGTAAAGCATGGACAACAACATCAGGCTTGCTAACAACATGGCCCGGCGCAAATATAACCTCGTATCCGTTACACCCGACCATTACTTCTGGAAGAATAAGTAATAAGCTTCGGCAGTGACTGTTGAAATATAGGTTATTATAGTTGTGCTTAAAAATACTGTCTGCAGAAGATTTGTGAAACGAAAACGCATCATTACCTAAAAAAAAAAAAAAGTAGCCTACGGTAACGTTATAAAATATGTGAAATGTGTCTTTTCTATTACCAAAAATGCTAAAATTCAGGGCCGAAAGTATTCCGTATGTGTTAAGCACCAACTGTCTCTTGACCATTTCGCCAGTAGGCCTATAACGAGCATGATAAAATTGTATATATACAGTGTATGTGGTTTTATACAGCACTGTATATATGCCTACAATACATCCCGCATTGAGAAAACACCACTGGAATCGGAATAAAGGAAATTCTTATGTAATACAGTTCACGTGCAGCATGGTTTTGGTAAGTATCATTTTCTAAACTATATAATTATGTGCAGTATTAAAATAAGTTAAAAACATAGCAAATCCACAAAACCAACGAAATACATAGTGTATATTTGACATTTTATTTGTAGTTTTCTGTGTAACACGGGCCATCGTTTAACCTGAAGCAGATATACTCGTTTATCATATTATCAACAACACCAACGTGTAAAAATAAAGCAACAATTGTTTTGAAAACTGTCCAAAATATTTACTTGGTGGCTAAAAATGAAAAATGTCAAGATAAAAATGTCATTTTTATATGGAAATTGTCAAAGTAAAAGGGGAAACTGGAAGAATTTACCATTCAGGACAACAGCCTTTAAATACTACTACTATTAAACTGTAGTTGGTAATGTGGTTTCTTCTAGCAGTTTTCAAACTGGGGTAGTCGAGAAAAATTCTGAAATGGCAGACAACGCATTTTATTTAGTACCACTTGCCAATCTATTGCAAACTTTTGTCACGTAATTAGCGTTTAATCGCTAACACCAGACTGACGCGCTGTGACAGCGTTCAGTGCACACATGGCTAATTTACATATTAAATATGTACATTTTAAATAAGCCCTGTTGTTTAAATGTAATATAAACAGTTGGGCGGTTACTGCAGTTTGTCTGGGATACAAAAAGACATTTTAAAAAAACTAAGCCTAGTCTTTAACTCGTTTTATTTCCTGTGTGCGTTCATGCCTGCAAGTCGATATTTTATTCTTTTCAATGACCCGATTAAAGTTTATTGTAACTTAAGTACTACATTTCAAAATACAGAATGTATGGCCAATCAGAAACCAAAGTATTGTCATGCGGTCTAGTTTGACAAGCCGTTACGTCTGGTGTGAGAGTAGTTTTAGCTTTCAATCCAGTGAAAAAAATGTGGATTGTTTGCTCAATACTAGTACATTACTAGCAAATGGCGATCAAGGCGAAATACCATCAAAGATTAAAAACGCCAAAAATGTATTGCGACTGAAGCGCTCTCCAGTTTCCCTGCCATTAGCAGTGATTTGTGTGGTAACAAGCAGGGACATCTATGACACTGATACTAGGTAAGCGTTTTATTGTTGTTTTTTAATTAGCATCAGTACTGTACGTTTTAGTCACCAATAATTAAAAATGCCAGTAATATGTTTTCGTATTGAGGCCAGCTGTAGAGATGCGAGATAGTGAACTTTGCCTTCTTTTCTATAACTTTATCATCAATATAAATACATGATTGCGGTAAACTTGTGCGCCGCAAATTAAAAAACAAAACTGTTAGCCAATACTGTAAAATGTCGCAGAAGAAAATCCACTCGTTTTTTCAGCGTGGCCACAGCAGAGTGAAACAGAACAAACAACAAGTTGTAGAAAATGAAGACTTGGATTCGAACACCAGAAAAAAAAGAACAAACAAAGCTCACACGTCAGATAACAAAAAAGAAAACAAGCAGCAAAGTTTCAGCCTTATTAGAAAACTCTGTTTCCATGGGTTGTATATAATATTCTAACACTGTTTTTTTTCTTCTTTTTATTGTAAAAAGACATACATGGTATAAGTAATTCATAATGCATTCTGTGTCTGTATTTAGCTTTTCAGGGCAAATAAATCTGGTTCTTTTAAACTTTACATTACCAATTTATTTAAACTGTTAAAACGGTTTAAATTAAATAATTGTTTTGGTCAATACAGTGATTTAAGGTATAAAATAAAAACAGGATTCATAACACCCTTGACTACTGAATATCTGGAGTGACTAATGTTTTTAGAAAGGATTAGTCACTAGTGACTACAAAAATCTAGAACCCAGGGGAAACCCTGCCTCCAAGACTTCTCTTTATAACCTCTTCAATTCAGTGTGAGTGTCAGTGCTGCAGTGTAAGTTGCTGTGCTCTATTGCATGTGCTGTAGTGTAAGTTGCTGTGCTCTATTGAAGGTGCTGTAGTGTAAGTTGCTGTGCTCTATTGAAGGTGCTGTAGTGTAAGTTGCTGTGCTCTATTGAAGGTGCTGTAGTGTAAGTTGCTGTGCTCTATTGAAGGTGCTGTAGTGTAAGTTGCTGTGCTCTATTGAAGGTGCTGTAGTGTAAGTTGCTGTGCTCTATTGAAGGTGCTGTAGTGTAAGTTGCTGTGCTCTATTGAAGGTGCTGTAGTTGCTGTGTGAAGGTTGTGTGCTCTATTGAAGGTGCTGCAGTGTAAGTTGCTGTGCTCTATTGAAGGTGCTGTAGTGTAAGTTGCTGTGCTCTATTGAAGGTGCTGCAGTGTAAGTTGCTGTGCTCTATTGAAGGTGCTGTGCTGTAGTGTAAGTTGCTGTGCTCTATTGAAGGTGCTGTAGTGTAAGTTGCTGTGCTCTATTGAAGGTGCTGTAGTGTAAGTTGCTGTGCTCTATTGAAGGTGCTGTAGTGTAAGTTGCTGTGCTCTATTGAAGGTGCTGTAGTGTAAGTTGCTGTGCTCTATTGAAGGTGCTGCAGTGTAAGTTGCTGTGCTCTATTGAAGGTGCTGTAAGTTGCTGTGCTCTATTGAAGGTTGCTGTGCTCTATTGAAGGTGCTGTAGTGTAAGTTGCTGTGCTCTATTGAAGGTGTTGTAGTGTAGGTTGCTGTGCTCTATTGAAGGTGCTGTAGTGTAAGTTGCTGTGCTGTATTGAAGGTGTTGTAATGAAGGTGCTGTAGTGTAAGTTGCTGTAAGTGCCAGTCTTGTGTTGTATTGTGTCAGTGTTGTATTGTGAGTGTAAGGGGCTGTGTTGTATTGTGTCAGTGCTGTATTGTAAGTGGCTGTGCTGTGTTCCCTGCAGGCTGAATAGTTCTGTGCTCATTGCTCCTGGTCTCTATTGAAGGTCCCCCTATGACTACATCTACCCGAGGCAGTACTCCCACATGCTGGAGCTCAAGAGGACACTGGACGCCTAAGGTGGGTAGGCTGGGAGGGGTGAGAGAAGGAACAGGGGATGAGGGGGGTGGAGAGAGAGGAACAGGGGATGAGGGGGGTGGAGGGAGATACAAGGGATGAGGGGGTGGAGAGAGAGAAATGAGGGATGAGGGGTGGAGAGAGGAACAGGGATGAGGGGTGGAGAGAGTTGCTGTGACAAGGGATGAGGGGGGAGAGAGAGGAAGTTGCTGTGCATTGAAGGTGGATGAGGTTGGGGGTGGAGAGAGAGGAACGGGATGAGGGGTGGAGAGAGAGGAACGGGATGAGGAGGGTGGAGAGAGGAACAAGGGATGAGGGGGTGGAGAGAGAAATGAGATGAGGGGTCCTGGAGAGAGAAATGGGGGATGAGGGGTGGAGAGAGATACAAGGGATGAGGGGGTGGAGAGAGAGGAACGGGATGAGGGGGGTGGAGAGAGATACAAGGGATGAGGGGGTGAGAGAAATGAGGGATGAGGGGTACAGAGAGAAATGAGGGATGAGGGGTAGAGAGAGAAATGGGGGATGAGGGGGGTGGAGAGAGATACAAGGGATGAGGGGGTGGAGAGAGGAACGGGATGAGGGGTGGAGAGAGGAACGGGATGAGGGGGGGGAGAGAGGAATGGGATGAGGGGGTGGAGAGAGAGATACAAGGGATGAGGGGGTGAAGAGAGAGGAACAAGGGATGAGGGGGGGAGAAAAAATGTGGGATGGAAGAAGGGGATGGAGAGAGGAACGGATGAGGGGGTGGAGAGAAGAACAAGGGATGAGGGGGGAGAGAGAAACACAAGGGATGAGGGGTGGAGAGGGATACAAGGGATGAGGGGTGAGAGAGAGGAACAAGGGATGAGGGGGGGAGAGAAATGTGGGAAGAAGGGGATGGAGAGAGGAAGCAGGATGAGGGGTGGAGAGAAGAACAAGGGATGAGGGGGGGGGAGAGAGATACATGGGATGAGGGGTGGAGAGGGATACAAGGGATGAGGGGGTGGAGAGAGAGGAACAAGGGATGAGGGGGGAGAGAAAAATGTGGGAAGAAGGGGATGGAGAGAGGAACGGGATGAGGGGGTGGAGAGAAGAACAAGGGATGAGGGGGGAGAGAGAGATACAAGGGATGAGGGGTGGAGAGAGATACAAGGGATGAGGGGTGAAGAGAGAGGAACAAGGGATGAGGGGGGAGAGAAATGTGGGAAGAAGGGGATGGAGAGAGGAACGGGATGAGGGGGGAGAGAGAGAACAAGGGATGAGGGGGTGGAGAGAGATACAAGGGATGAGGGGGTGGAGAGGAACAAGGGATGAGGGGGGAGAGAGAAACAAGGGATGAGGGGGGTGGAGAGGGAGGAACAAGGGATGAGGGGGGAGAGAGCGAAACAAGGGATGAGGGGGGTGGAGAGAGATACAAGGGATGAGGGGGGATGGAGAGAGAGGAACAGGTGAAAGAAGGGTCAGTGTCAGGCTGTTAGAGAAGCAAATTAAATCCACAGCAGGAATCAACAATAAACAACACATAGGTAATGTGAGAGACACTGAGACACACATAGTCACTACAGTATGTCTGTGCAGGAATTTGAGGTGTGACAGAGCTAAGCAAGCAGACAAACTGCTCCACATTCAGGAAAGCAGTGTGTGAATTCACTGGTGTGCCAGGGTTAGGGTTAGGTGTGAATTCACTGGTGTGCCAGGGTTAGGGTTAGGTGTGAATTCACTGGTGTGCCAGGGTTAGGGTTAGGTGTGAATTCACTGGTGTGCCAGGGTTAGGGTTAGGTGTGAATTCACTGGTGTGCCAAGGTTAGGGTTAGGTGTGAATTCACTGGTGTGCCAGGGTTAGGGTTAGGTGTGAATTCACTGCTGTGCCAGGGTTAGGGTTAGGTGTGAATTCACTGCTGTGCCAGGGTTAGGGTTAGGTGTGAATTCACTGCTGTGCCAGGGTTAGGGTTCAGAGTTACATTAACTGACAAACCCAAAGCACAGTCAGCACTCACATTTCAAATTCAAATTCAAATTTAAAGGTGCTTTATTGATATGATAACATTTGTGGTATTGCCAAAGCAGTTACAAAGTACAATATAAACATTCTGAACATCAATACAAGTTAAGAAATGAAAAGGAATAATTCAATAAAGAGCTCTTGTGCAAAAATATCACACTCTCTATCCCCCGCTTTGGTAACCCTGTCTCCTTCTTTCTCTCTCCCCCTCTCTCTCTCTCCCTCTCCCTCTCTCCCTGTCTCTCTCCCTCTCGCTCTCTCCCTCACTCACACACCCACAGTTAGATTACCTCTACCCTATAGTACTTGGTATGTGTTGCTCTCTATCTCTGCCTCTCTAACCCCTCTCCCTCTCTCTGTCTCCCTCCCTGCTCTTCCTCTCCCTCACTCCTTTCCACTCTTTCTCCCCTCCCTCCCCCTCTCCCCCATCCCTCTACATTTCTCTCATTCTCCCCCTCACTCTCTCTCCCTCCCTCCCTCTCATGTTCATGGTGCTCTGGAGATGCCCTCAGGCACAGGAAAGACTGTCTCTCTGCTCTGTCCCTCCCTCTGTCACTCTCTCCCTCTCTCTGTCACTCTCTCTCTCCCTCAGGGTCATGGTGCTCTGGAGATGCCCTCAGGCACAGGGAAGACCGTCTCTCTGCTCTCTCTCATTGTTGCGTACCAGCGGGTGAGTGTCTCACATGGGTCTATTGTATTCTTTTTCGTGGCTCAGGTTAACCATACATTATTCCGAGCTCACCTGGCCCCCTTTGGGGGAATGTATTACAGTAAGAATGATGAAGAATATTAAGAAGACCAACTTAGTCTTGATTGTCTCTTTGTTATTTTGGGAATTGTGTGAACCTCATGATGCACACGTTGAATGCACCTCGATGTCAGAGAACCTCGGGATTAAAACAGTTTAACAGAAGGGTGTTCCTTTATGAACTAGTGATGACAGTGTAACAGCTGTAGAGAGAGCTGAGATCCTGCACAGTGAGCTGAGTGAGTGCCTGTAGAGAGATCTGAGGTCCTGCACAGTGAGCTGAGATCCTGCACAGTGAGCTTAGATCCTGCACAGTGAGCTGAGTGAGTGCCTGTAGAGAGAGCTGAGATCCTGCACAGTGAGCTGAGCGAGTGCCTGTAGAGAGAGCTGAGATCCTGCACAGTGAGCTGAGATCCTGCACAGTGAGCTGAGTGGTGCCAGAGAGAGCTGAGATCCTGCACAGTGAGCTGAGTGAGTGCCTGTAGAGAGAGCTGAGATCCTGCACAGTGAGCTGAGTGAGTGCCTGTAGAGAGAGCTGAGATCCTG
Organism: Huso huso; assembly: GCA_036884735.1. Classification (NCBI taxonomy): domain Eukaryota; kingdom Metazoa; phylum Chordata; class Actinopteri; order Acipenseriformes; family Acipenseridae; genus Huso; species Huso huso. Next base: position 14,939,119 of record CM072696.1, on the reverse strand, counting down.
CACAGTGAGCTGAGCGAGTGCCTGTAGAGAGAGCTGAGATCCTGCACAGTGAGCTGGAGCTGAGTGCCTGTAGAGAGAGCTGAGATCCTGCACAGTGAGCTTAGATCCTGCACAGTGAGCTGAGATCCTGCACAGTGAGCTGAGATCCTGCACAGTGAGCTGAGATTGTCTCTGAGGTGTGGTTCATAACCCCCCCCCACCTCCGACTCTCGCAATGACTGAGCTACCTGGAATGTAAACTAGGACTGGCCTCTAATGAACTGCTCACACAGGAGGTCAAAGTGTTATTCCTGAGAATCCTGTTTTAGTGCACATTCAGTATACAGAACAGATCCACTCACTGCGCAATGATGGAAATCAGCCTCCTATTGCAGACAGCGCAAGAGCGGAAAACCTGGTCTGGCTCACACAACTCTGCAATGGGAGTTCTGTTGTTGTCGTTGTCATCGTCATCGTCTCAGACTGCTGGAATGGGTCTTGCTATTATTATTATTTGCCCCACAGAACGGATGTAGAACTATTACTGACAGTAAAAGTCTCTCCCTCTCTCCTCTCCCCCACCCCACTGCAGGCATTCCCTCTGGAAGTGACCAAGCTGATCTACTGCTCCCAACCGCCCCCGAGATAGAGAAGGTGAGTCACACTGTCACTCTCACCCCTGACCTCTCCATCCCACTGTCACTCACCCCCTGACCTCTCCACCCCAATGTCACTCTCACCCCCTGACCTCTCCATCTTGCTGTCACTCTCACCCCCTGACCTCTCCATCCCATTTTCACTCTCACCCCTGACCTCTCCATCCCGCTGTCACTCCTCACCCCTGACCTCTCCATCTCGCTGTCCTCTCACCCCCTGACCTCTCCACCCCAATGTCATCTCCTCTCACCCCCCCCTGACCTCTCCATCTCGCTGTCACTCTCACCCCTGACCTCTCCACCCCAATGTCACTCTCACCCCTGACCTCTCCATCTCGCTGTCACTCTCACCCCCTGACCTCTCCATCCCATTTTCACTCTCACCCCAGGGTCCTCCATCCCACTGTCACTCTTACCCCCTGACCTCTCCATCCCACTGTCACTCTCACCCCTGACCTCTCCACCCAAATGTCACTCTCACCCCCTGACTTCTCCACCCAAATGTCACTCTCACCCCCTGACCTCTCCACCCCAATGTCACTCTCACCCCCTGACCTCTCCACCCCAATGTCACTCTCACCCCCTGACCTCTCCACCCCTAATGTCACTCTCACCCCTGACCTCTCCACCCCAATGTCACTCTCACCCCTGACCTCTCCACCTAATGTCACTCTCACCCCTGACCTCTCCATCCCGCTGTCACTCTCACCCCTGATCTCTCCCACCCCAATGTCACTCTCACCCCTGACCTCTCCATCCCGCTGTCACTCTCACCCCTGATCTCTCCACCCCAATGTCACTCTCACCCCTGACCTCTCCATCCCGCTGTCACTCACCCCTCTCACCCCTGATCTCTCACCCCCACCCCAATGTCACTCTCACCCCTGACCTCTCCTGACCTCTCCACCCCAATGTCACTCTCACCCCCTGACCTCTCCATCCCACTGTCACTCTCACCCCCTGATCTCTCCACCCCAATGTCACTCTCACCCCTGACCTCTCCACCCCAATGTCACTCTCACCCCCTGACCTCTCCAACCCACTGTCACTCTCACCTCATGGTTCTCCCCAGGAATTCTGTACAGCCGGGTGGCAGAACATTATAGCTGGGAGCACTTTTAGCAGAAAAATAAACTTGCCTTACCTTAAATATATAATACAACAAATAATTTGAATAATGTTTTGTCTTTTGTTGACTATATCTGGTTGCACTTTTTTATGTTCTGTTATGTTTTTCACTCTTGGAGATGCCCTCAGGCACAGGAAAGACTGTCTCTCTGCTCTGTCCCTCCCTCTGTCACTCTCTCCCTCTCTCTGTCACTCTCTCTCTCCCCCTCTCACTCTGTCTCTCTCTCCCTCAGGGTCATGGTGCTCTGGAGATGCCCTCAGGCACAGGGAAGACCGTCTCTCTGCTCTCTCTCATTGTTGCGTACCAGCGGGTGAGTGTCTCACATTGGTCTATTGTATTCTTTTACGTGGCTCAGGTAAACCAGACATTATTCCGAGCTCACCTGGCCCCCTTTGGGGGAATGTATTACAGTAAGAATGATGAAGAATATTAAGAAGACCAACTTAGTCTTGATTGTCTCTTTGTTATTTTGGGAATTGTGTGAACCTCATGATGCACACGTTGAATGCACCTCGATGTCAGAGAACTCTGGGATTAAAACAGTTTAACAGAAGGGTGTTCCTTTATGAACTAGTGATGACAGTGTAACAGCTGTAGAGAGAGCTGAGATCCTGCACAGTGAGCTGAGTGAGTGCCTGTAGAGAGATCTGAGGTCCTGCACAGTGAGCTGAGATCCTGCACAGTGAGCTGAGATCCTGCACAGTGAGCTGAGTGAGTGCCAGTAGAGAGAGCTGAGATCCTGCAAAGTGAGCTGAGTGAGTGCCTGTAGAGAGAGCTGAGATCCTGCACAGTGAGCTGAGATCCTGCACAGTGAGCTGAGTGAGTGCCAGTAGAGAGAGCTGAGATCCTGCACAGTGAGCTGAGATCCTGCACAGTGAGCTGAGTGAGTGCCTGTAGAGAGCTGAGATCCTGCACAGTGAGCTGAGCGAGTGCCTGTAGAGAGCTGAGATCCTGCACAGTGAGCTGAGATCCTGCACAGTGAGCTGAGATCCTGCACAGTGAGCTGAGTGAGTGCCAGTAGAGAGAGCTGAGATCCTGCACAGTGAGCTGAGTGAGTGCCAGTAGAGAGAGCTGAGATCCTGCAGTGAGCTGAGTGAGTACCTGTAGAGAGAGCTGAGATCCTGCACAGTGAGCTGAGATCCTGCACAGTGAGCTGAGATCCTGCACAGTGAGCTGAGTGAGTGCCTGTAGAGAGAGCTGAGATCCTGCACAGTGAGCTGAGCGAGTGCCTGTAGAGAGAGCTGAGATCCTGCACAGTGAGCTGAGTGAGTGCCTGTAGAGAGAGCTGAGATCCTGCACAGTGAGCTTAGATCCTGCACAGTGAGCTGAGATCCTGCACAGTGAGCTGAGATCCTGCACAGTGAGCTGAGATTGTCTCTGAGGTGTGGTTCATAACCCCCCCCACCTCTGACTCTCGCAGTGACTGAGCTACCTCTAATGAACTGCTCACACAGGAGGTCAAAGTGTTATTCCTGAGAATCCTGTTTTAGTGCACATTCAGTATACAGAACAGATCCACTCACTGCGCAGTGATGGAAATCAGCCTCCTATTGCAGACAGCGCAAGAGCGGAAAACCTGGTCTGGCTCACACAACTCTGCAATGGGAGTTCTGTTGTTGTCATCGTCATCGTCTCAGACTGCTGGAATGGGTCTTGCTATTATTATTATTTGCCCCACAGAACGGATGTAGAACTATTACTGACAGTAAAAGTCTCTCCCTCTCTCCTCTCCCCCACCCCACTGCAGGCATTCCCTCTGGAAGTGACCAAGCTGATCTACTGCTCCCGAACCGTCCCCGAGATAGAGAAGGTGAGTCACACTGTCACTCTCACCCCCTGACCTCTCCATCCCACTGTCACTCACCCCCTGACCTCTCCACCCCAATGTCACTCTCACCCCTGACCTCTCCATCTCGCTGTCCTCCTCCCCCCTGACCTCTCCATCCCATTTTCACTCTCACCCCCTGACCTCTCCATCCCGCTGTCACTCTCACCCCCTGACCTCTCCATCTCGCTGTCACTCTCACCCCCTGACCTCTCCACCCCAATGTCACTGTCACCCCCTGACCTCTCCATCTCGCTGTCACTCTCACCCCCTGACCTCTCCACCCCAATGTCACTCTCACCCCCTGACCTCTCCATCTCGCTGTCACTCTCACCCCCTGACCTCTCCATCCCATTTCACTCTCACCCCAGGGTCCTCCATCCCACTGTCACTCTTACCCCCTGACCTCTCCATCCCACTGTCACTCTCACCCCTGACCTCTCCACCCAAATGTCACTCTCCCCCCTGACCTCTCCACCCAAATGTCACTCTCACCCCTGACCTCTCCACCCCAATGTCACTCTCACCCCCTGACCTCTCCACCCCAATGTCACTCTCACCCCCTGACCTCTCCACCCTAATGTCACTCTCACCCCCTGACCTCTCCACCCCAATGTCACTCTCACCCCCTGACCTCTCCACCCTAATGTCACTCTCACCCCCTGACCTCTCCATCCCGCTGTCACTCTCACCCCCTGATCTCTCCACCCCAATGTCACTCTCACCCCCTGACCTCTCCATCCCGCTGTCACTCTCACCCCCTGATCTCTCCACCCCAATGTCACTCTCACCCCCTGACCTCTCCACCCCAATGTCACTCTCACCCCCTGATCTCTCCATCCCGCTGTCACTCTCACCCCTGATCTCTCCACCCCAATGTCACTCTCACCCCCTGACCTCTCCACCCCAATGTCACTCTCACCCCCTGACCTCTCCAACCCACTGTCACTCTCACCTCATGGTTCTCCCCAGGAATTCTGTACAGCCGGGTGGCAGAACATTATAGCTGGGAGCACTTTTAGCAGAAAAATAAACTTGCCTTACCTTAAATATATAATACAACAAATAATTTGAATAATGTTTTGTCTTTTGTTGACTATATCTGGTTGCACTTTTTTATGTTCTACATTTCTGTTTTATTATGATAAATTACCGTGCTTATTTTGGCACTCTGATTTGACTGGGGAAAGGTAAGTTTCAGGGCATTTTGTTAATGGATGTCTGTTTTTGTTTTTCGCTGTTCTACATTTTTTGAATGCAATTGTTCATTTTAACCATTTTTTTTACACAACAGCACTCACACACGTTTGGTCACCATCAGAACTCTTGTATGAAAGCGGAGTGTAATAATCCAGCACTTAAGCATTTGTATGTCAGCTAACAAGTGTTCAGCTGATATCCCATCACGCCTTTCTTCTTAAAGGCGTACAGCCTCTATATATGAACCCCCAAGATCTCTCACAAGCACATTTTTTTCACGATATCACAACAAAAGGAATATGCCTTTTTTTTTTTTGCATATGTATAGCTATTATGTACTATATATAACTTTACAGTACAATAATCAGACAAAAAATGGACTGAATGATAATACCCTAAAATAATCTTAATATTTTTTAATAAAGTAGCCGGCGCAAATATAGTACTAGGCGGTGGATTGCGTGATCGCTGGCTTATTTTGAAAACCCAAAAACGCGTAAATGATCTAGTCTGCTAGAAGCGCAATCAATCCTTATTGTTAAAGGCACAGTAGCATCTGCAAGACGGGCGGATCAGGTTTTTTCAGCCGGGCTGCAAGAGCCACTTTGCTGGGTGGTGCGCCCAGCTGAAAAGGCCTGGGGAGAACCCTGTCAACCCTGACCTCTCCATCCCACGGTCACTCTCACCCCCTGACCTCTCCATCCCACTGTCCCCCTTAACCTGACCTCTCCATCCCTCTGTCACTCTCACCCCTGACCTCTCCATCTCACTGTCACTCTCACCTCCTGACCTCTCCATCCCGCTGTCACTCTCACCCCCTGACCTCTCCATCCCACTGTCCTCTCACCCCCTGACCTCTCCATCTCGCTGTCACTCTCACCCCCTGACCTCTCCACCCCAATGTCACTCTCACCCCTGACCTCTCCATCTCGCTGTCACTCTCACCCCTGACCTCTCCACCCCACTGTCACACTCACCTCCTGACCTCTCCATCCTCCTCTACTCCCTCTCAACCAAACACTGACCTCTCCCTCCCCCTCCCCCTCTACTCCTCCTCAACCAATCACCTTCCTTCCCTTCCCCTCTCCTCTCTTCTTCTCTCCTCTCTCCACTCTCAGGTGGTTGAGGAGCTGCGGAGACTCATTGATTTCTTTGTGCCTCAGGTGGTGGAGGAGCTGTGGAGGGTCATTGATTTCTTTGTGTCTCTCAGGTGGTGGAGGAGCTGCGGAGGCTCATTGATTTCTATGAGAAGGAGACAGGGGAGCGGAGCAGCTTTCTGGCCCTGGCCCTGTCCTCCAGGAAGAACCTGTGTGTGCATCCGGAGGTGAGACCCCAAAACACTACATCCTGTTCCCTATATCTCTACTGCTCACTACACATTACACACTGCATCCTGAGGTGAGAACACTACACCCTGCACCCTGCACTATACTCTACACTATACTATACCCTGCACCCTGTACCCTACACTATACCACACCCTACACACTGCACCCTAGACCCTACAAGATGCTCCCTACACACTACACGCCACACCCTGCACACTGCACCCTGAGGTGAGAACCATGCACACTACACCCGGCACACTGCACCCTGAGGTGAAAACCATGCTCCTTACACCCTATACCCTACATCCTGCACCATGCACCCTATACTCTGCACCATACACATTACACCCTTCTATCTACACCCACCTCTCTACACACTACACTGTACACTCTACTCCCTGAGGTGAGAACCCTGCTCCCTGCTCCCTACACCCTGCACTCTACCCCATGTACCGTACACCTCACAAACTGCACCTTCCTCCCTAAACTATACACCTCCCTGCACCCTACAAGCTGCACCCTTCTCTCTTCTCTCAGGTGAGCTCCCTGCGGTTTGGGAAGGAGGTTGATGGAAAGTGTCACAGTCTGACGGCTTCGTATATCCGAGCTCAGCGCCACTCCGACCCCTCAGTGCAGACCTGCCGCTTCTACGAGGTGAGTCCCATTGTGTGTACCCCTGTGTGTCCCTCCCCCAGTGCTCTCTCCCAGCGTCTGTACCCCTGTCACTCGCCCAGTCACTGTACCTAACCCCGTCCTCTCCAGTCACTGTACCTAACCCCCCATCCTCTCCAGTCACTGCCCCAGTCTCTCCGTGAGTCCTGTCTCCCAGTCTGTACTTGACACTCCCCCACGCACCCCCCCAGTACACTCTCTCCAGGAGTTTGGTGCAGTGGGCCAGGAGGTTCCTCTCTTCTTTCATCTCTCATCCCCCTCTCCTCTCTGTCTCTCTCTCCAGGAGTTCGATGCTCTGGGCCGACAGGTCCCCCTCCCCACCGGGATCTACAACCTGGATGATCTGAAGAACTTCGGCAGGAGGAGGGGCTGGTGCCCGTACTACCTGGCCAGATACTCTGTGAGAGGAGGGGAAGGGGAAGGGGAAGGGGAAGGGGAAGGGGAAGGGGAAGGGGATGGGCATGGGGAAGGGGAAGGGGATGGGCATGGGGATGGGCATGGGATGGGGATGGGGATGGGGATGGGGATGGGGATGGGGATGGGGAGGCTGGTGCTCATTTTACCTTGTAAAATGTGAGAGGGGTGCAGTGTGCTGAGCTGTGCTGATCAGCTGTGTTTAACCCTGCCACATGTAATCCCTGTAATCACACTGCAGTGTTCAGCACATCACAGAGCAGTCCCAATGCAGGGTAGGTGCTGCTCTTGGTTACCAGTGAGGATGTCATTTCTGATAGCTGCACAGACACAGTCTCCAGCCAGCGCTGTACAGCAAACTGCAGTCACACAAACCAGCTGTCACACAATCCTGCTATGTCAAACTGTGTTATCATCAGCAAACTGCACAACATCAAACACCCTCTCTCTTCTCCCTCTCTCCCCCTCCCCTCTTAGATTCTCCATGCTAACGTAGTGGTGTACAGCTATCACTACCTGCTGGACCCCAAGATCGCGGACCTTGTCTCTAAAGAGCTGGCCAAGAAATCTGTGGTGGTGTTCGACGAGGCTCACAACATAGGTAACAACTCTTCCAACTCTCTCCCCCTCTATCTCCCGTCACCCCTTCCTTCCCTCCTCTTTCTGTCTTCCCTCTCCCTCTCTCCTCACCTCTCCTTCTTTCTCTGTCCCTCTCTCTCCTCCTCACCCTCAGTAATGTTAGTATTTGTTTTTCTCATCAGATAACGTCTGCATCGACTCCATGAGTGTGAACATCACCCGGAGGACCCTGCATCGAACCCAGAGCAACATCGAGACACTGCAGAACACTATCCAGAGGTAGGTCTCACTCCCTCTCACTCTCCCATACTCTGCAGAGTGTCTGATGTCTGTCTCTGTCTGATGTCTGTCTCTTCTCCTGGATCAAGGAGATAGACAGGGCCTGGCTGCGGGTGCTGTTCCCTGTTTGATACTCACTCTCTCTTTCTCTCTGTCTCAGGATCAAAGAGACGGACGCATCGCGGCTGCAGGAGGAGTACAGGCGATTGGTGGAGGGGCTGAAGGAGGCGAATGTTGCCAGGGAAACGGACGTGTATCTGTCCAATCCGGTGCTGCCTGATGAGATCCTGCAAGGTCAGGCAGAGTCACAGTGTGTGTGAACCTCTATAGAATCACCAGGGGAGTCCCTTGTAGAAATTAATAAGGAATTAAAACAACAACACGTTAGTTAATGTTTTTTTTTCTCAGTGCATCATCCGTGAGTATAAAATGATTGCAATTCCGAACTCCGTTGTAGATTTCAACAATTAGATACAGATACAGTACAGCAGCTGGGTACCCTATTTTCCTTAAGCACAGGTGATAATAGAATCAACGATTGAATACACATGTTTGCATTGTTATACCATTTCTTAACCAATCAGAAATTCTCCTTTTAATGACGTACATTCTTATTAACCAGTAATAAGAACATAAGAACATAAGAAAGTTTCCAAACGAGAGGAGGCCATTCAGCCCATCTTGCTTGTTTGGTTGTTAGTATCTTATTGATCCCAGAATCTCATCAAGCAGCTTCTTGAAGGATCCCAGGGTGTCAGCTTCAACATCATTACTGGGGAGTTGGTTCCAGACCCTCACAATTCTCTGTGTAAAAAAGTGCCTCCTATCTTCTGTTCTGAATGCCCCTTTATCTAATCTCCATTTGTGACCCCTGGTCCTTGTTTTTTTTCAGGTCAAAAAAAGTCCCTGGGTCGACATTGTCTATACCTTTTAGGATTTTGAATGTTTGAATCAGGTCGCTGCGTAGTCTTCTTTGTTCAAGACTGAATAGATTCAATTCTTTTAGCCTGTCTGCATACGACATGCCTTTTAAACCCAGGATAATTGTGGTTGCTCTTCTTTGCACTCTTTCTAGAGCAGCAATATCCTTTTTGTAACAAGGTGACCAAGGTCCGCTTTCATTTTATTACCTTAAGTGATTGTAACATCAAAGCCTGTTTGATGCTCCCCTCAGGAAACCACAACATCATACATTTTAGTCTTGTCTTGAAGATTTTAGCCCCAAAATGTTATCTCTAAGAAAGCACAGGGTCCTCTTTTTTTTAAACTGCCATGTGGTGCACTTCAAAGCTTCCTCCTTAACGTCTGTTTCCTGCTCCAGTAATTAATATTAAACCCAAATTGTCTTCTATCTTTAAAACCCAAATACTCAATCTAAAACCCAATACATTTTGTAAACTATAGTTCCTTATAAAGTGCATGTTCCTCCAACACCCCGCTTTATCTATGTGTGTGTTCATGTCTCCCTGTCTCTCCTCTCCTCTGTGTATAGAAGCGGTCCCCGGCAGTATCCGCTCTGCTGAGCACTTCGTTGGGTTCCTGAAGCGGCTGCTTGAGTACCTGAAGTCTCGGCTCCGGGTTCAACACATGGTGCAGGAGAGCCCGCCGCAGTTCCTCAAGGACGCCTTCGAGAAAGTGTGCATCGACCGCAAGCCTCTCCGGTAACAATCCCCTCGCAATGCTCCCCTCACCCCTCCCTCACCCCTCCCTCACAATGCTCCCTCACCCCCTCCCTCACAATGCTCCCCTCACAATGCTCCCCTCACCCCCTCCCCTCACAATGCTCCCTCACCCCCTTCCCTCACCCCCTCCCCTCACAATGCTCCCCTCACCCCCTTCCCTCACCCCTTCCCTCACCCCTCCCCTCACAATGCTCCCTCACCCCTTCCCTCACCCCTCCCCTCACAATGCTCCCCTCACCCCCTCCTCACAATGCTCCCTCACCCCTTCCCTCACTCCCTCCCCTCACAATCCCCTCACCCCTTCCTCACCCCTCCCCACAATGCTCCCTCACCCCTCCTCACAATGCTCCCTCACCCCTTCCCTCACCCCTCCTCACAATGCTCCCCTCACCCCTCCCTCACAATGCTCCCCTCACCCCTTCCCTCCTCCCTCCTCACAATGCTCCCCTCCTCCCTCCCCTCCAATGCTCCCCTCACCCCTCCCCTCACAATGCTCCCCTCACCCCTCCCTCACAATGCTCCCTCACCCCTTCCCTCACCCCTCCCTCACAATGCTCCCTCACTCCTCCCCTCACAATGCTCCCCTCACCCCCCTCCCCTCACAATTCTCCCCTCACCCCCTCCCACAATGCTCCCCTCACCCCCCCCCTCACAATTCTCCCTCATCCCCTTCCCTCTCAACACTCCCTCACCCCCACACCCTCTCAACGATCCCTCACCCCTCCCCTCTCAACTCCCCTCACCCCACACCCTCTCAACGCTTCCCTCACCCCTCCCCTCTCAACACTCCCCCTCTATGCTCCCCACCCCTTCCCCTCTCAACGCTCCTCCCCCCCCCCTCGCCTTTGAGAAAGTGTGCATCAACTGCAAGCCTCTGAGTTAACAACCCCCCTCCACAACCCCCCACCCAGATCTCTGCTGTGTCTCACTCTCTCTCTGTCACTCTCTCACACTCAGGTTCTGTGCAGAGCGGCTGCGTTCTCTCCTGCGCACTCTAGAGATCGCTGATATCGCTGATTTCTCCGCCGTCACCCTCATCTCCAACTTTGCTACGCTGGTCAGCACCTACAGCAAAGGTACCGTCCACCACCTGTCTACCACTTGACTACATCTCCACCTGACTACACTTCCACCTGACTACACCTCCACCTGTCTCCCGCCTGACTACACCTCCACCTGATTACACCTCCACCTGATTACACCTGCACCTGTCTCTCATCAGACTACACCTTCACCTGACTACACCTCCACCTGTCTCTCATCAGACTACACCTTCACCTGACTACACCTCCACCTGTCTCCCGCCTGATTACACCTCCGCCTGATTACACCTCCACCTGATTACACCTGCACCTGATTACACCTGCACCTGTCTCTCATCAGACTACACCTTCACCTGACTACACCTCCACCTGTCTCTCATCAGACTACACCTTAACCTGACTACACCTCCACCTGATTACACCTGCACCTGTCTCTCATCAGACTACACCTTCACCTGACTACACCTCCACCTGTCTCTCATCAGACTACACCTTAACCTGACTACACCTCCACCTGTCTCCCGCCTGACTACACCTCCACCTGTCTACACCTCCACCTGTCTTCCATCTCACTACACCTCCCCTGTCTTCCACCTGACTACACCTCCACCTGTCTCTCATCTGACTACACCTCCACCTGTCCCTCATCTGACTACACCTCCACCTGTCTACACCTCCACCTGTCTCCCTAGGAGTAGGGTATGGTGTAACTCTTTTATTAACCCCCCCAGGTTTCACGATCATCATCGAACCCTTTGAGGACAGGACCCCCACCATCGCCAACCCCATCCTGCACTTCAGGTGAGAAAGATAGAGGGGGGCGGGGGGCGGGGAGAGGAGGAATTCTGTTTTAGAAGATCAATAGCCTCGTTAATGCTGGGGAGGAATCAGTGCTGTAGATAATACAGGGGAGGAGGAGGGGGAAGGGGCATGGGGATTATTATTATTATTATTATTATTATTATTATTATTATTATTTATTATTATTTATTTCTTAGCAGGCGCCCTTATCCAGGGCGACTTACAATAAATAAGCAAATACATTTCAAGTGTTACAATACAAGTAATACAATAAGAGCAAGAAATACAATAACTTTTGTTCAAGCAAAGTACAAGTGTGACAAACCACAATTCAATAATACAGCAGATAATAGTGATAGTTACATCAGGATATGATTAAATACAAAATACTACAGGTTAAACACTTGGCAGATTACAGTATTCTGAAGTACAGGATTAAATGCAGTAAAATAGGGGCAGATAAGAGCAAAATAAAGCACATTTAAATGAAGGGTGATAGTGTCCCAGGATACAAACAGAGGAGTTCTACAGGTGCTGTTTGAAGAGGTGAGTCTTAAGGGAGGCGCCTGAATGTGGTCAGGGACTGGGCAGTCCTGACATCTGTAGGAAGGGTCATTCCACCACTGCGGAACAAGGGTGGAGAAGGAGGCGGCTCTGGAGGCAGGGGCGTGGAGGGAGGTAGAGCCAGTCTACCTCCCCTCTTAGTTGTATGGACTCCTCCATTGCTATCAAGCCTGTGTTTGAGCGCTTCCAGACGGTCATCATCACCTCCGGGGTAACTTCCCCCCACCCTTTTCTCACTGATTCTTCTCACTGACTCTCTTTGCTCATGTGTGTTGTGCGCTGGAGCAGTCAGGTTAAGTAACTGAGCGGCTCCGAGCCAGAATTCCCCCTCACTCTAATCATTGATGGAATCTGTTCAGGGGGAGCGGGAGTGAGCAGGACGTTAGACGCTTCTTTTACTGAGCGGCTCACTTACTCAACGCACCCTGTGTCAAGGCTCTGTATAGCGGTGTCGAGGCACTGTGGGTGTGCTGAGTAAGTGAGACGCTCACCCTCTTAAGGATCCCCTGAGCAGCTCAGAACTACAGAGCAGATTCCATCAGTGATCAGAGTGAGGGGGAAATTCTCACTCTGTGCCGCTCAGTTACTTAACACAGCCACTATAACTGGAATCTGTCGCTGTCTCTCAGACTCTCTCTCCGCTGGATATCTACCCCAAGATTCTGGACTTCCGCCCCGTTACCATGGCATCCTTCACCATGACCCTCGCACGGGCCTGTCTCTGCCCACTGGTGAGGAGGAGGGGGGTGAGGGAGGGAGTGTGAGAGGAAGGAGTGAGGGATGGTGAGAGGGTGAGGGGATGGAGGGAGAAAATGAGGAGGGAGTGAGTGTCAGTGCTATACGGCAGTGTCTGTGAGGAGTGAAGCAGTCTGTGTGAGGGAGACACTCCTGCTATTTTAGTGTGTTTGAGTTACAGCAGCGTGTGGGCAGGGAGGGAGAAATTGCAGTCAGGTGTCTGTCTCTCTCTGTGTCTTTGTGTTGTGTCTGTGTGTGTCTTTACATGTTTGTGTGTCTGTCTGTTTGAGTGTGGAACTGCCAGCTCGCTCTCTCTCTCTGCAGATCGTTGGCCGTGGGAATGACCAGGTTGCGATCAGCTCGAAGTTCGAGACACGAGAAGATATAGGTGAGTCTGTCCTGCTACTGAACACCTCTGCACACGACACCCTGCAACTTACACCCTACACACCCTACACACTGCACTATGCTACTGAACACCTCTACACTGTAATGTTTTTGCAAATCTTGCAGCCCCTCTCCTCCTCCCCTCTGTTCTTCTCTTCTCCAGTCTTCACTCATTTTCTCTTTCTCTTAGCTGTGATCCGTAACTATGGTAACCTGTTGCTGGAGATGTCGTCGGTCGTGCCCGACGAGATTGTGGCTTTCTTTACCAGCTACCAGTACATGGAGAACATCGTGGCATCCTGGTATGAGCAGGTGAGACTGGAGAGTGAGGGGCTCGCGGAGCCGGGGGAGCGAGGGGCTCGCGGATCCAGGGCAGTGAGGGGCGAGGGGCTCGCGGATCCGGGGCAGCGAGGGGCTGGGATCTGGGGAGCGAGGGGCTCGCGGAGCCGGGGGAGCGAGGGGCTCGCGGAGCCGGGGAGCGAGGGCTCAGGGCCGGGCAGCGTGGGCTCATGAGCAGGGGGAACGATGGGAGCGGTGCTGGGGCAGGAGGGGCTCATGGAGCAGGGGGGGCGGGCTTCTTGGAGCTCCAGGGGAGTGAGGGGCTCGTGGAGCAGGGGGAGCGAGGGGCTTGCGGAGCCAGGGAAGCGATGGGCTCGCTGAGCCGGGGCAGTGAGGGGCTCGGGGGCTGATGACTGGGGGACTGTTAGCATACAGTATTCTCTGTGAGGTGATCTTCATCGAGACCCAGGATGCTGCCGAGACCAGCATGGCACTGGAGAAATACCAGGAGATCAGAGAGAGGAGGGGAGGGAGGGTGGGTTTGTTTACAGCAGGGCAGGGTGGGTCTATTTGGGGAGCAGGGCAGGGTGGGTCCTGTTTGGTGAGTGGGGAGGTGGGTCTGTATGGGGGAGGGAGGTGAGTCTGTTGGGGGAGCAGGGAGGAGGGGTTTATTTGGGGAGCAGGGAGGAGGGTGGGTTTGTTTGGGAGCAGGGAAGGAGGGTGAGTTGAGGGGCAGGGGGGAGGGTGGGTGGGTTGGTTTGGGAGCAGGGGTGGGAGGGTGGGTGGGTTGGTTTGGGGAGCAGGGGTGGGAGGGTTGGTTTGAGGGAGCAGGGGGGAGGGGTTTTGGGAGCAGGGGAAGGAGGGTGGGTGGGTTGGTTTGGGGGCAGGGGAGGGGGGGGAAGGAGGGTGAGTTTGGGAGCAGCAGGGGAGGGTGGGTGGGTTGGTTTGGGGAGCAGGGAGGGAGGGTGGGTGGGTTGGTTTGGGGGCAGGGAGGGAGGGTCGGTTTGGGGAGCAGGGAAGGAGGGTGGGTGGGTTGGTTTGGGGAGCAGGGGAGGGAGGAAGGAGGGTGAGTTTGGGGAGCAGGGGAGGGGTGTGGGTTGGTTTTGGGGAGCAGGGAGGGAGGTTTGTTTGGGGAGCAGGGGAAGGGTGGGTGGGTTGGTTTGGGGAGCAGGGTGGGTCTGTTTGAGTAGGGGAGGGAGGGTTTGTTTGGGGAGCAGGGGAGGGAGGGTGGGTGGGTTGGTTTGGGGAGCAGGGTGGGTCTGTTTGAGTAGGGGAGGGAGGGTTTGTTTGGGGAGCAGGGGAGGGAGGGTGGGTTTGTTTGGGGAGCAGGGGAAGGAGGGTGGGTTTGGGGAGCAAGGGAAGGAGGGTGAGTTTGGGGAGCAGGGAGGGTGGGTGGGTTGGTTTGGGGAGCAGGGGAGGGAGGGAAGGTTTGGGGAGCAGGGTAGGGAGGGTTTGGGGAGCGTTGGGGAGAAGGGGAGGGGCACAGTGGAGGAGCAGTGATTGTTTCCCTGAGAGCTGCTTCTCGTTCCAGGCCTGTGAAAACGGTCGGGGTGCAATCCTGCTGTCTGTGGCCAGAGGCAAGGTGTCAGAGGGGATCGATTTCGGTGAGTCGGGGAGCAGTGTTCTGATTTGATGTTTTTGTAAATTGGGGAGCAGAGGGGTATGGGGATTCATAACGATGTATAGTGACCTCATTAAAGCAGTAGCACATTTCTCATTAAACGCAGTCTGGATTGTTTTCACTGATCCTCTCTCCCACTCTCAGTTCATCACTTCGGCCGGGCGGTCATCATGTTCGGAGTCCCCTATGTGTACACACAGAGCCGCCTGCTCAAGGTCAGTGCACTCCTCCCTCTCTGTACTTGCTCATTCCCTAGTTATTCTGTTACTGTTTCCCCCTCTCACCTCTCTTGCACTGTCTCAGCCTTTCTGTGTGTGTGTGTGTGTGTGTGTGTCTCTCTTTCTCTCTCTCACTTCCACCCTATCCTCAGTTGTCCCCTCCCCCTCCCCCCGCTCTCTCAGGCTCATCTGGGGTACCTCCTCTCTTTCTCACACCCTCCCCCGACCTCTCTCTCTCACACACCCTCTCTCTTTTCTCACCCCCTGTCACACTTCCTCCCTCTCAAGGCTTGTCTGGGGTACCTGAGTCTCCTCTGTCTTTCTCACACACACCCCCTCCATCCCTCTCTCTCTCTCACACACACACACCCTCCCTCTCTCTCTCACACACCCTCTCTCTTCTCACACCCCCTGTCACACTTCCTCCCTCTCAAGGCTTGTCTGGGGTACCTGAGTCTCCTCTGTCTTTCTCACACACACCCCCTCCATCCCTCTCTCTCTCTCACACACACACACCCTCTCTCTCTCACACACCCTCTCTCTTCTCACACCCCCTGTCACACTTCCTCCCTCTCAAGGCTCGTCTGGAGTACCTGCGGGATCAGTTCCAGATCAGAGAGAACGACTTTCTGACCTTCGATGCCATGAGACACGCAGCCCAGTGTGTGGGGAGAGTGATCCGGGGCAAGACTGATTACGGGCTCATGATCTTCGCAGACAAGGTGAGAGGGGGTAGGGCTGCCTCGCACACACTGCAGCGTGGGTAAACTGACAAACTCTCAACATGCTTTTAAAAACTCACTTCCTCTCACCACTCCTTTGATCATTCCTCCTGCCCCCCCCCGCCAGCGTTACGCTCGTGCTGACAAGAGAGGGAAGCTTCCTCGCTGGATCCAGGAGCACATCACTGACAGCAGCCTGAACCTGACCATCGACGAGACTGCAGCTCTCCAAGCACTTCCTGAGAGACATGGCTCAGCCCTTCCGCAAGGTACCCCCCTCCCCTACACACTCTCCCCACACACTCCTCCCCCTCACACATCAATGAGTCTATGCAGCTCTCCAAGCACTTCCTGAGAGATGGCTCAGCCCTTCTGCCAGGTGGGAGATGGATAGAGATGGATACAGTGATGTCTGGATTGAGAGATGGTTAGAGGTGCATAGAGATGGATACAGTTCCAGACTCCCACAATTCTCTATGTAAAAAAGTGCCTCCTATTTTCTGTTCTGAATGCCCCTTTATCTAATCTCCATTTGTGACCCCTGGTCCTTGTTTTTTTTCAGGTCAGAAAAGTCCCTTAGGTCGACATTGTCGATGCCTTTTAGAATTTTGAAAGCTTGAATCAGATCGCCGAGTAGTCTTCTTTGTTCAAGACTGAATAGGTTCAGTTAATTTAGCCTGTCTGCATATGACATGGCTTTTAAACCCAGAATAATTCTGGTCGCTCTTCTTTGCACTCTTTCTAGAGCAGCAATATCCTTTATGTAGCGAGGTGACCAGAACTGAACACAGTATTCTAGATTGAGGTCTTACTTCCCTCTATATATCCGAGCATTTTGTTGGGTTTTTCTATAGCTTCCCTAGATGAAATCATTTTGAGTCAACATAAACTCCTAGGTCTTTTCATAGATTCCTTCTTCAATTTCAGTATCTCCCATATGATATTTATAATGCACATTTTTATTGCCTCGTGCAGTACTTTACACTTCTCTATTAAATGTCATTTGCCATGTCTGCCCAGTTCTGAATGCTGTCTAGATCATTTTGAATGACCTTTGCTGCTGCAACAGTGTTTGCCCTCCTCCTTTTTTTTGTGTCATCTGCAAATTTAACAAGTTTGCTTACTATACCAGAAACTAAATCATTAATGTAGATTAGGAATAGCAGAGGACCTAATACTGATCCCTGTGGTACACCACTGGTTACCTCGCTCCATTTTGAGGTTTCTCCTCTAATCAGTACTTTCTGTTTTTTACATGTTAACCACTCCCTAATCCATGTGCATGCATTTCCTTGAATCCCTACTGCATTCAGTTTGAGAATTAATCTTTTATGCGGGACTTTGTCAAAAGCTTTCTGGAAATCTAAATAAACCATGTCATCTGCTTTTGCAATTATCCATTGTCGATGTTGCATCCTCAAAAAAATCAAGCAGGTTAGTTAGACACGATCTCCCTTTCCTAAAACCATGCTGACTGTCTCCCAGGATACTGTTACCATATAGGTAATTTTCCATTTTGGATCTTATTATAGTTTCCATAAGTTTACATATAATATAAGTCAGGCTTATTGGTCTGTAGTTACCTGGTTCGGTTGTGTCTCCCTTTTTGTGGATCGGTATTACGTTTGCAATTCTCCAGTCTGTCGGTACAACCCCTGTGTCAAGAGACTGTTGCATAATCTTGGTTAGCGGTTTGTAAATAACTTCTTTCATTTCTTTGAGTACTACCCAGGGGATTTGTTTTAAGAGCTCCTAGTCCCTTTAACACTTCTGCCTCTGTTATGCTAAAGTTATTTAAAACTGGATAGGAACAGGTCGACATGTGGGGCATGTTGTCCATATCCTCCTTTGTAAAAACTTGTGAAAAGTAATCATTTAATATGTTTGCTATTTTTTTTCTCTTCATCTGTGATTTTGCCATTTGTATCTCAGAGACATTTTACTTCCTCCTTGAATGTTCTTTTGCTGTTGTAATATTGGAAAAACATTTTGGAATTGGTTTTAGCCCCCTTAGCAGTATTGATTTCTACCTCTCTCTGAAAGCCTGAAACTCTTTCTGTGTACTTTGTTCTTGGTCCCTTTTAAACGCTCTGTAAAGTGCCTTTTTTCTCTGGATATTTTTTTTAACTGATCTATTAAACTATTTTGTTTTAGATTTTTTATTTGTCTACTTTTGGGATGTAATTGTTTTGCGCCTCTAGTACTACATTTTTTAAAAATAGCCATGCTTTTTCTGTGGATGTTTTCTCTATTTTGCTCCAGTCTACTTCTCTTAGTCTGTTTCATTCCCCATTCCCTCATAGTTTGCCTTTTTAAAATTGTAAACCTTAACTTTAGTCGTTACTTTTGTGGTTTTAAAAATCACTTCAAATGAGACCATGTTGTGATCTGAGTTTGCCAATGGTTATCTAACCTCTGTTGTAGTTATTCTGTCTTCGTTATTTGAAAAGACTAAATCAAGGGATGCCTCATTTATCATTTCTACCATTTCAATTTCGGCTGTCTTGCTCCCCATCTGATTGACAGATGGGTAGAGATGGATACAGTGATGTGTGGATAGAGCTGTATGGATTGATTGCTGGATGTTTAGAGATGGATGGATGGTTAATTATGGGTCAGTAGAGATGGATACAATGATGTCTGGATAGAAATGGGTAGAGGTGCATAGAGATGGATACAGTGTTGTCTGGATTGAGAGATGGGTAGAGATGGATAGTTTTGTCTGGATTGAGATGAGTAGAGGTGGATAGAGCTGTATGGATTGATTGCTGGATGGTTAGATATGGATGGATGGATGGATGGAGAGATGGGTGGCTAATGATGGGTCAGTAGAGATGGATACAGTGATGACTTGATTCCTGTTTCCTCTGATTTCAGGAGGATCAGCTGGGTCTGTCTCTGCTCACTCTGGACCAGCTTCAGTCTGAGGAGATGCTGAAGAAGATCGCCCAGATCGCACACCAGATATAACAACACAGTGTCTACACAATACAATCACACAACACAATATAACCTGACACACACAGAGCTGCAGTGTGAGGAGATCATGCAGATCACACAACACAATACATAGAAACTGCTCAGCACACAGTCACTCAGACACTCACGCACACTGCTAGGAATGAAGAGCCCAATGCAGAGTGCATTGCCATTCATCTCATCACAGTGACTGCAGGCACCCTGAGCTCTCTTCAGGGTTTGGGATTCTTTTTGTTTGTATTTAATGTGTTTATATTTGATGCTAAAGTGCAACAATAAAATAAGCTTTTTCATACTCCAGTCTTACTTTATCTGAATCAGTTCTGAGTTCATTTTGAACATGATACAGAGGGTCTGTAATTCGGAGTTCATTTTATGTGACTGTTTAAATATGATGGGGTCTGTTATTATTAAACTCTCACTGACCTGAAGGAAAGAAGCTCCTGGTCTGCTCTCTGAAATCAGAACCAGATCTCAATTAGAACCAGAGTGAGTCACACAATCAGAACCAGAATCAGAACCACTCGATCAAAATCTCAATATAAAATCAGTCTATTGAAACCACACTCATTCTGCTGCAGCCGGTAACTCTTACAGACTGAATCCTAACACTGTGCAGCCAGGCTGGGTCTGCTAGTGATGAAGATTCTGTCCTGCCTTAGTGCAGCACATACCCCCAGTCACCTCTGCACCCCTCGATCAGAGACTGACTAGAAACCAGGACGGGGCAGGGGCTCGGACCACTAACACAGCATAGCTGTCTTTGCTACTGAGACACCTGCTAGATGTGCGGCCACTACCATGCTTCTTTAGAAGGCTGTTAGATCAGGGGTGTCCAGTCTCACGGTCCTGGAGGCCATTCCACTGCAGGTTTAACAGGATCAATTATATAATTTACTACTTCTGGGTCTAGATGGAGGCTGTATTGATTCAATTAAATTAAAGCTGTTCAGAGAAACACAGCAATGTTAAAGGGCTTTGATATGGGTCTGAGTTGCTAACAAGAAATGAAACCGCTGACAAAAAATACTTTTAAATATCTGGACTTTATTTTACACTTTCTTTCCAGGACATGTCTTATAAATATCTGAGGGATACACAGTGTAGACAGTACAGAAATACAGACAAGACTGATCCTCTCATGGATTATTGCGCTCTGGTTGTATGCTGTGATCCTCTCCTGGATTATTGAGCTCTGGTTGTGATGCACTGATCCTCTCCTGGATTATTGCGCTCTGGTTGTATGCTGTGATCCTCTCCTGGATTATTGAGCTCTGGTTGTATGCTGTGATCCTCTCCTGGATTAATGAGCTCTGGTTGTGATGCGCTGATCCTCTCCAGGATTATTGAGCTCTGGTTGTGATCCTGTCCTGGATTAATGAGCTCTGGTTGTGATGCACTGATCCTCTCCTGCATTGCTGTACTTGCTGATTCCTCACACAGACAGATGTATAATCAGGAATTGTAACCCCCCCAGTAGCAGGTCCAGCCTGGACCACATTAAGATGACCAGGAGAGGATCCTTTGTTATACCAAAATTATTTTACAGGAGGACTGACACAGCTAAGACTGTCAATGTGATTATGAGAGTCAGACTGTGGATCAGTGAGACTCGGCATTGTGTGCTGTTTGAGCTCTGTGTGGATCAGTGAGACTCGGCACTGCATGCTGTTTGAGCTCTGTGTGGATCAGGGAGACTCGGCATTCTGTGCTGTTTGAGCTCTGTGTGGATCAGTGAGACTCGGCATTGTGTGCTGTTTGGGCTCTGTGTGGATCAGTGAGACTCGGCATTGTGTGCTGTTTGAGCTCCGTGTGGATCAGCGAGACTCTGCATTGTGTGCTGTTTGAGCTCCGTGTGGATCAGCGAGACTCGGCACTGTTTGAGCTGCGTGTGGATCAGGGAGACCCCATCCCTTCGAGACTGGAGCTTCGGAAGGTCGTGGAGTTTGAGTTAGGGGGGAGACTACTGAAACACACCATGTCAAAACGGTTCCTATGTCACTTAGCTGCTTCTACTGAAGATCTCCTGCTTCTCTGTTTAATATTCTGGAGACATGATCTTAGACTGCTTATCACACAGTACAGTATGAATACAGTAAAGTACACACAGTCAAAATGATATTACAAACACACACTCCCATTCTACCTGCACACAGAGAGACAGTTCAAGTCGGGAGTGTCTTACTAGAGAAATTAACCTTTAAAGGGAGGACCAGTGATAATGTTATTAAAGCTAATAAGAGGTAAGAGAATGGATTTTAAAGCTGGTCAGCACTCTTTAAAGGGACTATTGCGTGCTCTGTTAACAGCAGTCTGACACGTGTGTAACATACACCAGGAGCATTTAAAATAATAATAATAATAATAATAATAATAATAATAATAAGTTTCTAAGTGTTTGGTGCCTCCCTCAAATCATGTTGAGAGTGTGTTTCTTGTGCACTCTTTGCTTTGTCTCTCATACAATGAGTGCAAGAGAATGAAACACACTCTCACCATGATTAGAGTTAGCCACCAAACACTTAGGAACATATTAGAAGTCATTAAAATCTAAACAAAAAAAACAGACAAAGCTAAAATCAGCGCACTGTATCTGCTGTGGTTGAAAGGTTTCTTTGTCTTTGCACAGCAGTCTTTGAGCACAGCTCCAGTGAGCGCTCTGGAGTTGGTTCAGCACCAGACTGCAATACACATGAAAACAGAAGAGAGCTGATTGAAACAGAACTGCAGCGCCGTGGAGAGGGAGACTGGTGCCCCCTGCAGGATCAACACAACAAGGGTGACGGGTGGTACAGTGTGTG
Source organism: Huso huso (assembly GCA_036884735.1). Lineage (NCBI taxonomy): Eukaryota > Metazoa > Chordata > Actinopteri > Acipenseriformes > Acipenseridae > Huso > Huso huso. The sequence continues at coordinate 14,917,226 of CM072696.1, read as the reverse complement.
TCACACACAAACACACATTGACAGAAAGACAGGTCCTGAGCAGTAGAGACTGTGTGAGGGCTGCATGTGTTCTTGATGTGTGCTGTGCTGGCTCTGTTCTTGATGGTGTGCTGGGTGTTCTTGATGTGTGCTGGCTCTGTTCTTGATGGTGTGCTGGGTGTCCTTGGTGTGTGCTGGCTCTGTTCTTGGTGTGTGCTGGGTGTTCTTGATGTGTACTGGCTCTGTTCTTGGTCTGTGCTGGGTGTTCTTGGTCTGTGCTGGGTGTTCTTGGTCTGTGCTGGCTCTGTTCTTGATGGTGTGCTGGGTGTTCTTGGTGTGTGCTGCCTCTGTTCTTGGTCTGTGCTGGGTGTTCTTGGTCTGTGCTGGCTCTGTTCTTGATGGTGTGCTGGGTGTCCTTGGTGTGTGCTGGCTCTGTTCTTGGTGTGTGCTGGGTGTTCTTTGATGCTCTGTTCTTGGCTCTGTTCTTGGTCTGTGCTGGGTGTTCTTGGTCTGTGCTGGCTCTGTTCTTGATGGTGTGCTGGGTGTTCTTTGTCTGCTGGCTCTGTTCTTGGTGTGTGCTGGGTGTTCTTGGTCTGTGCTGGCTCTGTCCTTGATGGTGTGCTGGGTGTTCTTTGTCTGCTGGCTCTGTTCTTGGTGTGTGCTGGGTGTTCTTGGTCTGTGCTGGCTCTGTTCTTGGTCTGTGCTGGCTCTGTTCTTGATGGTGTGCTGGGTGTTCTTGGTGTGTGCTGGCTCTGTTCTTGGTCTGTGCTGGGTGTTCTTGATGTGTGCTGCCTCTGTTCTTGGTGTGTGCTGGGTGTTCTTGGTCTGTGCTGGCTCTGTTCTTGATGGTGTGCTGGGTGTTGTTGGTGTGTGCTGGGTGTTGTTGGTGTGTGCTGGGTGTTTTTTAGTGTGTGCTGGCTCTGTGCTAGGTGTGTGCTGGCTCTGTGCTAGGTGTGTGCTGGCTCTGTGCTAGGTGTGTGCTAGCTGGCTGCATTCAGTGATCCGCGTCGAGCCAGACTCTCAGTGCTGGAGCTGAGGCCTCGGGACTCTGTCAGACTGCTAGGACTCGGCTGAGAGAGAGAGAGAAAATGAGAAATAACAGAAAATCATTCAATATAGCAGTGTACGATAGGGCTAATTCTTCCTACAATACCCACAATCCACTACATTAATAGAATACAGTTATGTACTGAATATGCAGCCAGTAGCGTAAGGTCTTTATCATCCGGTAACCAAAGAGTCACATGACCCCAATATAGCAGCTGTCGCAGGTCACAGGTCGAAGTTGAAGGGGGCCATCAGATTATAATATGAAGTCAGCATCTCAAATGGTTCCTGTTGAATGGCAGCCGCTTTTCATTGAATTAGAGAAAGGATTTCAAATCTAGGGTGTGAGACTGGGAGCTGGGAGGGGGCTCAGTGGAGCCTCAGTGCCATCTTTAAGCTCTAAAACCACAATGACTGCATCACTCTGATAAAGGGACGTCCGTAGCGAGGGGGTAATGAGGGACTCACCTGACAGGAGTCGGACGCAGCCTTCCCCCCCACGTTGAGCACGTTGAGGGAGTTTGCTCGCTTCATACTGTGGGAGAAAAGAACAGAGTGAGTGAGAGAAGGAGGAGGAGGAGGGGAGGAGGAGGGAGGAGGAGGGGGGGGCTCTCACCCAGGGTTCCGGGGCGCTGTCTCTGTCGCTCCCACTCCTTTCAGCTTCCTGACAAGCTTCTCACTGCTCCGGCGGATCGACTCTCGAAGCTTCGTGAACGAACCACTGCGCTTGAGACTGCCCAGCCCGTCCTGAGAGAGGGAGAGAGAGAGGAGGGAGAGAGTGTGTGAGTGCAAAGGGACAGGGTGATGGACAGAGTGCAGAAGTTGATCTGACCTGTGTGTTGCTCCCTTCTTCTGTGTGAATCCAAATGGGCCGCCCATCTCCTGAGAGAGGTAGGGGGAGAGAGATGGAGAAAAGAAGAGCATGTTAGTGGGAACTGGAATCACTTGCAGTATCACCCTGCCCTTAAAAGCTCGTCCCTAACTCTACTGACACAGAAACACAGAGGCAGCGCTGTACCGAGGGCTCGGAGAGTGACCACTGAACCCAGCAGACGGTCACACTGGAGACAGGGCTCCCCTCAACACCGCAGGACCGTCCTCAACATCGCAGGACCGTCCTCAACACCGCAGGGCTCCCCTCAACACCGCAGGACCATCTTCAACACCGCAGGGCTCCCCTCAACAACGCAGGGCTCCCCTCAACACCGCAGGACCGTCCTCAACACCGCAGGGCTCCCTTCAACACCGCAGGCCCGTCCTCAACACCGCAGGACAGTCCTTAACAACGCAGGACCGTCCTCAACACCGCAGGACCGTCCTCAACACCGCAGGGCTCCCCTCAACACCGCAGGGCTCCCCTCAACAATGCAGGGCTCACCTCAACACCGCAGGGCTCACTTCAACACCGCAGGGCTCCCCTCAACAACTCTCCTCTCTATCTCCCTCCCTCTCCTCCCCCCCGTGCATACGGTGTGTCTCGTACCCTCGACTGATCCGAACTCCCTCTCGTGTGCGTGTGTCAGGATCTCCTTGTAAAGAGCCTCCGCCTGCCGGTACTTCCCCTGTTTCAGGTAACACGAGGCCTGCAGACAAAAACCAAACAGTCAGACGCCCCTCTTCACCCCTCCCCTCCCCTCCCTATCCTACCCTACCCTTCCCTGCTCCCCTCTCTGTTTTCCTCTCCCCTCACCAGGTTGTTCTTGGTCTTGGCTACGTTGGGGTCATCGCTGCCCAGCCGGCTCTGGTAGATGTGCAGGGCTCTCTCATAGTAAAGCTCCACCTCCTGGTACTTGCCCTGGTTCTGGCAGAGCAGAGCCAGATTATTGAGCTGCTTCGCAACGTCAGGGTGGTCCGTCCCCAGGACCTGGAGAGAGAGGGTGGGGTCATTGTCATTCCTGCTGAGGTGCATCTCATTGACATGGGGGTCCTGCCCTAGTGTACGAGGGAGGGGGTGATGGGGCTCCTCACCTTCTCTCTGATCTCCAGGGCTCGTTTACACAGTGGCTCTGCCTCCTTGTATTTGCCCCTCTTCCCGTACAGCACTGCCAGGTTATTCAGCGTCGCTGCCACCTGCAAGCAGAGAGCGGTGTGACAAGGTGAACTCTGGAACTCTGGAATGCTACAGGAATGTCTCTGTGCTTCAGCAGTACAGCAGTAAGGACACCCACAATTAAAAACACATTTAGTTGGTCCCTGAACTGACCTTAATAGAAGTTTGAATGTATTTTAATTCTATTTTGTTCTTTACTGACTGCTGGGTGGTGACCATGCTCTATACTGACCAGTGGCTGGGTGACCATGCTCTATACTGACCGCTGGGTGGTGACCATGCTCTATACTGACCCCTGGCTGGGTGACTATGCTCTATACTGACCGCTGGGTGGTCCATTCCCAGAGTTTTCTCCCGAATAGCCAGGGCATCATTTAGAAGGTTTGCAGCCTCTTTGTATTTGTTCTGGTCTCTAAAAAAACAGAAACAAATCTTTAAACAGTGCAGGGGTTACAGAGAGATATAATACAACACTGGTGCATACAGACAGGAGAGTGGTGGAGAAAGCTGTATAGTATTGTCCTGTCCTGTCCTGTCCAACACAGCAGCACTGGGCAGGTCAGTGAAGTATACTACACAACCCCCCGAGAATATTAAGCAGTCCAGTTTAGTCCAGTCCAGTCTAATGCAATATCTGCCCCCCACCCCAGTCTTTAGATCCCTCAACATGTATAAGACTACCTAGTGTATGCAGTCCCCCCAGTGCAGTTTAGCCTAGTCTAAGCCCCGTCCCCTCACCAGTACACGAGTGCCAGGATGTTGAGCAATCTAGTATAAGCCCCGCCCCCTCACTGGTACACAAGTGCCAGGATGTTGAGCAGTCTAATATAAGCCCCGCCCCCTCACCGGTACACGAGTGCCAGGATGTTGAGCATGGTGGCCACGTCGGGGTGGTTGTGTCCGGAGGATTTCTCCAGGTCCTCGAGGGCCTGCTTGCACAGCGGCACGGCCACCTCGTAGCGGCCCTGAGAGGCATACTGGATCACCAGGTTATGAAGCGTGCGCAGCCGGGCCGGGATCTCATACCCACCCTGCTGAGCTGCTGCTGCTGCACTGCTGTGAGGCCGAGACACTGAGGAGAGAGACAGGACAAGCATCAACAACCAGCGTACTGGAGAGGAGAGGAGAGGAGAGGAATCTTATAACCACCCTGCTGCACTGCTGTGAGGCCGAGACACTGAGGAGAGAGACAGGACAAGCATCAACAACCAGCGTACTGGAGAGGAGAGGAGCGGAGAGGAATCTCATAACCACCCTGCTGCACTGCTGAGACACCGAGGAGAGAGACACAGAACACCAGCAATCAGGATACTGACAAGAGAAAGAGTGGGGAGAGAAACACATAGGACATCAAAAACCAATAACAAACAATTAGGGGAGGCAATGAAAGAAGGGAGGAGTCAAGATGTGAAAGAGACAGACAGAGAGAAAGAAAAAGAAAAGAAGCTCTTACTCTGGGATTGCTCCTCCTCGTCTGTGGGGAACAGGTCATCGAGAGAGTCCTTCAAAGAGGCAGTTTCCTTCTCATCCTGCAGGGGGAGACAAACAGGTCCTGAATAACAACACAGAGGATTGAGACTGAAACCCACTTCATCCTCCACTGTGAGGATACAGGGAGCAGTAATAGCTGCAGAGTTTGTAGCATCTGCCACAGGGCCAAAGACTGACAGTGAGACACTCCCTAGTTTCACAGTTCCTCCCCATCCCTCCCCAGTCTCACCAGTGCCCCGCTGTGCTCCTGGTCCTCATCGTATTTGCGGATGCTGCTCATGAAGCTCAGGTGTCTGTTCTGCTCCTCCAGGGTGACGAGCTCCTGCTCCCTCTCTCCCAGTCTCTGCTGGGTCCCGGCCAGCTCGTCACGCAGCCACTGGTTCTCCTGGCAGAGCCTCCGGACCTGAGCCCTCAGCTCCTGCTTCTCAGCCTCTAGCGCCCCCAGGTGGGCAGAGAGAGCCATCATCACCTGGATAGAGGTGGGAAGGAGAGGGGAAGACAGAGGTGAGGAGGGAAGAGATTAAGAGGAGGGAGAGGGGAGGCAGGTGAGCACTGGTGGTGGTGGTTCAGAGCTGCAGCAAGATTCCCTTCTCTCAACTTCCAATGATATCCCACCTACACCTACTCGGAATCGATTAAGTGTTTCAGGTGCGGAAGCGAGGGGCATGTAGTTAACTGTTCTGAGTATGAACAGGCGAGGAGGAGGCTGGCCAGAGTGCTGAGGGGAGAAACGCCGCTCCTGAGGCCGGTGTGCAGCACCCTAAACTGCAGACAGAGGGGGGTGGCGGAACTGCCAGTGAAAGTCAGCCAAACAAACAGGCTGATGGTCAGGGCAATAATAGCGCAGAGGTTCAAGGAGAAGAGACAGGTGATAGTAGCGGTGGTAGAGAGCAGCTACCCAATACACAGCCTAAATACTGAGGCTAATGGGCAGACTGAAGCTGTGAGATCCCAAGAACTGAGCAGCTCATAGCCAGACAAAGAAACTGGCTAAAAAAAGAAGCACTCAAAGGTCTGCTACCGATAGGCGTAGATAGAAAAGCCCGAAGAGCTAGCTAACTGTGCGGGGAAACAGAGCCAGCGCTGCCACTGCAGATAACAAGGACTCCTCCGGGTCTGATAGCGATGGCGAGGGAGGGGCTACAGATCCTTCTGTCACATCGCTGGCGAGTCAGGATTTCACAGGGAGGATACAGCCTCAACAGCATTAAAGATTTCTTAGAGAGGGGAAACGAAAGCCAAGGGGAATGTGGTTTTTGAATACCATTTTCCTGATATTAAGTTATTTGTAAATTCAGCTAAACACTTGATGAAGGCTTGGGCATTGAACATGTTAGATCAGGAGAGGTGGAGGATTAAGAACATTTTAAATAAGATAAGGGGTCGTTCAAAATCTACAAGCTAAAAGATGGATGGATCACATTTCTATCTTTTTATCCGTTTTCCTGTTCTCCCTTTTTAATTTTAATAGGCAGTTTAATGAAAAGTGCAGACGTAATGACAAGAGCTGCTGTTTCTGAATATTTAAAAAACATTGATGTTGCCGTTTTACAGGAAACACAGTGATTTGAATAAGGAATGGTAGGGGGGTGTTATTTTAAGTTATAGGTCTTCTTTGAGTGCAGGAATAGCAGTTTTATTTTTATTTAAACCACATTCTCTCATCTCAGATGAGATCATTCAGGGACGGCTGCTTGTAGTCAAAGCTGTAGTCGAACAAAAAAGCTTTGTTTTTATTAATGTTTTTGTGCCTACGGATAGAAGGGAGATAATGGAGTTTTTATCACTTTGAATGTAACAATGTCAAATTGTAACTCTAAAGAATATATTTTTCTTGAAGGGGATTTTAATTGCTCTATAAATGATAAATTAGATAGGAACCACATGGAGCCCCATGCTCAGTAAAAGACAGTATACCTGGTTGCAGATTAGGGATACCACCCTCTCTAGCTAGATTAGATCGGTTATTGTTTTAAACATCGTTTTAGCATTTTTACATAACCCTCACAGGAATATCAAACCACTGTCTTGTAATCTGTACTGTTTTAATCCCATCCCTAAAGCCAAGGAGTTCTCGTTGGTATTTTAACACACTTCTAACTCAATCTACATTTTAAGGAATGTTTTTGGTTTTTTTGGCAGAGGTGGAGAGAACAAAGTGGTGGGATGTTGGGAAGCTGCAGATCCGGCAGTAGTACACTGTGAGTGCCACAAAGAGCATCACTGAGTCGATAGGGTTCGTACACTTCAAAGAATGTACAATTCCAGGATTTTTTCATGACTTTCCATGACCTATTATTAAAATTTCCATGACCATTTTACCCATCAAGGGACATATTTTACATGATTTAAATAGGGTTGAGTGATTTGGCCATGATTATCATGCTTCATATATTTGGGCAACGCAGTGTTTGTCTAATTGTTGTAGTCATATTCAAAATAAAATACGTTGTGAGAAAAAAACAAAAAAAAAAAAAAACAGTAAATATAAGCTTTACCTTAGTCAATGTATTGCCATCCTTGCTTTAATAGACTTGCAGTGTTTAACTCATTTCCAAATTAAACACTGCAACAGTACCAATTACTGTAAAAACCTACCGGTAAATAAGTACCAGTTTTTTTGTTCATCTCCCTTTTTCGTTTCTTGTCTTTTCTTCCTCTTCTTCACTGTGTCACTCGCGCCATTTTTATTCTCTTAACTAGCATCACCATGGCCTGTAGGTAAAATGTTCTGCTTAGGTAAAATCCTTACTGCTTTTTTTAAATGATCCTTCAAGACCAGGGAAAGAGAAGAAAAAAAGACTGCAGGCTCTAAAACAGAGCAACGATTTCTCACACTTGCTTGTTATCACAGCACTTGCAATCTGGCACCTGATGCAAAACATCTAAAGGGAATTTATTTTATTGGTATTTGTACCGCGACAAAAAGCTACACAGACACATTCTCTGAAGTTGCTATAAGCAAACACTAGTTATATTTCAACTTAAACCTAAATGACTATACAAGGCCGTAGTCAGCTCACTCACTTTCTGGATGAACTCGACTATCTACTCTCCTCCCTCCCCTCTCTGTCTACCCCAACTGTCCTGTTGGGTGACTTCAACATCCATCTCTCCAACCCCAGCCACTCTGCTGGATTCCTCCCTCTCCTTCACTCCTTCGACTTCTGTCTCTCTCCGTCCCCTCCTACCCACAAAGCTGGCCGTCAACTGGACCTCACCTTCTCCAGGGCCTGCTGCCCCTCCACCCTCTCTGTCACCCCCCTGGACCTCTCTGATCACTATTTCATCTCTTTTTCTCTCTCTCCCCTCTCCCTGCTCCTCCTACCCCCACTATCACCTCTGCCGTAACCTCCGCTCTCTCCCCTCTGTCCTTGCCTCCACTGCTATCTCTCACCTCCCTCCTATCGACTCCTTTTCACAACTCTCCGTGGACTCTGCTACCTCCACCTCTTCTCCTCCTCACCTCCTCCTCGACTCCCTCTGTCCCCTCACCTCCCGACCTGCTCGCCCCTCCCTCCCCATCCCTGGCTCTCCCTCTGCGCTCCGGCTCGGCAAGAATCACACTGCATCTGCTGAAAAGAAATGGAAGAGAACCAAACTCCCCTGCTGCCCTAGACCTTTTGCACTCTCTCCTCTCCTCCTTCTCCTCTACTCTCTCCTCTGCTAAATGTGCTTATTTCCAATCTGTAATCCAAGCCTCCACTAACAACCCCGTAAACTATTCTCTACCTTCTCCTCCCTCCTAAACCCTCCCCCTCCTCCTCCCTCCTCTATCTCCCCTGATTTTTTGCCTCCTTCTTCTTCTTCTAAAATCTCAGATATCCATAAACTCTTTAACACCTCTCCTCCCCGCACCCCCTCCTGCTCCACCCCCTACACCCACTACATCCCCTAATAACTCGCCCTCCTTCTCCACCTTCTTGCCCCTCTCAGACTCTGACCTCTCCTCCCTGCTCCAGGGTCACAAACCCACCACGTGTGCCTTGGACCCCCTCCCACTCACCTCTTTCAAGCTGCTGCTCCTGCTCTACTCCCCTTCATCTCCTCCCTCCTCAACACCTCTCTACTTTCTGGTATCTTTCCTCTGCCTTCAAAAAGCCTCCATCACTCCCCTCCTCAAAAACCTACCCTCGACCCCACCTCCCTCCAGAGCTACCGTCCTGTCTCCATCCTACCCTTCCTCTCCAAAACCCTCGAGCGGACTGTACACCGCCAGCTCTCTGCTTTCCTGTCCAACCACTCTCTGCTTGACCCTCTCCAATCTGGCTTCCGCTCTGCTCACTCCACTGAAACCGCCCTCCTGTCTGTCACCAACTCACTTAAGTGTGCCCGAGCTGCCTCTCTCTCCTCTGTCCTAATTCTCCTCGACCTCTCTGCTGCCTTTGACACTGTTGATCACTCTATTCTACTATCATCTCTTGCTGACCTGGGGATCTCTGGCACTGCTCTGGCCTGGTTCTCCTCCTACCTCTCCAACCCGCACTTACCAGGTAACCTGGCGTGGAGCAACCTCCACCTCACCCCTCACTTAACTGGAGTCCCCAAGGGTCAGTCTTGGGTCCTCTCCTGTTCTCTCTCTACACCCGCTCCCTGGGCCCCCCTCATCGCATCCTATGGTTTCTCATACCATTTCTATGCTGATGATGCTCAGATTTTCCTCTCCTTCCCCACCTCTGACTCCACCATCTCCTCCCGTATCTCTACCTGTCTGTCTGCTATTTCCTCCTGGATGCACTCGCATCACCTCAAACTCAACCTCTCTAAATCTGACCTCCTTTTCTTTCCCTCCTCCTCACCCTCCTCTGATCTCTCTATCTCTGTTCCTCTGGAATCTACCACACTCTCTCCTCTTCCTCCGCTAAGAACCTTGGAGTCACCCTGGACCCCTGCCTCTCTTATTCCCAGCACATCTCACTCTGGCACGCACTTGCCGATTCTTCCTGAGCAACATCCGAAGAATCCAACCCTTCCTCACCAACCACGCTACCCAGCTCCTGGTCCAGGCCCTGGTACTCTCCCGCCTAGACTACTGCAACTCCCTCCTGGCTGGCCTCCCTCGTCCGCCACCCGTCCGCTCCAGCTCATCCAGAACTCTGCTGCCCGCCTGGTGTTCTCTCTGCCCGCCCGCCCACGCTACTCCACTACTCTGCTCTCTCCACTGGCTCCCGATCACTGCTCGCATCCAGTTCAAGACTCTTGTACTAGCCTACAGATGCCTTGACCAGACTGCACCCAGCTACCTCCAGACCCTCATCTCTCCCTACACCCCCCCCCTCGACCTCTCCATCCGCCTGCACTAGAAGACTAGCTCTACCTCCGCTCCTCCCCTGCTTCCAGAGCCCGCTCCTTCTCCACCCTTGCTCCGCAGTGGTGGAATGACCTTCCACAGATGTCAGGACTGCCCAGTCCCTGACCACATTCGCGCCTCCTTAAGACTCACCTCTTCAAACAGCACCTGTAGAACTCCTCTGTTTGTATCCTGGGACACTATCACCCTTCATGTAAATGTGCTTTATTTTGCTCTTATCTGCCCCCTATTTTACTGCATTTAATCCTGTACTTCAGAATACTGTAATCTGCCAAGTGTTTAACCTGTAGTACTTTGTATTTAATCATATCCTGATGTAACTATCACTATTTAATCATATCCTGATGTAACTATCACTATTTTCTGCTGTATTATTGAATTGTGGTTTGTCACACTTGTACTTTGCTTGAACAAAAGTTATTGTATTTCTTGCTCTTATTGTATTACTTGTATTGTAACACTTGAAATGTATTTGCTTACGATTGTAAGTCGCCCTGGATAAGGGCGTCTGCTAAGAAATAAATAATAATAATAATAATAGAGGCACGGGCCTCGGTTAAAATCATACTAATATTTATTTAGGCCCTTACATTGCTTTGCCACAAAAATAAAATGCATTTCATCCCTCGTTGTGTGCATACATTCATTCCCAATTTCCCTATTTACTTATGTTGAGCGACTGATGTGTTTCTATTTTTATTAAAAAGTGAACAAGCCGATTAACTAAGACTTCTTTCTACTTCAGCGAACAACATGCAGAATGGCGGAATAAAATGAGGCAAGTGTCTTGGTGATTTTTCATGGCTGGCTATGGCCCTGCTATATTGCTACATGAGTGGCTGCACTTGGGGTGATTATGCTGTACAGCAAAATATGACAATAATGTGCTGCATTTCTGTTCTGCAAGTTTTGATTCAGGTTCCAGAGTGTGTCACAGGTGGATGCCCCCACACTGCATTTCTTTGGTCTGGAGAAGAATCAGGGCCAGAGTAAGATGATCCGCTGCCTGTGCTCAGCACCAGGGCGAGAGATGCAGGAGCTGGGGGAGATCCGCAGAACAGCGGTGGAGTTTTACTCCCAACTGTTCTCCAGTGAGCTGCAGGACAATGAGGATGGCAAACAGCGGTTATACAGCGATCTACCACAGGTCCCTGAAGAGAAGGGAAGCCTGGAGAGGGTATAGCGATCTACCACAGGTCCCTGAAGAGGAGAAGGGCAGCCTGGAGAGGGTACACACTTGAAATGTATAATAATAATACAGCGATTACCACAGGTGAAGAGAGAAGGGCAGCCTGGATATGGTACAGTGATCTACCACAGGTCCCTGGATAAGGGCCTGGTCTGCTAAGAAGATAAAGGGCAGTCTAATAATAATACAGCGATCTACCACAGGTCCCTGAAGAGGAGAAGGCAGCCTGGGATAATACAGCGATGGTCCCTGAAGAGGAGAAGGGCGATCTACCACAGGTCCCTGAAGAGGAGAGGGCAGCCTGGATATGATACAGCCTGATCTACCACAGGTCCCTGAAGAGGAGAAGGGCAGTCTGGAGAGGGTACAGCGATCTACCACAGGTCCCTGAAGAGGAGAAGGGCAGCCTGGATATGATACAGCGATCTACCACAGGTCCCTGAAGAGGAGAAGGGCAGCCTGGAGAGGGTACAGCGATCTACCACAGGTCCCTGAAGAGGAGAAGGGCAGCCTGGATATGGTACAGCGATCTACCACAGGTCCCTGAAGAGGAGAAGGGCAGCCTGGAGAGGGTACAGCGATCTACCACAGGTCCCTGAAGAGGAGAAGGGCAGCCTGGAGAGGGTACAGCGATCTACCACAGGTCCCTGAAGAGGCAGAGAAGGGCACAGGTCCCCTGGAGAGGGTACAGCGATCTACCACAGGTCCCTGAAGAGGAGAAGGGCAGCCTGGAGAGGGTACAGCGATCACCACAGGTCCCTGAAGAGAAGGGCAGCCCACAGGGAGAGGATGATACAGCGATCTACCACAGGTCCCTGAAGAGGAGAAGGGCAGCCTGGAGAGGAGGGCAGCGAGGATACAGCGACCACAGGTCCCTGAAGAGGAGAAGGGCAGCCTGGATAGGGATACAGCGATCTACCACAGGTCCCTGAAGAGGAGAGGAGCCTGGAGAGGGGGATCTACCACAGGTGAAGAGGAGAAAGCCTGGATATGAGGGAGATCTACCACAGGAGAGGAGAAGAGGTACAGCGATCTACAGGTCCCACAGGTCCCTGAAGAGAAGGGCAGCCTGGAGAGGATACAGCGATCTACCACAGGTCCCTGAGAGGAGAAGGGCAGCCTGGAACAGGGAAGAGGAGAAGGCAGCCTGGAGAGGATACAGCGATCTACCACAGGTCCCTGAAGAGGACATGCAGCGATCTACCACAGGTCCCTGAAGAGGAGGAGGGCAAGATCTACCACAGGGAGAGGAGGGCAGCCTGGATATGATACAGCGATCTACCACAGGTCCCTGAAGAGGAGAAGGGCAGCCTGGATATGATACAGCGATCTACCACAGGTCCCTGAAGAAGAAGGAAGCCTGGATATGATACAGATTCACCACAGGTCCCTGAAGAGGAGAAGCCTGGATATGATACAGCGATCTACCACAGGCCCCTGAAGAGGAGAAGGGCAGCCTGGAGGGTACAGCGATCTACCACAGGCCCCTGAAGAGGAGAAGGGCAGCCTGGATATGATACAGCGATCTACCACAGGTCCCTGAAGAGGAGAAGGGCAGCCTGGAGAGGGTACAGCGATCTACCACAGACCCCTGAAGAGGAGAAGGGCAGCCTGGAGAGGGTACAGCGATCTACCACAGGCCCCTGAAGAGGAGAAGGGCAGCCTGGATATGATACAGCGATCTACCACAGGTCCCTGAAGAGGAGAAGGGCAGGCCTGGAGAGGGTACATATGATCTACCACAGGCCCCTGAAGAGGAGAAGGGCAGATCTACCACAGGCCCCTGAGAGGGCCTGGGTACGATCTACCACAGGCCCCTGAAGAGGAGAAGACCACAGGAGAAGGGCAGCCTGGATATGATTCAGTGATCTACCACAGGTCCCTGAAGAGGAGAAGGGCAGGCCCCTGGAGAGGAGGCAGCCTGGATGTGGTACAGCGATCTACCACAGGTCCCTGAAGAGGAAGAAGGCAGCCTGGAGAGGGTACACAGGTCCCTGAAGAGGAGAAGGGCAGCCTGAGAGGGTACAGCGATCACAAGCCCCTGAAGAGGAGAAGGGCAGCCTGGAGAGGGTACAGCGATCTACCACAGGCCCCTGAAGAGGAGAAGGGCAGCCTGGAGAGGGTACAGCGATCTACCACAGGTCCCTGAAAGGAGAAGGGCAGCCTGGAGGGTGATCTACCACAGGCCCCTGAAGGAGAAGGGCAGCTTGTAGAGGGCACTCACGCTGCAGGAGCTCTCTGATGCCCTGCAAGAGCTGAGCAAAAAAGGGGGACCTGTGTGTCATAAAGAACTGGAGACCTGTCGCCTCGCTGTGTGCATAAAATACTATCCAAGGCCATGGCCAATAGACTGAAAGAGGTGCTGGGGCATGTGATACACTCTGATCAAGCATACTGCATGCCTAACAGGTCAATCCGTGACAATATTTTTTCCGATTCGGGATGTTTTGGACGTCTCTAGGCTATTGGGTCTCAATACTAGTATGATTTCTCTAGACCAGGAAAAGGCTTTTGACAGGGTGGAACTCCAATATCTGTGGACTGGGACAATGCATCGATGCATCGAATCGTTGGAATAACCATCGATGGATAAAATAACCACGAAGACTGAAAAAGCAATGGAATTGTTAATTCGTGGACGGCAACAAACACACACAAGGAAACCTTAATCCAACAAGAGAGGACGATTTATGCTTCAGAAACTCCATTAAACATCAGCGAAGATCCCCTGATTTGGTGGAATAATAACCAGACACGCTTTCCCAACCTAGTAGCCTTGCAAAGAGCATGTTAAGCATCCCTGCAACATCGGTCCCGAGTGAGCGAGTGTTCAGCAAAGCGGGGATGCTTGAGAAAAAACAGAAAATAAGCTCTGAGAGAGCACAGACTTTTACGTTGGACTTGTAAATAGTTATTCTTGTGTTCTCCGTTGGAGTTTTTTTTTCCTCTAATCCGGTTGCTGTCATTTGTAATGTTTTATTAACATTTTGTGGGGAACCTCGCCGACAGTGTGACTAGACAAATAATTAGAAATGTGTAGTTTTAATTTCAACTGGAGAAACGTTTACTTTTCGTGATTAGATTTAATGAAAATATATTTACTTATTATTTACATGTTTCTTTTGCATTATGAAAAAACGATGCATCGACGCATCAGGTCTTTATGAAAACGATGCATCGATAGTAAAAAAAAAAACCCTATCATCTGTGCCCTAGTACAATGAAGGCGTTTGGGTTCAACCCTGTTTTTTTAGCCATGATTCAGGTGATGTATGGTGACATTCAGAGTGTGCTGAAAATGAATAATATCTTAAGTGGTCCTTTTAAAGTGCAGAGGGGAATCAGACAGGGCTGCTCCATGTCGGGGATGTTGTACTCTCTGGCTACTGAGCCGCTGCTGCCCGAGCTGAGGAGAGTCGTAAGTGGACTGTCTCTCCCACACTATCCCAACGCTCCCCTTGACTCTCCACGTATGCCAATGACATTGCGGTGATAGTGAGGAGCTAGGAGGATGTCAGGGGTCTATGCACTACTATAAGGGACTACGGGGCTTTGTCTTCAGCAAAAAGAAATTTGGGCAAAGCGCAGTGCAGTGCTTATAGGGGACTGGACAGACTGCAGACCCTCGACCCTCCCAGCAGGATTACAATGGAGTGGGGGAGGCCTCAAATACCTGGGGGTGTACCTTGGGGACAAGGCCAGTGTGCAGGGAAACTGGGAAGGAGTGCTGGAGGAGGTGCAGGGGCAGCTGGGCAGGGAACGCTGTCACACAGAGGTAAGGCCCTTATTACCAACCTCCACAGTGCGGCACAGGCTGGCATGTCTTTCTGGAGCCGCCGAGAGGACTGCTGGCACTGGTGCAGTGTGCTATTGGACTTCTTCTGGGACAGACTGCATTGGCTGAGGCGGGGCATGCTGTACCTTCACGAGGAGGAGGGGGGGGCAGGGGCTGATTGACCTCACCAGTCGGACTGCCGCTTTCCGTCTGCAGTCAGTGCAAATGCTGCTGTACGGTCCGAACACTGCCTTGGAGACCGCTGGCCTGTGGCCTGCTCTGAGAGGTGCGGGTGCTCCAGCTGGATACAAGCTTGTTTCTGATGGACACCACCAGACTGAATACATCAAAGCTGCCCAGTTTCTACCGGAAAATGCTGGGGGCCTGGAGCCTGCTGAGGGTGCAGCCAGTGGACTTCTGGAGATGCGCATCATTTTCAACCCCAGACTGGATTCTGAGGTTCCCAGCCTACCTGTTTGCACTCAGCTGCTGGTCAGAGCCGTACAGCTGCGCCACCTGATGCACCTACGACAGCACTGCTGGCGCAGTGTGGAGGGCCTGGCCGCGGTGCTGGGCCTGCGCTGTGTAGACAGATTCCTGAGTTCGCTCCGTGCTGCTTAACCTCCGGAAGGGCTTTGCTCCTGAGGGTTTTTTAAAATGGTTTTTAAGGAACATCAGCTCCCCCACCCACAGCCCCCATTTCCATGACCGCATGTGTCCCTGCATTGAACCAAAACACCAGCCCCCTGGGGCCCCTGCTGAGCGTGAAGGGACTGAGAGAGTCTCTGGACAGCGTCAAGGGTAAGACCCTGTACAGAGTGTGTGTGAAGGTCCAGCCCCAAGCACAGCTCAGGCAGCTTCCCTGACACACACTGGAGGGACAGACTGGGGTGGGGGTAGAGCCAGAGCCAGCCTGGAGCAATCTGTACAAGCCACTGCTGAATAAGAGGGCAGGAGATCTGCAGTGGAGGGTGTTACATACCATCACTGCTTTCATTCTTTATTAGTGTTCTTAACCCTTCAGTTCTGACTCGGTTTGTCATTGTTTTGTGTCCTGCACCCGTTTACAAGCACTTTCTACAATTTTAGAAGCACTTTTTAGAGATCTTAACCTACATTTTAATGAAACAGTATTTAAGTTCATTGATCAACTAGCAAATGTTATTTTAGGGCAGGCTAAAATGGCAATGTATAAGAGCAGGAAAGGCTAGTCGAAGGTCTTTTGAGCCATGACGTCTTGACTATATTTAAAATGCTAGTGAAACACCCTGTGAGAATTGATTATAATTACTATAAACAAATGCATAATCTCAGTTTGTTTGAAATGATCTGGTGTATTAATGGTGCAATATGCAAATTAGAAAACGAAGACCTCTAGGTTTGCTGCATTTGCTACATTTTTGGATCCTAGTGTGTCTCTATCTTTTGCACTTTGGGGGAAAAAATAAAGAAATAAAAAAATTGTAACTGATTAAATTGCTTTCTATGTTGTTTATCTGTATTTATTAATTTTTTAATTGACAATAAAGTACACATAAAAGTCTTTCCTCTCTCCACCCCTCACCTGTGCCTCTCCCAGTCCCAGTTCGATTCTCTCCAGGGACTCCAGTACGATGCCACTCTTCTCCTGCTCCAGTCCGGTGCAGTCCTCTGGCTGCCTGCTCTGTAGTGCCCCCTGCAGCTTGTCCAGGAGATTGCGGTTCTCTCCCCTCAGTGCCTCCAGCCCAGCAATGACTTGCTGCGTGCTGCACAGGAGCTCCTCCCCGCTCAGAGACATGGTGACACTGAGAATAACAATATAACAGCATGCATATCAATATCAAGCAGCTCCTCCCCGCTCAGAGACATGGTGACATTGAGAATAACAATATAACAACATGCATATCAATATCAAGCAGCTCCTCCACTCAGAGACATGGTGACACTGAGAATAACAATATAACAACATGCATATCAATATCAAGCAGCTCCTCCCATTCAGAGAGATGGTGACACTGAGAATAACAATATAACAACATGCATATCAATATCAAGCAGCTCCTCCCCGCTCAGAGACATGGTGACACTGAGAATAACAATATAACAACATGCATATCAATCCATTCAGAATGGTGACAGAATAACAATCCTCATATCCAAGCAGCTCCTCCCCGCTCAGAGACATGGTGACACTGAGAATAACAATATAACAACATACATATCAATATCAAGCAGCTCCTCCCCGCTCAGAGACATGGTGACACTGAGAATAACAATATAACAACATGCATATCAATATCAAGCAGCTCCTCCATTCAGAGACATGGTGACACTGAGAATAACAATATAACAACATGCATATCAATATCAAGCAGCTCCTCCCCGCTCAGAGACATGGTGACACTGAATAACAAATAACAATATAACAACATGAGCATATCAATATCAAGCAGCTCCTCCCCGCTCAGAGACATGGTGACACTGAGAATAACAATATAACAACATACATATCAATATCAAGCAGCTCCTCCATTCAGAGACATGGTGACACTGAGAATAACAATATAACAACATGCATATCAATATCAAGCAGCTCCTCCCCGCTCAGAGACATGGTGAGAGAATCCTTGGCACAGGAAGAATGTGCCATTCACTAGAGAAGACAGACACACAGAGTGAAGTGTAATTCCAGTACAGAACACAGAGTGAAGTGTAATTCCAGTACAGAACACACAGAGTGAAGTGTAATTCCAGTACAGAACACACAGAGTGAAGTGTAATTCCAGTACAGAACACACAGACACACAGAGTGAAGTGTAATTCCAGTACACAGCACACAGAGTGAAGTGTAATTCCAGTACAGAACACACAGAGTGAAGTGTAATTCCAGTACAGAACACACAGAGTGAAGTGTAATTCCAGTACAGAACACACAGACACACAGAGTGAAGTGTAATTCCAGTACAGAGCACACAGAGTGAAGTGTAATTCCAGTACAGAACACACAGAGTGAAGTGTAATTCCAGTACAGAACACACAGAGTGAAGTGTAATTCCAGTACAGAACACACAGACACACAGAGTGAAGTGTAATTCCAGTACAGAACACACAGACACACACAGAGTGAAGTGTAATTCCAGTACAGAGCACACAGAGTGAAGTGTAATTCCAGTACAGAACACACAGACACACAGAGTGAAGTGTAATTCCAGTACAGAACACACAGACACACAGAGTGAAGTGTAATTCCAGTACAGAGCACACAGAGTGAAGTGTAATTCCAGTAACAGAACACACAGACACACACAGTACACACACACAGAGTGAAGTGTAATTCCAGTACACAGCACACACAGAGTGAAGTGTAATTCCAGTACAGAACACACAGACACACAGTGAAGTGTAATTCAGTACAGAACACAGTAACACACAGACACACAGAGTGAAGTGTAATTCCAGTACAGACACAGACACAGAGTGAAGTGTAATTCCAGTACAGAACACACAGACACACAGAGTGAAGTGTAATTCAGTACAGAGAGCACACAGAGTGAAGTGTAATTCAGTACAGAACACACAGACACACAGAGTGAAGTGTAATTCCAACACACAGAGCACACAGAACACACAGAGTGAAGTGTAATTCCAGTACAGAACACACAGACACACAGAGTGAAGTGTAATTCCAGTACAGAACACACAGACACACAGAGTGAAGTGTAATTCCAGTACAGAACACACAGAGTGAAGTGTAATTCCAGTACAGAACACACAGAGTGAAGTGTAATTCCAGTACAGAGCACACAGAGTGAAGTGTAATTCCAGTACAGAACACACAGAGTGAAGTGTAATTCCAGTACAGAACACACAGAGTGAAGTGTAATTCCAGTACAACACACACAGACACACAGAGTGAAGTGTAATTCCAGTACAGAACACAGAGTGAAGTGTAATCCAGTACAGAACACACAGAGTGAAGTGTAATTCCAGTACAGAACACACAGAGCACACAGAACACACAGTACAGAACACACAGACACACAGGTGAAGTGTAACTCCAGTACAGAGCACACAGAGTGAAGTGTAATTCAGTACAGAACACACAGAGTGAAGTGAAATTCCAGTACACAGAACACACAGACACACAGAGTGAAGTGTAATTCAGTACAGAACACACAGAGTGAAGTGTAATTCCAGTACAGAACACACAGAGTGAAGTGTAATTCAGTACAGAACACACAGAACACACAGACACACAGGTGAAGTGTAATTCCAGTACAGAGCACACAGAGTGAAGTGTAATTCCAGAACACACAGAACACACAGACACACACAGAGTGAAGTGTAATTCAGTACAGAACACACAGAGTGAAGTGTAATTCCAGTACAGAACACACAGACACACAGAGTGAAGTGTAATTCCAGTACAGAACACACAGACACACAGAGTGAAGTGAAGTGTAATTCCAGTACAGAACACACAGACACACAGAGTGAAGTGTAATTCCAGTACAGAGCACACAGAACACACAGAGTGAAGTGTAATTCCAGTACAGAACACACAGACACACAGAGTGAAGTGTAATTCCAGTACAGAACACACAGACACACAGAGTGAAGTGTAATTCCAGTACAGAACACACAGACACACAGAGTGAAGTGTAATTCCAGTACAGAGCACACAGAGTGAAGTGTAATTCCAGTACAGAACACACAGAGTTAAGTGTAATTCCAGTACAGAACACACAGACACACAGAGTGAAGTGTAATTCCAGTACAGAACACACAGACACACAGAGTGAAGTGTAATTCCAGTACAGAACACACAGAGTGAAGTGTAATTCCAGTACAGAACACACAGACACACAGAGTGAAGTGTAATTCCAGTACAGAACACACAGACACACAGAGTGAAGTGTAATTCCAGTACAGAACACACAGACACACAGAGTGAAGTGTAATTCCAGTACAGAACACACAGACACACAGGGTGAAGTGTAATTCCAGTACAGAACACACAGAGTGAAGTGTAATTCAGTACAGAACACACAGTGAAGTGTAATTCCACACAGACACACAGAGTGAAGTGTAATTCCAGTACAGAACACACACACAGAGTGAAGTGTAATTCCAGTACAGAACACACAGAGTGAAGTGTAATTCCAGTACAGAACACACAGAGTGAAGTGTAATTCCAGTACAGAACACACAGACACACAGAGTGAAGTGTAATTCCAGTACAGAACACACAGACACACAGGGTGAAGTGTAATTCCAGTACAGAGCACACAGAGTGAAGTGTAATTCCAGTACAGAACACACCAGTACAGAACACACAGAACACACCAGTGAAACACACAGAGTGAAGTGTAATTCCAGTACAGAACACACACACACAGAGTGAAGTGTAATTCCAGTACAGAACACACAGAGTGAAGTGTAATTCCAGTACAGAACACACAGAGTGAAGTGTAATTCCAGTACAGAACACACAGACACACAGAGTGAAGTGTAATTCAGTAAAGAACACACAGACACACAGAGTGAAGTGTAATTCAGTACAGAACACACAGATACACAGAGTGAAGTGTAATTCCAGCACGGAGAACACACAGTAATTCCAGTACAGAACACACAGAGTGAAGTGTAATTCCAGTACACACACAGACACACAGAGTGAAGTGTAATTCCAGTACAGAACACACAGACACACAGAGTGAAGTGTAATTCCAGTACAGAGCACAGAGTGAAGTGTAATTCCAGTACAGAACACACAGAGTGAAGTGTAATTCCAGTACAGAACACACAGACACACAGAGTGAAGTGTAATTCCAGTACAGAGCACACAGAGTGAAGTGTAATTCCAGTACAGAACACACAGACACACAGAGTGAAGTGTAATTCCAGAACACACAGAACACACAGAGTGAAGTGTAATTCAGTAGAGAGCACACAGAGTGAAGTACAGAACACACAGACACAGTGAAGTGTAATTCAGTACAGAACACACAGACACACAGAGTGAAGTGTAATTCCAGTACAGAAACACACAGTACAGAACACACAGAGTGAAGTGTAATTCCAGTACAGAACACACAGACACACAGAGTGAAGTGTAATTCCAGTACAGAACACACAGAGTGAAGTGTAATTCCAGTACAGAACACACAGAGTGAAGTGTAATTCCAGTACAGAACACACAGAGTGAAGTGTAATTCCAGTACAGAACACACAGACACACAGAGTGAAGTGTAATTCCAGTACAGAACACACAGCGTGAAGTGTAATTCCAGTATGCTTGTATTCCCTGCCTGCCAGACAGAGCAGAGAGAGTCACTTATCCTCCAGACTTTGTGCTGCTGACCCAACCACAACACAACTCCCAATAGAGGTGAATATACGCTAATTATCAACCACTATTTCAAAAGCTACTTATCTACTTTAATACGTCTAAAATTAAAAGTGTGCTAAGCATAGGCTTTAATCTGTATTATTTGGAACCAATGAATTCTGTCTAAACTCTGTTCAATATTGTTCCCAGCTCCTCCCCACTCAGCAACATGGAAACACTGAGAATAAACAACATAATCAGCAGTATGAATATTAACCAGCGAGTGGCTGAGCTCCTTCCTAACTGAACTTGTGTCTCATTGTTAATATATATTACATATACATTATTTTTTCTACAAGTACCTCCGTTACTCTGCTCTTCCACACATCTCTCTGTCTTCTGCAGATAACTTTCAACTGTTTGTGTTGTTTGTGTTGGAAGCCCTGCTGGTGTAAATAGGGGTATTGTGAATGTGAGTTTGGCAGGGATGGGGTTAATTCCATCCCTGCCAAGATCCACAGGTGTAATGTGGCCATTTCCTAATTAGATAATTGAGTGCTAATGAGGGAATGGCCACATTACACCTGTGGGTCTTGGCAGGGATGGAATTAACCCCATTCCTGCCAAACTCACATTCACAATACCCCTATTTACAGCGACAGGCAGTATTTTGTCGTGTTCCTGTACTGGTGTTAGAATTAGCTTTTAGCAGTTTTATCATCAACGACCTCATAGTGAAACTGCTATACAAGAGGAGTCTTATTTACATCCTGGTAATAATAATAATAATAATAATAATAATAATAATAATAATAATAATAAAATTAAAATACAACTCCCATTGCATAGCAGTTTGATCCATTCCTGGTTTCACTAGGAGTTTAAGACACACCTGAGCTTGTTACCTAGACACACTGGGGCTAATCAGGCTGGTAGTAAAACCTGGAATGGGGGCACTGTTGTGCAATAGGCGTCTTATTGCCATACTGTTAATGAATGTATAGAATGAATATAGTACGTTAGTGAATGTAGAGGATATATATATGAATATATACTGTTAGTGAATGTATAGAGGATATATATATATATATATGAATATATACTGTTAGTGAATGTATAGAGGATATATATGAATATATATATATATATATATATATATATATATATATATATATGAATATATACTGTTAGTGAATGTATAGAGGATATATATGAATATAGTACTGTTAGTGAATGTAGAGGATATATATATGAATATATACTGTTAGTGAATGTAGAGGATATATATATGAATATATACTGTTAGTGAATATATATATAATATAGTACTGTTAGTGGACAGTTATATGAATCATTCACTGTACTAATGACAGTCTGATTTGTACAATGCTCTGATTGACACTCTGCTTGACTGGCAACATGGGTAGAATTCAGTGTTAATAATAATAGTGAGTACTATTATTTCAAATAATAATTAGTATTATGATCACATTTATCATAATAATAATAATAATAATAATAATAATAATAATAATTACAGTGAAACCCAATTAATATACTTTAACAATGACTACGTCAATCATTAATTAATTAATTAATTCGTACACAATAAACCCCTATCGATCACGGGCCGCGCCGAGGGAATAGGGTTATCATAATTGACAATGCACAGCAGCGCTGGACCTAGCCGCTCCATACCGCCTGTGACAAGCATCGATAATAATAATAATAATAATAATAATAATGATGACTTACCTGTTCTCGGTTCCGGAGGCGTCTCTTATGACAGCTGGTTAATCTTCTGTAGCCTCGTTTACAAGGCTATAATAAACCACCCATAACCGAGCGATAACCGCGCTGGGAGGGAGAATCGCAGTGGAAACAGATGAAGGCGCCGGGACTGCGATGGATCTGATCAATAACGCAGGCAATCATTTACCTGTTTGTTTACAGGTCAGTCGGTGCGCTTATCATTAATATTCATCAGTCACGGGCGTACCCACAGTGCAGCGCGGCCGCCGGGGACGCCACCTTGGTGAAGACGGATCATCTGTTGCAGTTACACAAGCCAGATTGAGAGAGACAGCGGGGGCCATGTTGTTGAAGGATGCAGCGCCGCTATAAATAGGAATGGATCTGACGCTGCAGTCAAATTCAAATTCAAATTCAAACTGGTTTTATTACCATGACAGGAGTGATCCAGTGTTGCCAAAGCATTTCAACACAAATGTTATAAAATACATAAATAAAATACAATGTTAATAACACACCATATCAATTCCTCCTTCTTAACAGAATGTAAACAATGTAACACCCGCCTGTCCAATTTATCAATAAACAGTGCATTTGTATTGAGTGTCTACACACTGTCCCTCGGGCTGTGACAGGCAGACACGTACTAGGCTGCTAGCTCTGTTGTCAGAGCCTCCTCTACCTGCAGGATCCGCAGTTTCTCAGGGTCAGGCAGGTGTGGAAATTGGGTCAACTGACTCAAGAATTTAGGGAGGTATGTGTCCCTTATTTCTTGGCAGTGTTTGGAGCAGGACAGCAGGAAGTGCGCCTCTGTTTCGACTTCTCCCAGCTCACAGTGACAGCACAGCCTTGTTCTGCCTGGCCAGCCAGCTTTTTTTTTTTTTTTTTTTTAATTTATGTCGGCTTTTTTTATGGTTTGGCTTTTTTGGTGGTCTTTTACCCTGACAATATATCGTGCCAGGGCAAAGTCCCTGTTCAGGACCCGACAGCACTCACTGGAAATTAAAACTGACGCTTTCTGAGAAGGAGACATTTTAGTGGAGGAAAGAAGCACAAATCTTAGAGCGCCGGTGTTGTAACCAATTCAGTACCCGCTCTGAAATCTGTATCCCTGGCGCAATACGCATGCGTAAAATGAGTTTGTCCGACAGACTCGTCCGATTTTTGTTTTGCTCGTAGCTGAGGTACGAGTGATGTGCACGCGCAGCAGTTGTTGGCTGCATTTTGCAATAATTTACTAACTTTTTCGACAGGACGACATGATTTATTTGGGATGTGTATAATGTTATGGTTTGTTTTCATTAAAAACGTCTTTGTCGTGCGCAGCTAAAACAATCTTTAAACAATTCATGCTTAATGTCTTAACTAGGCGGCTGTGAGATCCAGTGGTTAAAGAAAAGGGCTTATAACCAGGGGGTCCCCGGTTCAAATCCCACCTCAGCCACTGACTCATTGGTGTGACCCTGAGCAAGTCACTCCTTGTGCTCCGTCTTTCGGGTGAGACGTAGTTGTAAGTGACTCTGCAGCCGATGCATAGTTCACACACTCTAGTCTCTGTAAGTCGCCTTGGATAAAGGCGTCTGCTAAATAAACAAATAATAATAACTATGCGAACTACCTGTTTATAAACGATTGTGCCGATTTCATTTTTTTATATATATTTTTGGATTTCAAAACTTGAAAGTTGAAAGTAAATAACCACGAAAATTTTCACGAATGTGAGAATTAATTTAATGTTGTTGTGACTTGTGCTGTTATGTCTGGAATAGACACGAGTCGTGTAAATTATATTAAAAATGTATAATGTGTTAGATATAACGTTACTGTTTACAGATATTTGTTTGTATATTTATATACAGTACACACACACGATTGATATTGGGTGTATATACAATAAGAAACACAGATACCAAATTAAACAGCATACAATAGCATAGTCTATGGCTGTATTATTTGGTATCCCCAGTGCATTTCAGGCAGTGGGGCTCTAGAAATGTCAAACTTGCACAGTATGTCTACCTGTGCCCCTGTGGCAGGAGCCCTGCCTGTAAATAATATTGTTTTGTGGTGTTTTGGTGGTGGCTGGCAGGGATGGGGTTATGTGGCTGGAGCTAATAGAATAATTGATGATAATTAGGCTCCAGCCACATGGTATAAAAAGGGGAGAAAAGCCTTTGTTTGGTGGAGGGAGTTGGTGCTTGTGAAGTTTTGTTTAAAACCGTTGTTTTGGCCCTTGTGCCTTTTTGTTTGCACTTTGTGTTATTTTGTTTATTAAACGCGAAGCTGTGCTTAAACTGCAGCTTCCTTGCCTCTGAGTATCCTTCCCTGCCGATACCATCTGGGCCCGCAACGCTACCCTGTCACAGCCCCATTATCACACACAAAGGGTTTGAGTAATATTGGGTGCATTTATAGTGAGAAACACAGGATACCAAATCAGACAGCTGATAATAGCATAGTCTATGGCTTTATTATTTGGTATCCCCATATATTTCAGGCGGTGATGCGCTCTGAAAAATGCAATTCACATAGTATCTTTGTTTTAACTCCAGAAACACATAAACATGCTTTGAATGCTGATACATTTATTTCCAGTATTTATTTTTTACTCAGTATGTTTCAGTTTATTTGGAGAGCAGTTTGAACAACAAAGTCTGATTGGAAAATTGCAGAATACCCTCCACACTATTTTACTATATGAAACTTTTGTTTATAAACCTTTGTTATGTAACAGCGGTGTTCTGTTACTGTGTGTGTGTATATCTGCTGATTTGATGAGAGACACACAGGTTGAGATTGAAAACGCCACTCAGGCATCCAGGTTTTATTAACAAGTTGCAGTGGCAGGTGGCCGCCACTAGGGTACCAGCAATGGTACATAAACAGGAACAAAGGACTAGCCACATGCTGCACATGGAATTCAATTAGGCAGGGAGGGAATTCTAACCTGCCAAATCTTACACAAACGTTATTTGAAAAACTTTTTGTTTACAATTAAACAAAACACTATTTACATGTGCATTGCCTCAGCCCTGCCACAACCACTATCACAACAAAGAGGTCCAGAGAGGTTAGTTGCTTATGTTCTTCTGACAGCATAGCAATAAAGGTTGTCATCACTGAACTGTGGGTTCTTACACAAACAAGGTGGAGCCATCGAGTGCACAAATCACATGAAATCTGGAAGACAAAAATGAAAAAAAAAATCACAAAAAACCTCTTGTGTAAAATGAACAGATGCACTCAAACAGA
The DNA here is from genome assembly GCA_036884735.1 of Huso huso. Lineage (NCBI taxonomy): Eukaryota > Metazoa > Chordata > Actinopteri > Acipenseriformes > Acipenseridae > Huso > Huso huso. Next base: position 14,891,070 of record CM072696.1, on the reverse strand, counting down.
TTTTAAAAAAAGGGAAATACCTGTAAGTTTATTCATAAAATAGAACAAACAAACACCTAACTCCAACTAGGAGTGCAAACAAACCTTTGCAAGATCCCTGTCTCACAACCGGACAGATAAGCCATTTACTGGTGAAACAAAACACAGGTCAGTGCATTACAGCTTATTACAGCCATTAAGAGGTCTTCCCTCAGGCCTTAACCTTCACACAGACAGAGGTGTGCTTAAATACATGCCTTAATTTTAATTTTAGGCAGGTGTTCCTCATTACGCTAGTATCGTTAGCTAATCATTTCAGCCCTAATTTCAAGACCAGATGTATTCTGGGAGAAGTAGTCCTGCTACCCATTTTAACCCCAGGACTATATTTTCCTTTGTTCCTCCCCCTACCTTTCACAATATGCAATAAAAACTAGAACTGTCCCCATTTCTCTTCAGATGACTGATCGTGTTGTGTTCTTTTCTCCACATGTAGAGCACAAGTCCTTTAGATTCTCTGTGGAACAATGTGGTCTTGTTTAGATAAGATGGTTCAACTGTTTATAGAAACCCATTTCTCTATGTCTTGAGTCATTCCAGGCCAGTAGTAACTTATTGATGTGGCATCCTTGGAAATGCCACAATGAGCACCAAGAGCACTGCCATGAAATTGTCTGAAGATTTCATCTGCTTCTTGAGCTGACCTAACAACTTGTACAAGCCTTCCCTTATTATTTTGATTCCCTACAAAATACAGCTCATCTCCTGTAAAAATAACCATTGTTGCACATAGATTAAATATGTCCAAAGACTCTGTGTCTATATAAGATAGATACACACAAATGTACAGAGGGGCTTCTGGTGAGGCTGATGAAGCTCATTCTTCTCCACTGTAAACCCTGGATTACTAATATCTTGGCATCCCTTAACTGACAACCGTCTTGTCTTTAAAAATACACTAAAGACATTGATGAGGAAGTTGTCTCAGAAACGTGTCCAGTCCTCCTTTTTCTAGGAAAGCTGCACAACTAGGATGGGTGTGTGTGCTGTGTGATAAATCCTCTAATTAAATATATCTGTACAGATAATTGTTTCATTTTTCAAAACATGTAAAAAAGTGTTAGTAAAACAGTCGTCCCACCAATGCAGTAATATTTCAAATATAACAGACTATCAATGCAGAGTCACACAGTACAGTATTAAAATGAATTACCAAACAAAAACTGCCATGGATATCAATTACGGAACTATATTAATTGGCAAAAAATGATTTTTCCGTCTATTAGGCTCAGAACCTTTTGGAAAATTTGTATATATATTTTCAGTATTTAAGTTTCATAAATTAGACATAGCTGTAAAACACAAAAGTAGAAGTTTACTTTTACTTACTTTTTTTGTCTTTTATATCTTATATCGGGAACCTCAACAATATATCACATCGACACCACATTATAGGTACCTGTACCTTCTTACTTCAACTAGGCTGTGTACTAGAGGTGTTCCTTAGCTTTCAGCTTGTCGCCGAATAATTCATTAGCTTGTTTTGTAGCACACTCAGGTATTCACACTTTGTTGTGTATTATTTCAGACGTGTGTCTTGGATCCATTTTTTGCGTTGAATTAAAGAGCAAAAGGGGACGACGTTGATCTCATTTTACGCATGCGCAATGTTTCAAAATCAAGCAGGCTAGAGGCTGGATTAAAATATTTGAATGTGAACGTTGCCGTCATACTTAGATTGTATTTATCAATTACTAGTACAATTACTACTACAATTACTACTGGCATAACATTGTACTACGACAATCATGATTCAACGTAAACAAACTGCAGCGATTTGAAAAGAAGAAATGACCCAGGAATCATAGATAACACCCAAATCTGCTGAGGCAGCGTTTCTCAAACTGGGGTCCCAACCCAAACATCGCATGTGATCACAAATTAAAATCCTTGGCATTTCATTAAAGTGCATATCCCTAACAGTAAAATGTTTATTATGAAGCCAGCCCTCCCGCCGTGTTTTACTGGCCAGCTAATTCACTTTTTTGTTTTGTTTTACTCGACTACAGAGCTATGCCACAAGCGTACCTCAGCGTCGCCTCTCCCCGCCCACCACACACAAGCAGCGGCACGTTTCGAAACGAATGTGTTTGGTGGGAAGGTGAGTGGAAGTGATCTGTCTGTGTAAAAATCATATCAGCAGAAAAAGCTTTAAAAATAATAATGTTAAATAAAAAACGTATCTCGGTCTATAAGCTTTTTTTTTGCAAGTTTTCTTAGTAAGACGCGCACACTGTGACACAGACTAGTATAGAATGGAAGGACATGGAATTTGTATGCCTTGCCCTGAAAGGCAAAACGCAAGTACTTCCTGTGGCCTGGGCAGATGGGAACGTGAAAGTATGCATCTGTCAGGTCCACGGTGGTAAACCAGTCGCCGTGATGGACAGACTGGATGATGTGCCGGTGCGTAAGCATCTTGAACGATAACACCCGTAGGTATTTGTTCAGTACTCGCAAATCTAAATTAGGACAGAGCCCGTCGTCCTTCTTGGGCACTAGGAAGTATTTTGAATAGAACCCTTGCTCGATCAGAGCAGGATCTACTTGCTGAATGGCACGCTTGTTGAGCAGTCTGTATTTCCACATTCAGAGCTGAAGACTGAGCGAAGTCCTTCACTGCAGTTACCACCATTCCCTGAAATGGGGGGGTAACCGGAATTGAAGGGTGTAACCGGTGAAAATGTTTTTTTGCACCCGGGTGTCGTTGGTGCACTGTTGCCAGAATTGGAGCTGTGGGAGAGTGTAGGGGTGGGTCGAAAGCTGTCTGGATGTGTCAGGGCTGCTTTCGCTGTGCTCGGTCACGAAGGGCCTGACCGGAGCCACGAGGGCGTGGTCTACTGCCTCCTCTAGGACGCCAACCTCCGCGCTGCGGCCTTACAAAAGTAGGCTGCCCATGTGCTGCTGTACCTCCGGGAGAGGTCTTAGTACCCCCTGCACGTGTTTGGTGATGTGGTGATGTCCTACGCCACTGTTGTTCCTGTGGGCGTTTGGGTTGAAAAGGCTTATGCGGCCACATTTTCACCATCTGCTGCGATGCCTCCCGGGCCTTCGTAGAGTGTTGCAGCATCTCCTCTACCGCTGGGCCAAACGTGTGCCCCGGTGTAATGGGAGCATCTAACAAAGGGGCTTTGTCAGGTTCTTGAACTCTCGCCTGCAAGAGCCACAGCTGCCTTCTGGCCACCACCAGGGACGCAATACTTCTACCCTGCCCCCACACATTTAGTTGGGCTAGCTTCACCAAGAGTTGGGCAACTAGCCCCAACTCAGTCCTAAGAGACACCGAAGGGCACTCTGGGAGGTCTTTTATAAGCGCTGCCTGATACAGTGATAGGAGGCTGGCCACAATGGACAGCCTAACCGTCTCTGTAGCCGCCGAATAGCCCTTCTTGAGGTGCACCTCAGTGATCCTGCACTGCTTGTTAGGGCACGCAGGATCCTTTGTCAGCCCAGAGAGCGTTGGCGTCTTCACCAAGGCTACGAACGCAGCGTCTATTGGTCGAAAGGATGCCAACCCCGCTTCGCTTGCTGTATCACGACCGGGACAGACAGAGGCTGCGGAGGAACCATCAGCTGGTTGGCAATCGGCCCGACCAGCTCGTCCGTGGCTCGTGGCACCCTATTAGCCAGGGACATGGGCCAGCAATGCTGGCCCATCATAACGTCCATGAACTGGGACATCTTAGAGGTAAGCTCTGAGACGCTGGACTTATCCCTATAGCACCTGTCTCAACGAGGAGAACGAGAGCGTCCCCTTCGGAGAGGTGACCCGGAACGGGATCTTGAGATCCGGCAAGGGCGTTCCCTGCGAGGGGAGGGGCCTCACGGCTGCATGGACGGGCTAGGGGAACATTGCTCTGGTATCCGGAGACCTTTGACCTGCTGTAAGCTGAGAAGACGGACTCCTGGACAGCCGTAACTTCACCGGCGGAGTCGCCTAAGAAGACGGCGGGGCAGATAGGGTGTGAGAGGACCCTGAGGAGGGAGAGTGACCCCCAACCGCTTTCCTTGCCCTCTGGCAGAGAGTGCGCTTTTGAAAATTGGCGCACAATGCGTAGAACGTCCTGTCCGCTAAGGCAGATGCAGCGTGGTCTGGACGCAGGCACGCCACACAGTCCTCATGTGGGTCGTTCGCCGGCAATTTTGCCTGGCAGGTGACACAGTGGTGGAACCTGGACATATTCATGACACCCCGATCACCGAAGCGTCGCGTGTCGATAATGTGTTATTCGAGCGCGCCGATACCCGCGCGCTGAAACGCCGAAAGCACCAGCGTCCAGCATCAGCGACCGGCGCTGAAGCGTCGAGGGGTGCGTGCACTGGCAACCGAGGGGTCAGGCACCCGGCGTCGAAGGCCGAGGTGCGTGCACTAAGCACCGGCGCCGAGCACCCGTTTATGAACACCGGCGTAAGCGTCGAGGGTGCACCAGCGGAGCACTACTGAGCTGAAATGCCGACGTGTGCGCGGTGTCGAGCGCCAGCGTCGAGCACCGAAGGCCGAGCACGAGGATGTGTGCACCGAAGGTCGAGCACCGAGCATCGAATGACCGAGCACCGGCGCCGAGGGCCGAGCACCGGCGTCGAGCACCGGCGTCGAAAGCACTGAGCGCCGAGGATGTGCGTGCAACCGAAGGCCGAGCACCGGCGTCGAGCACCGAGGATGCCCGAGATCGTGCCGAGCAATCGTCAGTACGAAGCGTCGAGCACCCGGCGCCCGGTAACTCGCGAGCACCGAGCCGAAGCACGAAAGGCCGAGCACAGCGAGGGGATGGCGTGCACCGAAGGTCGGCACCGGCGCCAAGGATGCAGCACTGCACCGGCGTCGAAGGGCCGAAAGCACCAAACGCCGGATCGTAACCGAAAGTCGACACTGGCGCCGGATGGCTCAACGGAAGTGCGTCGAAAGTAATTGAGGATCGCGGCACCGAAGGTCGAGCACCGGCCACCGAGGGTGCGTCGAAAGGCCGGCGTCGAACACCGAAGGGGAAGGATAACCGAGCACCAAAGCATCGAAAGCACCGGGATACCATGCCCGGCGTCGGCGCGCCGAGGGATCGTGCACTGGCGTCGAGCACCGACCGGCGTGAGCACCAGCTGAGGATCGTGCACGGCGCCGAGCACTGCGCCGAGGGATCGTGCACCGGCGTCGAGCGCTGAGGATGCGTGCACGAACGTCAGCGCGCCGAGGTCGTGCACGAGCGTCGAGCACCAGGATCGTATGCGAAGCGTCGAGCACTGAGCGCCGAGGGATGCGTGCACGAAAGTGTCGAGTGCTGAGGACCGTGCCTGGCAATCGAGCACCCGCGCCCGAGGTCGCAACCTGAGCATCGAGCACCGAGCGCCCGATCGTGCACCGAGCACCAAAGCATCGAGCACCGAGGTCGCGTGCACAGCCGAAGCGCTGAGGGGATGCAGAACTGAGCAAAAAGCATCGAAAGCACCGAGATGCATGCACCCGGCGTTGAGCACCGGCGCCTAGGGTGAGTGCACTGAGCCCCAAGCGCCGAAGCGCTGACACCGAAAGCGCCGAAGTGCTATGCGCCGAAGCGCGAGTACTAAGCATTGAGACACTATGCACGAGACGCCGAAGCGTCAGCTGACCCGCAGAGTGGAGACGCTAAGTGCTAGTACAGTGTCTTTGTCTTAAAAGACAATGGTGCTGTGCTATACTTACCTATGGTGTTTAATGAGACAACTGTATAGGTGCACTTGGCGGTCGTCTTCCTTAGAGGCGCTGCAGCAGCACTGTAACTAGTGCAAACAATCGCTGTAAAGGTGGGCTACAGCCCTACAGCTACTAAGCGGGGTGATGTTTACAAGCCGCGGGTGGTATTTGTTGGAGTGACTGCAGCAGCAGACTCCACACTGGGTCTAGCTGCAGGCGAGACCGAGGCTGCAAAAAATTACGCGGCCTAAGGCCAAGCGCACAACGTGTCCTCTAAACTCTATTCTACTACCTAACGGGAGAGAACAGACAAATACAAAAAACCAAAATATACATATATATAAATATTAATATGTAAGAAAGACGGGCAGCGAAGAGGCCAACGCCGAAAGAATGCAATGCCGAAGCAAAGCTTGAGAGTGAAAATAATATATATAAAATATATATATTTTAAATGCTCAGCAGAGCAAACACTGAAATAAACTCTGAGAAGGGGCAATAGCCAGCTTCTCAAGCTTAAAAGCTAACAAGTACAATCAGTGAAGTAAATCTCTGAGAGAGAAAACTTACCAGCTCAATGTCCTACATAGGCTGAAGGCAAAAGAGGAAGAGGATCTCTGTAAGCTCCCAAGGGGGCAGGCTTACACATCAGCTCGCGCAGAGGCCTATCGGCAGCTTTGTTATAAAGCTCAGCCAATCCCTACCACCTGACGGCGATAACCCATACTTGATGGTTATTTTCGAATTGAAAGGGAACTTAAGTTACACCGGGGCACTCGTGATCCTGCAGAATGTTATTCCACAAGTCTATGGGTTAAAGCAAACGGCAGATTGAAGTTACCTTGATCGTTGATTGGTGATGTGTGCAGACTGGGTCCGACTCCTTGTTCTGTACTTTCTAATTCTTCAGGCCCGTTATTTGGAACAGTAGCGCCGCCAAAACTCTAGTCGACCAGTTGTTCAGGTTCATTTGTTGTTGTCGTTACTTCATTTTTATAGGATTTAAAACCGAAATTTGATAGTCTCGGAATGTTGTCCAGCAGACATTTTTCACTAGCTTGCTTTTCCTTTTGTTTTTTTTTTCATTTAGTTTTTCACCGCTAAGTTTTTCATTTTTCTGTATCTCTCTCTCTCTCTCTCTCTCAATTCAATTCAATTCAATGGTGCTTTATTGGCATGACTTACAATAGCAGGTGTTGCCAAAGCAATTATACAATACATACATGTAAATATACAATGCATCATAAATACATATATGTATCTGGGGTAGTTCTCCCTCTGTCCTTGCATGCAGCTTATCAGGTACACAGCCCACGGTTGGTTTCGGCTCCTGGTATTCTTCACATCACATGTTATCTGGTGGCTGCAGCTGGTGTAATGTCTATATACACACCCTGGTTAGTCGTTAGTTTATTAAGCTTATAATCCCTACTTCATATATATATATATATATAATCTCGCCGTCCTCCAGCGTGTGCGTGACCAGTAAGAGATGCAAGTGTTTAGCGCAATCACAGGGCAAGTGGATTGGATTTTAAAATGTAAAATAGCAGTGTATGTATTTATTTTAACCAGGCTGCGGGCCACCTTGGCAGCCCAGGGCCCTGGACAAATGTCCTGGTTGCCCCCCCTTAGGGTTGCCACCTCATGACCTCAAAAATAAGGAACAGACCCTAACGCAACGCCACGCAACACCCGTGCCCCCCCACACACACATTTATTTCTCTCACAGATATACAGTAGACCTCTTAAAACATAATTATTAGTTGATATATTTTAAGATATTTTGACAAATGAAAGCATCATAGGCTTTTTATGTTTTCTATTGGCCAAAAACATTTATTATATATAACGTTAGTTCCAGGGCACTTTTGTAGATTCTTGGCAATTCAAACAAATGTCAGGATTTCACACACATTCAATACAAACAAATATCAATGAACAACCTAGAACTATGTGGAATTACAGGTTCCCTTTAAAATAAATTTCCTCTTTAAAATAAAATAAATACGACAAAGCTATTGCACATTTCAAATTAAGCAGTGGACATGCAACCTGCCCTGGTTCCCGATGAAACTTCTGCTGACAGGAAGTCACATGCCAGAAAGAATTTGCTGCATAAAGCTAAAGATAAATAAATACAAAAAAAGATATATTGATCTTCGTAAACTCTCTGCATGTACAAATTCTGCTAAATTCTCAGCCTGAGTTTGGAAGTCTTTACAGAATCAGAATTGGTTGTCAAAATGACTAAGATATGTGAATTTAGAAATTGTTAGTAAAGTATAAATTATTACTGATTCACAAATTGCTTATGATGAGCTAATAACAATGCTGTTGTGTCCAAACATAAGAACATAAGAACATAAGAAAGTTTCCAAACGAGAGGAGGCCATTCAGCCCATCTTGCTCGTTTGGTTGTTAGTAGCTTATTGATCCCAGAATCTCATCAAGCAGCTTCTTGAAGGATCCCAGGGTGTCAGCTTCAACAACATTACTGGGGAGTTGGTTCCAGAACCTCACAATTCTCTGTGTAAAAAAGTGCCTCCTATTTTCTGTTCTGAATGCCCCTTTATCTAATCTCCATTTGTGACCCCTGGTCCTTGTTTCTTTTTTCAGGTCAAAAAAGTCCCCTGGGTCGACATTGTCTATACCTTTTAGGATTTTGAATGTTTGAATCAGATCACCACGTAGTCTTCTTTGTTTAAGACTGAATAGATTCAATTCTTTTAGCCTGTCTGCATACGACATGCCTTTTACACCCGGGATAATTCTGGTTGCTCTTCTTTGCACTCTTTCTAGAGCAACAATATCCTTTTTGTAACGAGGTGACCAGAACTGAACACGATATTCTAGGTGAGGTCTTACTAATGCATTGTAAAGTTTTAACATTACTTCCCTTGATTTAAATTCAACACTTTTCACTATATATCTGAGCATCTTGTTGGCCTTTTTATAGCTTCCCCACATTGTCTAGATGAAGACATTTCTCAGTCAACATAAACTCCTAGGTCTTTTTCATAGATTCCTTCTTCAATTTCAGTATTTCCCATATGATATTTATAATGCACATTTTTTTGCCTGCATGCAATACTTTACACTTTTCTCTATTAAATGTCACTTGCCATGTGTCTGCCCAGTTCTGAATGCTGTCTAGATCATTTTGAATGACCTTTGCTGCTGCAACAGTGTTTGCCACTCCTCCTATTTTTGTGTCGTCTGCAAATTTAACAAGTTTGCTTACTATACCAGAATCTATATCATTAATGTAGATTAGGATTTAAAACCATGTCGTATGCTTTGCAATTATCCATTGCCAATGTTGCATCCTCAAAAAAGTCAAGCAGGTTAGTTAGACACGATCTCCCTTTCCTAAAACCATGCTGACTGTCTCCCAGGATATTGTTAAGATATAGCTAATTTTCCATTTTAGATCTTATTATAGTTTCCATAAGTTTACATATAATAGAAGTCAGGCTTATTGGTCTGTAGTTACCTGGTTCGGTTTTGTCTCCCTTTTTGTGGATTGGTATTACGTTTGCAATTTTTCAGTCTGTCGGTACAACCCCTGTGTCAAGAGACTGTTGCATGATCTTCGTTAGCGGTTTGTAAATAACTTATTTCATTTCTTTGAGTACTATTGGGAGGATCTCATCCGGCCCAGGGGATTTGTTTATTTTAAGAGCTCCTAGTCCTTTTAACACTTCTGCCTCTGTTATGCTAAAGTTATTTAAAACTGGATAGGAACAGGTCGACATGTGGGGCATGTTGTCCGTGTCCTCCTTTGTAAAAAACTGTGAAAAGTAATCATTTAATATATTTGCTATTTTTTTTCTTCATCTATGATTTTGCCATTTGTGTCTCTTAGACCTTTAACCTCCTCTTTGAATGTTCTCTTGCTGTTATAATATTGGAAAAAACATTTTGGAATTGGTTTTAGCCCCCTTATAAATATTGATTTCTATCTCTCTCTTGGCCTTTCTAACTTTTTGACTTGTGTTTGCAGTTCAAGTACTCTTTCTGTGTACTTTGTTTTTGGTCCTTTTAAATGCTCTGTAAAGTGCCTTTTTTCGCTGAATATTTTAATTTAATTGATCTATTAAACCATTTTGTTTTAGATTTAGATTTGTCTACTTTTGGGATGTAATTGTTTTGCGTCTCTAGTACTACATTTTTAAAAAACAGCCATCCTTTTTCTGTGGATGTTTTCTCTATTTTACTCCAATCTACTTCTGTTAGTCTCTGTTTCATACCTTCATAGTTGCTTTTCTAAAATTGTAAACCTTAGCTTTAGTCATTACTTTTGGGGTTTTAAAAAACACTTCAAATGAGACCATGTTGTGGTCTGAGTTTGCCAATGGCTCTCTGACCTCTGTTTTAGTTATTCTGTCTTCGTTATTTGAAGACTAAATCAAGGCATGCCTCCCTTCTAGTCGGTGCCTTGACAAATTGCGTTAGGAAGCAGTCATTTGTCATTTCCACCATTTCAATTTTGTCCGTCGTGCTCCCCACCGGGTTCTCCCATTTTATACAGGGGAAGTTGAAATCCCCCATTAGTATGGCTTCTCCTTTTCTACACGCATTTCTAATGTCATTGTATAACAGATTATTTTGCTCAGCGTCTGAAATTTGCGGTCTATAGCATGCTCCTATTATTATGCCCTTTGAATTTTTGTCCATTATTCTGACCCATATTGATTCGGCGTTGTTTTCTTTGTCCAGATTTAACACCTGGGCTTCAAGACTATTTCTTATGTATAGCACTACCCCTCCACCTCTTCTGTCCTGCCTGTCTTTCCTATACAGTGTGTACCCACTAATATTATATTCGTCTCCATCACTCTCAGACAACCGAGTTTCTGTAACACCTATCACATCGTAGTTACTTGTTAGTGCAGTAGCTTCAAGTTCTAACATTTTGTTTCTGAGACTTCTAGCATTAAGATAAATACATTTAATAGTTGTCTTACCTGAGTTGTGGCCCTTGTTTTGATGTGGTCTCCCTTCTGTTTTTTTGTTTTCTCCCCCCTTCCTTTCTAGTTTCAATGCTTCTGGACCTCCTCAAGGATCCTTTCTCCGAGTAGATTGGTTCCCTTTCTGTTTAAGTGCAGTCCGTCCCACCTACATAGATAGTCCTTGTTGTAGAATGTGCTCCAATGTTCAAGAAAGATGAAGCCTTCCTGTGTGCACCACGATTTCAGCCATGCATTTTGATTTTGTATTTCCAGCTGTCCATATGGTCCTTTGCAAGGTGTCGGCAATATCCCAGAAAATACCACAGTTTTGGTCTTGTCTTTTAATTCCCTTCCTAGCTCTCTGAATTTGTTTTGCAGGGATCTTGGCCTGTCTCTTCCAATGTTGTTTGTACCGATGTGGACGACTACTACTGGGTTGTCTCCTGTTCGTTCTAGGAGCCTGTCCACGTTCTCAGTGATGTGCATGACAGAGGCTCCTGGAAGGCAGCACACTGTTGTAGTAAGGGGGTCCAAAATGCGAACTGAACTTGCTGTGTTTCTCAATATGGAGTCCCCAACAATCATGACCTCCCTTCTTTTTGCTGCCTGGCCAGCACTGTTTATAGGGTCCTTGATGTTTTTCCTTTCATTCTCTTGATGTTGGTTTTGGTCATCTAAATGTTGAAGTGGCTCAAATTTGTTGGATGTTTTGATTTCTGGTGGTTGTGTTTGATAAAGTTTCTTTTTTTCCCTACTTCTGCCTATCTGAACCCAGCTGTTTCGACTCTCTTCCATCTCCCTGGTGGCTTTCAGTCTGCTAGGGGTGCAGACTTCTATGAATTGTGGGTGTGTCAGCTCCTCAAGCTCCTGTTGCTGTCTCATTTCCTGCAGCTCCATTTCTAACAGACTTACTCGTTGAAGCAAGTCTTAGATTGTGCGGCACTTTACACAAACTTGGTTGAGCTCTGTTGGGTTTTCTCAGATTTCCCACATCATGCAGTTGTCACAGATTACTGGCTTGAAGACCATGTTTTTTTTTTTTTTTTTTTTTTTGGAAGTTCAGTTTAGCTTCTGCAGCTGTCAACCTGCTTTCAAACTGCTTCTAACTGTGATGTACTTGTCCATTCGTACTTCTCCCACGCTGTCGCCTCACTCGCTGCCACAGTGAATACTGGCTGCCTTTTGTTTGTTTCTGCGTTGTGCCACTGGCTCCGCCCCTCCCCCCGTGTCTCAGAACGGCGGGGAATTTAAATCAGATGCTCCAAGTTTCAGCTTTTTATCAGAAAAAGACACGCAACTGTTAGACTTTAAGCTGCAGTGTTTTCTGATTAAAGCAACATATATTAAATCTTTATTGGCAGCCATTAAGTTCTTTATTTCCTTTTCCATGCATATTTTTGGTTGCTTCTTGCAGCAGCAAGGAGAGCTTTGTCCTCCATGATCAAGGACTGGAAGTCTGCACACCCCACATCAAAATAGAGGCTCACAAGGAGCTCACTTTTGATTAGCTCTACTGAACACCTGTTTTGGCTGTCGCTCCATTTGTTTTGAGATGGACACCATAGTTGACATGTGTGTTGAAACTGAGTTCTGAGATAATCCAAACCTCTCCAGTGAGCTGGTGATGCATTTCACAATGCCATCTGCAGATTCATCTGGATTTTAAATAACACACACACACATATATATATATATATATATATATATATATATATATATATATATATATATATATATATAATATCTATATCAATAATAATGACTAAGGAATAAAACTTCACTCTAGTTACATTAAGTAATACTAGCTAGTTATTTCAATATTTAAATACAAATTGTGTAATGCAAATAATAACAGCAACACGTTCAATACATACTATTAAAATGCAAATATATAAATAGGCTCCATCTTAGATAATAAGAACCCAGAAAATGATCGATACATTAAAACGCTATTTACATATCACACATCAAGAAAATACACTTAGAATGATGAAAGGATTATGATAGCACGCGACGAGTATAAAGTCCATTTAAACGTTAAGAGTAACGTTAGCTACTAATTGTTGGTGCGCTTTGATTTGTGAGCGCGACCCAGAAAATGTATTTCGTTAAACGATCAAAAGTCAAAACTACACAAGAACAACACTGTCCAATGCGTAATTAATTAAAATAATTACACTTAAAGTCCACAAGAAACAAAAAAAGAATTCATAACTTCGTGATCGGGTCCGTGAATGGCTAGAAATTGCGGTGGGTAACATTAGCTATCTAACGATAGCTAATATAATTGTAATCGTTCTAGCTAGAGGAATAAATTATGCAAGGAGAAGTACAGTAGCCTGCCTACCTTATCAGCTTCAGGTGATCTCTCTGGAACAAACAACGATTGAATAGCCTGATTGGTTCTCCTTGTTCGTTATGAGCATGGCCTTCTCCCGCTTCATGCTGTCTAAGGTCACAAACTCCGCCGTGAGAGATCGAAAATTATTTTCTGCACACAGTGCACCGGGCTTTGAAAATATTGTCATGAATTTTGTTCACCCATGTAAAATCCTTCTCCCATTCGTCTCTCTTTTTTTTTTTTTGAGGTGTTACCGAATTTGCGTTCGTGTCCGCAATCGGTCAGCTAGGTTATATGTTTCAAAGTTACATAGCTGACAGCGGCACACACCACCCAATAGGATTTAGAACTGCCTCACGCTAGTCGATAAGTTTCGCGCAGTATGTGTAAAGTGAATAATTGTTAATCAAATGAACTACACCTCCCATAATTATCTGCTAACTCTGAGATGGATCTGGTTCCGGTAGGAAGTTGGTGCTTCACCAGAGACGGAGATCTCTGACTTCTCATGCTTGAAAAATACATTTGGCTCAGTGGTGCAAAATACGGAACAAATTGCATTCCGTATCGATTTGAAACGGAACGCAACATTTTATTTACCAGTACGGGACGATTCCGTTTTATACGGAACGGGTGGCAACCTTACCCCCCTGCTTAATATCCTCTGGGCGGGCGGGTTATTTTTTTTTCGATGAGTAAACATGTCCGAGATGAGTCCGTAACTAACAACACCATCTTCTGAAATGAATGGTAATTAGGTAAGGGACTGGGAGTCTAGAATTGGTAATCGAATGAAAGCAGGAGGGTTTTTACTCTCCTGTGTTGAAGTACTATAAATGGAAGTGGCTACTGTATATATATATATATATATATATATATATATATATATATATATATATATATATATATAATTATTTATTTATTAGCAGACGCCCTTATCCAGGGCGACTTACAGTCATAAACAAAAATACATTTCAAGAATCACAGTACAAGTATTAATACAATTAAGAGCAAGATAAAATACAATGACTTTGGTTCTAGCAAATACAAGTGTATTACAAAATACGATTCAATAACGGAGCAGATAACAGTGTCAGTGATAGTTACATCAGGATATAATTAAATACAAAATACTACAGATTAAATGACACGACAGATTACAGTACTCTAAAGTACAGGATTAAATGCAGTAAAATAGGGAGCAGATAAGAGCAAGTAAAGCACATTTAAGAAAGAGTGATAAAGTGTCCAGATGGAAAAGAGGAGTTTCTACAGGTGCTGTCTGAAGAGGTGAGTCTTGAGGAGGCGCTGGAAGGTGGTGAGGGACTGGGCAGTCCTGACATCTGTAGGAAGGTCATTCCACCACTGCGGGGCGAGGGTGGAGAAGGAGCGGGCTCTGGAGGCAGGGGAGCATAGAGGAGGTAGAGCCAGTCTTCTAGTGCAGGAGGAGCGGAGAGGTCGAGTGGGGGGTAGGGAGAGATGAGGGTCTGGAGGTAGCTGGATGCAGTCTGGTCAAGGCATCTGTAGGCGAGTACAAGAGTCTTGAACTGGATGCGAGCGGTGATCAGGAGCCAGTGGAATGAGCGGAGCAGTGGAGTTGCGTGGGAAAAGCGAGGCAGAGAGAACACCAGGCGAGCAGCGAAGTTCTGGATGAGCTGGAGTGGACGGGTGGCGGACGCAGGGAGGCCAGCCAGGAGGGAGTTGCAGTAGTCTAGGCGGGAGAGTATCAGGGCCTGGACCAGGAGCTGGGTGGTGTAGTTGGTGAGGAAAGGTCGGATTCTTTGTATGTTGCTCAGGAAGAATTGGCAAGTGCGTGCCAGAGTGGAGATGTGCTGGGAATAAGAGAGGCAGGGGTCCAGGGTGACTCCGAGGTTCTTAGCTGAGGAGGAGGGAGAGAGTGTGGTAGATTCCAGAGGAACGGAGATAGAGAGATCAGAGGAGAGGGAGGAGGAGGAGGGAAAGAAAAGGAGGTCAGATTTAGAGAGGATGAGTTTGAGGTGATGCGAGTGCATCCAGGAGGAGATAGCAGACAGACAGGTAGAGATACGGGAGGGGATGGTGGAGTCAGAGGTGGGGAATGAAAGGAAAATCTGAGCATCATCAGCATAGAAATGGTATGAGAAACCATAGGATGTGATGAGGGGGCCCAGGGAGCGGATGTAGAGAGAGAACAGGAGAGGACCCAAGACTGACCCTTGAGGGACATCTGTTGAGAGAGGGCGAGGTGTGAAGGTTGCTCCACACCAGGTTACCTGGTAAGTGCGGTTGGAGAGGTAGGAGGAGAACCAGGCCAGAGCAGTGCCAGAGATTCCCAGGTCAGCGAGAGAGGATAGTAGAATAGAGTGATCGACAGTGTCAAAGGCAGCAGAGAGGTCGAGGAGAATTAGGACAGAGGAGAGAGAGGCAGCTCGGGCAGAGTTTAGTGAGTTGGTGACAGACAGGAGGGCGGTTTCAGAGTGGAGTGAGCAGAGCGGAAGCCAGATTGGAGAGGGTCGAGCAGAGAGTGGTTGGACAGGAAAGCAGAGAGCTGGCGGTGTACAGCCCGCTCGAGGGTTTTGGAGTGGAAGGGTAGGAGGGAGACAGGACGGTAGCTCTGGAGGGAGGTGGGGTCGAGGGTAGGTTTTTTGAGGAGGGGGGTGATAGAGGCTTGTTTGAAGGCAGAGAGAAAGAGACCAGAAAGGGGAGAGGTGTTGAGAAGGGAGGAGATGAAGGGAAGTAGAGCAGGAGCATATATATATATATATATATATATATATATGACTCTTTTTTTTGCCTCGAGTTTAGCCAAGTAGCATATGATGTGAGACATATCGAAATGAATCTGGGGTTCGTTCTGTTCTATATTACATTTGTGGTTTTTTAAAGAGAAAATATGGTTGACGATCATTTTAAATAATTAATTATTGTTGACATTGTTCTTATTTCTTGTGTTTCTCTAGTCACAGTCAGCATCTTAAATCAGATCCAATCTCACCCAGCATTTAATGTCAGCATTAAAGTATTTTTTAATGTTATTTATATATTTATTTTACGCTATTGCTCGGCTCGAGAAAGCAATGAGGAGGCGGTGGTGCTGCGCGTATAAACACGGGAGCCGCTGCAAGGTCATTGAAGGTCATTCTCTATCGCCTCTCTCAGACTGTAGCGCACACTTTTGAGCAAACGGGCTATCACTCATGAGATTCAATTGCTGTGCAAACCCTTGATGTGTTTTCTGTGATATATAAAAGCTGCATCTCCCTGGCAAGTGAGTCAGTGTGTCCTTCACTGAGCAGGGGAGAGGCGAGGGAGGAGGAGAGGGTGAAGAGGCAATTTAAAAGCAAAAGAATGTTAGGCTATATTGCAAAAAGTGTGGAATACAAGTCTAGAGAGGTGATGCTCAGATTATACAATGCCATAGTTAGACTCCACCTAGAATACTGTGTGCAGTTCTGGTCACCTCACTACAAAAGACATCATTGCACTCGAGAAGGTAGAGAAGGACAACCAGGCTGATCCCATGACATGAGCTATGAGGACAGGTTAAAATAATGAAATCTCTTCAGCCTAGAAAAAAGAAGGGAAAGAGAGAACTTGATTGAAGTCTATGAATTCCTAAATGGTCTAGATAAAGTTAACCCAAGACGCTACTTCAAATTTAGCACAGAGAGAAGAACAAGAGGCATAAATGGAAGCTGAGTAAGTTTAGAACAGAAGGCAGGAATCACTTTTTTTACACAGAGTTATAAATGCATGGAATAGCCGACCAGGGAAAGTAGCAGGGTGTAAAACACTGGGAACATTTAAGAGAGACCAGATTCTGTGCTTTTAAATTAATGCCCACCCCCCCTCCCAGTAGGAGAGAATGGTGCGTTAACAAGGGACGAGCCTTGATGGGCTGAATGGCCTTTTCTCGATCTGAAACTTTTATTATGTTCTCATGACAAGGAGGGAGAGAGAGGTGGCAGGCTGGAGGAGAGAGGGGAGGGGTCCAGTCTGGGTGGCCCTCACTGATCAGGACAGAGCAGAATGTGGAAGGGGGCTGCAGTTCAGTGTTTATCCACAAGGTGGTGCTGGCTGTGTAGTTGAGGGAGCGCGTGTGTTAGTTTGGAGTGCACACCTCTCCCTGCATTACACTGCAGGCTGAAGACTCGGGGTAACACATCATTTTAAAGTTAGATACCGGTATTCAAAAGCAAAAGCAACAGAACAGTTAATTGATTAAACTTAAAAAAAAAAAAACCCATAAGGAGTGATTTCCAGACCTCCATGTTGCCGCAATGTGGAACATTGCCACGTTTACTAACATGGTTCACCATGCTTTCACTGTGCTTTATTACACTGTGCTAAGCTTTTACTGTGGGAAACTTAAATGTATAAGAGGTATTTTACCATGGTTTGTTTTTAATATGCTTTACCGTACCGCTTGTCTATACTTTACCATGCTGTCACTGTGCTTTATTACACTGCTGTGGTTATACTGTGGGAACTTTTATCACGTGTAAAACACTAACATCTGAAGGAATGTTGACTCACTAAACCTGGTGATGATTCTTTGGCACACGTTTTGACTTAAGAACATAAGAAAGTTTACAAACGAGAGGAGGCCATTCGGCCCATCTTGCTCGTTTGGTTGTTAGTAGCTTATTGATCCCAGAATCTCATCAAGCAGCTTCTTGAGGGATCCCAGGGTGTCAGCTTCAACAACATTACTGGGGAGTTGGTTCCAGACCCTCACAATTCTCTGTGTAAAAAAGTGCCTCCTGTTTTCTGTTCTGAATGCCCCTTTATCTAATCTCCATTTGTGACCCCTGGTCCTTGTTTCTTTTTTCAGGTCAAAAAAGTCCCCTGGGTCGACATTGTCTATACCTTTTAGGATTTTGAATGTTTGAATCAGATCACCGCGTAGTCTTCTGTGTTCAAGACTGAACAGATTCAATTCTTTTAGCCTGTCTGCATACAACATGCCTTTTAAACCCAGGATAATTCTGATTGCTCTTCTTTGCACTCTTTCTAGAGCAGCAATATCCTTTTTGTAACAAGGTGACCACAGCTGAACACAATATTCTAGGTGAGGTCTTACTAATGCATTGTAAAGTTTTAACATTATTTCCCTTGATGTAAATTCAACACTTTTCACAATATATCTGAGCATCTTATTGGCCTTTTTTATAGCTTCCCCACATTGTCTCGATGAAGACATTTTCTTATGTTCTTATTTCTGAGTCAACATAAACTCCTAGGTCTTTTTCAGAGTTCCCTTCTTCAATTTCAGTATCTCCCATGTGATATTTATAATGCACATTTTTATTGCCTGCGTGCAGTACTTTACACTTTTCTCTATTAAATGTCATTTGCCATGTGTCTGCCCAGTTCTGAATGCTGTCTAGATCATTTTGAATGACCTTTGCTGCTGCTAGAAACAGGTAACAGTTAGAAACAGGTTTACTGGTGATTCATAAAGACTTCCTGTCAGTATTCATCCGTTTCTTTCAGTGTTGCTGCACACTGAAGACAGGTTACACAGAGGAGGGAGTGGAAGGAACAGGTTACCAACGGTTACCAAGTTCTGAGTTCAGTCAGCTACTAGGAACCGCACGACCCTTATAAAAGTTTCCTCACAGTAAAAGCACAGTAAAGTATATAAAGCACAGCATGGTAAAGCATATAGGCAAGCATTGTAAAGAATAGCAAGGTATGGTATAGTAAACATGGCAAACTAGGGTAAATGCACAGTATAAGCAGGGGGGAAACTGTACAAATACCATTGTGAACTATTTTGTAAGGGGGTGGCTGAAGTGACGGCTGAATGATCTCTCGCTCAGAAGCTTTATGATGTTGAGGAGAGCTGGACAGCATTAGCAGTGAGGAAACAGAAGGGGGTGCTGTGCAGGTACAGCTGTGAGTCTGTCTGAGCTCCAGTCAGCACAGCTCTCACCCTCACTTTCACACAGACATCCTGTCAATACCACAGCACTTAGACCGTCCTGCATGTAGCTTGGTATGGGACAGAGAGCACAGTGACAGAGTGCTGCTCCACACACTCAGCACTGGCAGAACACTACCAACAGCTGATACACTGGAGCTGGAGTCAAGTGCAGGGCTGCACACTTCATTAAATTAAATAAGAAATAAAATACTTTTAACCCTGCAAAAACAAAAACTGCCTCACAGGCTTCTGACAGAATAGCACTCTTGCAGAGCAGGAGAGCACACAGGTAACTGCCAGCATCTCCATGGAGTCCAAAACAACTCACTGCAGCACAAAGAGCCAGGGTTACATACAGGGAGACCAGGCTGAATACAGGAGAGCCAGGCTGAATACAGGAGAGCCAGGCTGAATACAGGAGAGCCAGGCTGAATAAAGGAGAGCCAGGCTGAATACAGGAGGGATAGGCTGAATACAGGAGAGCCAGGCTGAATACAGGAGAGCCAGGCTGAATAAAGGAGGGAGAGGCTGAATACAGGAGAGCCAGGCTGAATACAGGAGGGAGAGGCTGAATACAGGAAAGCAGGCTGAATACAGAAGGGAGAGGCTGAAATTCAGTAGAGGCAGGCTGAATACAGGAGAGCCAGGCTGAATACAGGAGGGAGAGGCTGAATACAGGAAGGCAGGCTGAATACAGGAGAGCCAGGCTGAATACAAGAGGGAGATTCTGAATACAGGAGAGCCAGGCTGAATACAGGAGAGCCAGGATGAATACAGGAGAGCCAGGCTGAGTACAGGAGGGAGAGGCTGAATACAGGAGAGCCAGGCTGAATACAGGAGAGCCAGGCTGAATACAGGAGGGATAGGCTGAATACAGGAGAGCCAGGCTGAATACAGGAGGGAGAGGCTGAATACAGGAAGGCAGGCTGAATACAGGAGAGGCAGGCTGAATACAGAAGGGAGAGGCTGAAATTCAGTAGAGGCAGGCTGAATACAGGAGAGCCAGGCTGAATACAAGAGGGAGATTCTGAATACAGGAGAGCCAGGCTGAATACAGGAGGGAGAGGCTGAATACAGGAGAGGCAGGCTGAATACAGGAGAGCCAGGCTGAATACAGGAGAGGCAGGCTGAATACAGGAGAGCCAGGCTGAGTACAGGAGGGAGAGGCTGAATACAGGATAGGCAGGCTGAATACATGAGGGAGAGTGCATAGCGCTGTGACAGTGTCTCAGGAGAGAGAGGAGTAGAGTCTCCAGCTATAGCCCTAGTGTGTGCAGTGGTTACATAACAACTCCCCTCCCCCTCCAGATATAGCCCTAGTGTGTGCAGGGATTACATAACCTCTGTGCTTCTG
>CM072696.1:14815808-14863308 GCA_036884735.1 Huso huso | reverse complement strand
AAGCATAGGCAAGCATTGTAAAGCACAGAGAGGTATGGTAAAGCATAGGGAAGCATTGTAAAGCACAGAGAGGTATGGTAAAGCATAGGCAAGCATTGTAAAGCACAGAGAGGTATGGTAAAGCATAGGGAAGCATTGTAAAGCACAGAGAGGTCTGGTAAAGCATAGGGAAGCATTGTAAAGCAGAGAGGTCTGGTAAAGCTTATTAATAACTATTTTCTGTATTTTACTCTTAAAGGTAGCTGTATTCACATTTTTTGTAATTGCTCTTATTTGAAATCGTTTTTATCCATTTATTGTAATCACTATGTGCTTTTAATGGAATTTACTCTTATAAGCAAATATTTTTTACTATGAGTTTAACTGCTCTTAGTCGAAATTGCTCTGAAACTTAATTATTTAGTGTATTTTTCTTGTTCGCTAAATTTGCTCCTATTAACTACTGACTTTCTTGTATTTTATAACTGCTCTTATCTGTAATGTGATACTTGGTAACAACTGTAAGTCGTCCTGGATAAGGACGTCTGCAAATAAATAAATAATAATAAATACTAATTAATAAACATGGTAAACTACGGTAAACTCTGGTAAATGCAGTGTATATCAATGAGAAAAGCATGGGGGTAAACTGCAAAAATACATTGCAGCAATACAGTGGTAAACTTTTCTAAGGGACGTATAATATATTGTAAATAAGTAGCAGAGACCCAGAGAGTGGAGCGGGGAGGGGTGGGGTCCCAGTGAGCCCCTCCCAGGGAGGGGTAGGCTGGAGCAGAGACCCAGGGAGGGGTGGGGTCCCGGTCTGAGCGCCCCTCCTCAGGGCAGGGGGTCTGCAGGCTGCAGGCCCCAGGGCAGGGGTCTGTCTGAGGCCCCTCCCAGGGCAGGCAGAGGCTGCAGGGGAGAGGGGGGTCTCGCTGGTGGAATGTGTTCCAATGTCATCCCTGCTCTGTCCTGACAAGCAGCACTAAATCTTCCTGCCGGGCAGGGGCAGCTGGGCCGGGCTGCTGCTGCTCCCAGAGCCTCTCCGTCATTCAAGAAATTTCCAGAGCCTCCCTCAGCCACACCATGTAGGGGCAGTGAGAGGATCACTAAACATAGACTGACCTGGACCAGCATCATCGCCAGCTCACACACAATCAAACACACACACGCAATCACACATACTCTATGCAGAGCAGTGTAAAGTATGCTTCTCAAACCCGGTATTTAAAATACTGGACAGCGATCTAGGAGAGATGTAATAACAACATTATCACACCCCA
This sequence comes from Huso huso, assembly GCA_036884735.1. Lineage (NCBI taxonomy): Eukaryota > Metazoa > Chordata > Actinopteri > Acipenseriformes > Acipenseridae > Huso > Huso huso. The sequence goes on along the minus strand of CM072696.1, from coordinate 14,862,046 downwards.
GAGACAGGAATCAGCAATCTACGAGAGACGTAATAACAACATTATCACACCCCAGAGACAGGAATCAGCAATCTACGAGAGACGTAATAACAACATTATTACATCCCAGAGACAGGAATCAGCAACATTATCACACCCCAGAGACAGGAATCAGCAATCTACGAGAGGCGTAATAACAACATTATCACATCCCAGAGACAGGAATAACAACATTATCACATCCCAGAGACAGGAATCAACATTATCACACCCCAGAGACAGGAATCAACAACATTATCACATCCCAGAGACAGGAATCAGCAACATTATCACACCCCAGAGACAGGAATCAGCAACATTATCACACCCCAGAGACAGGAATCAGCAACATTATCACACCCCGGAGACAGGAATCAGCAACATTATCACACCCCGGAGACAGGAATCAGCAACATTATCACACCCCGGAGACAGGAAGCACAGCACAGAGTCATCAATCCACATAAAAAACGCCAATCTGGCAGCACTGGGGGGAGTAGCCTAAAAGTCTCATGGGAGACGCATGCATTACCTATTCAATGTGACCTCAAGTTCAGTGTACAAATACAACGTGAGTTTGTATAATTTGTTTCAGAAAAATCTGTATTTGAATTGGCGTTCCGGTACTTTAAGATGTAGGACTACAGCATGGGATACTGCTGGCGATGAAGTGGCACAGTTTTTTCAGTGAGATCAAATGCATCCTCACAAGGTTTTTAAAATACAAAAACAATAACAGATATGCGGCGCTTCGCCGTAGTATAAAACATAAATCATAATATAAAATAAATAATAAATAAAGTGGCGGGACACTCCACCACAAGGAGAAACCTCAAAATGGAGTGAGGTAACCAGTGGTGTACCACAGGGATCAGTATTAGGTCCTCTGCTATTCCTAATCTACATTAATGATTTAGATTCTGGTATAGTAAGCAAACTTGTCAAATTTGCAGACAACAAAAATAGGAGGAGTGGCAAACACTGTTGCAGCAGCAAAAGTCATTCAAAATGATCTAGACAGCATTCAGAACTGGGCAGACACATGGCAAATGACATTTAATAGAGAAAAGTGTAAGATACTGCAAGGGTTCCCAAACTTTCTCAGCTCAAGGCTCCCAGAACATTCAGAATCCTGGCTGAGGCCCCCCACCCAATGGATCTGTATTATTATTATTATTTAGTCATTAGCAAACATCTTTATCATTATTATTATTAAGTTATTTAGCTGCAGACACCTTTATCCATGGAGACTTACATTTTTTTTAAAAACTTACATATAATGTACTACATATACATTACAAGGGTAACAGCATCACTACAAAAAATACATTTAGCCACACATTATGTCTCACTGCTTGAGAAAAAGAGACATGGTAGCATAAAGGCAGACCAGTAGCAGTGCCAGTGTTTTTTCTTGTAGATACTGAGCAGATCACCTTACTCTCATTGCAAACAACAAATTAAATAATGAAACAAAAAGGAATGAGGATAAAAATAAATTTAAGTAAATAATACTACTTACAAAGTACTTTGGGTTCTGCATGACAGTTTTTTTAGTGAATGCTCTAACTTTGTCTTGCATATTTAATACGGTTACGTCACAGCCTTGGATGCTTTGATTCAGAGTGTTTAACTGTCCAAATATATACAACAAGTACGCTAGTTTTACAATCCATGTAGGATTTTCAAAACAACTTGCGAGTTGGCTGTTCTCTGTTGATAGGAACTGCTTCAGCTCATGTTCAAACACTCGTTGCATGACTACCCCCCTTGACAGCGAGCGATCTTCAGAGTGGAGCAGTAAGTGCTTGTGGGCCTATTTCACTACAAAGGGCCTAGCTTTTCTCATATTGAACATTTTTATCACTTCTTGCAGCAGCTGGTTAAACTCATCATCCATATGTTTGGCAACAGGTGCTTCACTGTGAAGCATGCAATGACTTGCAACGGCATTTGGAGATTTTGTCTTTATAAAAGCCACAACACCATTACGTTTTCCGGTCATAGCAGCCTCACCATCTGTGCACACTCCCACACATCGAGACCAGTCTATTGAATTTTCTTGAGTATATCCATCTAGCACTCTGGATATTTCCTCACCAGTTGTTCTCCCTGGTAATTCTTTACAGAAAAGGAATTCCTCGACAAATTCCCCCTGTGACAGGGTGGCTGGGCGGTGATGTCAGACAGAAGCAGCGACAGGAAAAATACTGACACCAATACTGCAGACTTCTAACAAAAGAAAGACGCGGCGGCGCCGTTTTTATTAAGCAAAAATAAATAAAAGGTTTAAACAAAAACACTTGCTCACGGAGCGAAAATAAAAGGTTTAAATAAAACTATTCACAAACACAAAATAAATAAAACAACACAGGTCAGGCTGGGCAGATTGCCTTCACTGTTCCTATGTCTTTTAGTTTCTCTCTCTCTCTCTCTCTCTCTCTCTCTCTCTCTCTCTCTCTCTCTCTCTCTCTCTCTCTCTCTCTCTCTCTCCTCTCTCGCTCCTCATACACCCACCCCGAGTGCAGAGAGCTGCCAGTTTATATATCGTGGCCGAGGGGTTTAACTAGCTGGCAATTACTCTATTACCCCTCGGCCACAATCTGCTACACCCCCCCTTCTATAAACCTAACATATACGAGTAGCTGTGCAGTATTTGCAACGTCTGTACTTTCATCTAACTGCAAGGCAAAGTACGGGTTAGCACGCAACCGATCCAAAAGCTGAGCAGAAACATCTTCTGCCATGTCACATATCCTTCGGCACACAGTGTTGTTTGACAACAGTACTTACATTTTTTGGCTGCTTCCTCATCCAGTATTTCATGAACAATATCCACAGTCGATGAACTCTTCCCCAATTGTATGTGTTTTTTTTGTGAGAGCAGTGTGGTATGAGGCTAGAAAACACGCCTTCAAGGCTCTCTCTGGAACAGTAACGTGCTGCTTAAAAGCACTCACTTGTTTTAAAATTTGGGATTCCTTTCTTTTTTTCTGTTTTTCTTTTTCTCATTGTTGTTTATGAAAGTAATACAGTACATTGTAACATATCTGAAATATATGTTTAGTGCTCTGAAATATACTGCAATATATTCTGTACTCTGTCTGTGAGAGAGCATGCTAACATTATCACACCCCAAACACAGAGTTATCAAGCCACATACAAGAGAAATGTATAAAAACGTGTGTGTTATAATATAATAGTCATAGATTTTGTATAATACACTGTATATGTGCAGCATGTTTTCAAATAAATGCAGGCATGTTGCGCAATATATTCCAACAGTATTTTAAAGTATATATTGCCATATATTTTGATGAAATTCCAAAATATATTTGACACTGAAATACATGAATTATATTTTTATGTTTTTGAATTAATATATTACAAAGTATTTTGAAATATCTTGCACTATATATGATGTGTTATGAACTGTGAATACGAAGTGCATCACGAGTCCTGTGATTGTCCTGATTGGCTACTTGTGAAAAATGGAGCCCAAATTCCAAGGAACGGAATCCCAGGGCCCCTCAGCACCCTCCCGTTTGCTTCTCATTTTGTAACATTTGCAGGAATTTGTTCTCCTTTTGAAAGATACAGAATGGAGGAAAGGTCCAGCATGGAATAACCAGTAATACAGCCCTTTGAAAAGGTTACCCCAGGAGTTCTGCATGCCATTTTATAACTTATTACCCTACATGTCAGAATCAGTACCTTCCTTCAAAAATACAAAATATATTTTATATATTACAGCATGGATTGCAGTACATTTAAAAATACCCATTACTTTTTGGAATATATCAAATAAAGCTCTATTTATTTTAACATATATTTGATGTATTTTTTAATAAACTTTTGTGTAAAAAAAACATTTATTTATATACCCCAATTTCAAAAAGTGTTTGAAAGGCAGGACGGTTTGAGGTTTTCAAATTTAAATTACTCTACGTGGTCTGAAAATAAGGCACTTTCCAACATACATGTATTAAAAGTGGTTACGAAAATAAGGCACTGTGGCAAAGTGGTTAGCCGTGTGCAGGTGCAGGAGTGATGTGGTGATCAATAACAGACAGACTACGATAATCCAGGTGCAAGGGGATTTTATTTATAATCCAGTCTGATGACAATCGGTAAATACTAATGAATGGTGGTACACAAGGGTGTGTACTACTCAGTTTAACCCAGGGGTTCAGTCTGGAAACAATAAACACAGTCTTTAATCCACCCACAATATAGAAACACGGTCACCAGTCCAAAGTGAGCGCTGTAGCGCTCCTGGTGCAAATACAGTTTATCGTGAAACAAAGTGCAGTGTTGTCTGGGTTTAGTGCTGGCCTGTAGTGACAGCTCCGGATCGTGTTAGCCGTCTAATAATGACAAACAAATATAATTAGACATGACAAAACAAACAAAACACCCACGATAAACAATCTGCTTCTCCTTCCAGTTTAGCGTTAACCATAACAAAGGAACAGATCACTTCGCTACATCCCATTTTATACCATCAATCATGACCCCTCGGTTAACGAGTGCAACCGCTCCTCCAATCCGCGGCTGCCACATCGTTTCCCTTCCGGGTCGATGATTTAGTGTAACGTAGCTCTGCCCCCTTTCTAGATGGTCAGAAAAATGAATTTGGGGATCTGCTGTCTATATTGACAGTCAAATATGATAGGATTCTTTTATTGGGTGGTTTTAACCTTCATGTTCCCATTGGTTCTGATTCTTACTCCTTGGAATTTTTTAGGTATTCTGAACAAGCTGCAAGTGGGATACCACACGGCACCAGAAGAAGTGCATTACAGTAATCAGTTCTAGATGAACCAAAGGCATGCATTAGTCTCTCAGCATCACATACAGAAATAATTGGTCTAAGTTTGGCTATATTTCACAAATGGTAAAAAGATAATTTAGTACCTTCCCTAATATGAGTCTCAAATGATATCAGCAGATCGTTCACAACTCTGACAAGGGCCGTCTCGGTGCTATGTGCAGCATGAAAACCAGACTGAAACACCTCCAATATACCATTAAGAGTTAGAAATGTTTGTAATTGAATTGCAACAATTCTCTCTATAACCTTATCTAAGAATCGTAGGCTGGAGATTGGCCTATAGTTATTGAGGACTTTAGGGTCCAAATTGTGTTTCTTAACATAGGCTTTACCACAGCTACCTTAAGTGCTGAGGGAACTATACCAGAGGAAAGTGAACCATTTATAATTTTTAAAATGTGGGTATTAATAACACCAAGAACATCTTTTAATAGTTTTGTAGGAATAGGATCAAGAGAGCATGTAGTAGCTCTCATATGTTGAACTAGCTCTGTCAGTTCCTGTAGGTAATCAAAGAAAAAGCCCCCACAGAAGCCTTAACACTAGAACAAGTGTGTTTATAGGCATACCTTGAACAACCAGCGTATTAAAAACAACATAAATATTATAATGAAAGGACAAACAATTGAATATAAGTCATAATTTTATTCAGGAACATCATACCCCCGCCATCCCCTCCCGTATCTCTACCTGTCTGCCTGTTATCTCCTCCTGGATGCACTCGCATCACCTCAAACTCAACCTCTCGAAGTCTGACCTCCTTTTCTTCCCTTTCTCATCTTCGCCTCCTCTTCCTCTGGCATCCACCACGCTCTGTCCTTCTTCCTCAGCCTAGAACCTTGGAGTAACCCTGGACCCCTGCCTCTCCTACTCCCAGCACATCTCCACTCTAGCACTCACCTGCCGATTCTTCCTGAGCAACATACGAAGAATCCGACCCTTACTCACCAACTACTCCACGCAACTCCTCGTCCAGTCCCTGGTACTTTCCCGCCTAGACTACTGTAACTCCCTCCTGGCTGGCCTCCCTGCATCCGCCACCCATCTGCTCCAGCTCATCCAGAACTCCACTGCTCGCCTGGTGTTCTCTCTGCCTTGCTTCTCCCTCACTGCTCCACTGCTCCGATCACTCCACTGGCTCGCATCCAGTTCAAGACTTTTGTACTCGCCTACAGATCACCTGACCTCTCTGCTCCGCCTGCACTAGAAGACTGGCTGTACCTCCTCTACGCTCCCCTGCCTCCAGAGCCCGCTCCTTCTCCACCCTCGCCCCGCAGTGGTGGAACGACCTTCAGGACTGCCCAGTCCCTGACCACCTTCCGGCGCCTCCTCAAGACACACCTCTTCAGACAACACCTGTAAAACTCAAATCTTCCCTTCAGGACAATATAGCACTCTGCCTTTAATGCACTTTAACTTGCACTTATTTGCTCCCTATTTTACTGTATTTAATCCTGCACTGAACCCAATCTGTAGTATTTTGTATTTCACTTGCACTTGTATCTAACCCTGATGTAACTATCAACACTGTTATCTGCTCTTGAACTGCCCCGATATCAAATCATACTGTGTTTTGTATTTGCTCTTATTAGGACTGAAGTCATTATATTTTGTATCTTGTTCTTAATTGTACTGTAATTCTTGATGTATTTTTTGTATACAACTGTAATAATAATAATAATAATAATAATAATAATAATAATAATAATAATAAAGCATCTACACAACCAAAACATTGTAAATAAACAGACATTTGAACAGAAATGTGTTTATATACAGACATATTACATAACACGCATCCTCAAAAAACTGTAAAAAATGAAATAAACAAATATTTGAAAATAAATGTATATATACAGGTATATCATATACAGTGCCGTGAAAAAGTATTTGCCCCCTGTCAGATTTTCTGCATTTTTTTGCACATTTTTCACATTGTATTTGGTCAGATTTTTTTTGTGGGTTGTAGTAGTATATAGAGGGAGTCTGAGAGAAAAAATGATACCAAAGTTTGGTGCTTCTTTCATTTGTTTGGTGTGCAAGGCAATCAAACATGCAATCTTCAGGTGTGAAAAAGTTATTGCCCCCCCTAGTTAACTCAACCCAGCTGTTCGAGTACTTTGCTTAACAACCAGGCCTGATTTGGGCCAGCCCTGCCCAATATAAATCTGACTAACTTTGGCCCTTACCATCAGAGTGAAGTTGTCAGCACACAGGTTCTAGAGGCACATCATGCCACGAACAAAAGAAATTCCTGAAGACCTCCGGAAAAAAAATTGCTGATACCTATCAGTCTGGAAAGGGTTACAAAGCCATTTCTTAGGCTCTGGAGCTCCACCGAACCACAGTCAGAGCCATATTGTCCAAATGGAGAAAGTTTGGGACAGTAGGGAATATTCCCAGGAGTGGCCGTCCTGCCAAAATCTCTCCAAGAGCAAGGCGTAAAATCGTCCAGGAAGTCACAAAGAACCCTAGAACAACATCCAGGGATCTGCAGGCCTCTCTCGCCTCGGCTAAGGTCAGTGTTCATGACTCCACCATCAGAAAGACACTGGGCAAAAATGGGATTCATGGCAGAGTTGCTCACTAAGAAGAATATGAATGCTCGTCTCAAGTTTGATAAAAAAGCACCTGGATGATCCTCAATGTTCTGGAACAATGTTCTATGGACAAATGAGTGGAACTTTTTGGCTGACACTTTTTTGGCTGTTATGTCTGGCGAAAACCAAACACTGCATTCCACAGTAAGAACCTCATACCAACGGTCAAGCATGGTGGTGGTAGTGTCATGGTTTGGGGATGCTTTGCTGCATCAGGACCTGGATGCCTTGCCATCATTGAAGGAACCATGAATTCTGCTCTGTATCAGAGAGTTCTACAGGAGAATGTCAGGCCATCCGTCCGTGAGCTGAAGCTGAAGCGCAGCTGGGTCATGCAGCAAGACAATGATCTGAAACACACAAGCAAGTCTACATCAAAATGGTTGAAGAACAAGGAATTTAAAGTTTTGGAATGGCCTAGTCAAAGTCCAGACCTAAACCCCATTGAGATGTTGTAGCAGGACCTGAAACGAGCAGTTCATGCTCGAAAACCCACAAAAGTCGAAGCAGTTCTGCATGGAGGAGTGGGCCAAAATTCCTCCACGGCGCTGTGAGAGACTAATCAATAAATACAGGAAGAGTTTGGTTGCAGTTATTGCTGCTAAGGAGGCTGTGTGGTCCAGTGGTTAAAGAAAAGGGCTTGTAACCAGGAGATCCCCAGTTCAAATCCCACCTCAGCAACTGACTCATTGTGTGAGCCTGAGCAAGTCACTGAATCTCCTTCTACTCTGTCTTTTGGGTGAGATGTAATTGTAAGTGACTCTGCAGCTGATGCATAGTTCACACACCCTAGTCTCTGTCGCCTTGGATAAAGGCATCTGCTAAATAAATAATAAAGGTGGCGTAACCAGTTATTGAGTCTAAGGGGGCGATTACTTTTTCACATGGGGGCATTGGGTGTTGCATAACTTTCTTTAATAAATAAATGAAATATGTATCAAATGTTTGTGTTATTTGTTCACTCAGGGTCCCTTTTATCTAATATTAGGTTTTGGTTGAAGATCTGATAACATTAAGTGTCAAAAATATGCAAAAATGCAGAAAATCAGGCAGGGGGCAAATACTTTTTCACAGCACTGTACATACAAAACTGTACAACTGAAACAATGCAAATAAGTATCACTTTTTCAAAATAAATGAGTTCATATTGCCTACATAACAAAGCGCATATACGCAACTGAAACTTCAGACTGCAGACTTACTGCAGACTGTCTTTGGGCATTTGGCACAGCTGTCATCAGTAACCAGGCTCCTGGCACCAAATGCTCCACAGGCATAAAGTAGTACAATGAAAGCTTCTAATTCCTCCAAGGGCATTGACCAGGGATCATGTTGGTGTTAGTCTGCTTCAGAGCCAGATTGTCAATGTCCGTCTTTGCTGCCACAGAATCGATGTTTGGTAAAATGTGCAGTACAGTCAGCACTCACATATCCGACCCTATAAAGTTTTGACTTCCGTGACAGCTAAACGAGTGTGATTATTTCATCTGATTTGCCGTGTATGTAGGTGAACACATTGTAACCTGCCCCCCCCCCTGCCCCCCACCACCCAAACAACCCCCTGCCCTGCACGCACACACACACACACACACACACACGCACGCACACACATTTTGTACAGAAAGAAAACATGTGACTTGGGTTTGAGGAACTGTATAAGGAGATATATTGTAGAGCATAATTTTCTTTTCTTTGGCACTGTTTTGCCGTTTTATTTCTAATTTTTTCTTGTATCTGACATATCACAAGAGATGGCTCATGTTGCTGGTAGATCGTTCATGGAAGATTTGATTCTGCAGGGTCAAGGCAGGGTATTTTCAGCAATCTGTCTTGAATGTTTAACTATCTGAAGACGGGCCTCCTGTTAGTTTCGTTTTTCATCCAGAGGATCTTTCATCGATTCTTTCATTGAAATTTGTTAGCGCATGAGTTGGAGGAATAACACAGCAGTAAAAGACAAACATAATGAACACAAAAAAGATACAATGTCAATAAATGCATAGCTGAAAGGCCTGTGTTTTAAAATAAGTAGGATTCAATTTAGATGTACTGAGTTGGTTTTGTTGCTACGGTAATATTTTCAAGTAGTATTCTATTTCAGAACGATGCGATTCTGAAAATATCACTTGCCAATAGAGACGACACGTGGACTGTAAGACAGTACATACTTTTAAATCCAGTACGTATTTGTGGCAAAGTGGTTAATAGTTTGCAGGTGCAGGTGATTAAAGAACACACAGACAATTGTAATCCAGGTGAAAAGGTTTGTTTTATTTGTTTTTGTCCAGTGCCTGTTTACAGTAAACAACAATTAAGGTAAGTAATACAGCAGTGTGTTTTACTTAATTTATAATCCCCGGGTTTGCCCCGCAAATAATAGTCCTGTTTTTAATATACACCCACACAAAACACTAACCACATACACAAGTCTATTAGTGTGTGAATTAGTGCTAGTGGTGCAAATACAGTTCTAGTGATACGAGTGCAGTGCTGTTCTGGGTTTGTGCTGGCATCAGCTCCGGAACGTGTTAGCTGTCAGTGAATACAAACAAACAAATAGACAGAACAAAACAAACACTCACAATTATTTCACCAAATACAGGTCCTTCCGGGTTACTTTACAATAACCAAAACGAAGGAACAGATAACATCGCTCGACCCCTATTTATACCATCACTCATGACCCCTTGGTAAATGATTGCAGCTGCTTTTTATGATCTGCAGCTGCCACATCATTCCCCCTCCGGGTCAGTGAGTTAGTGCACCGAAGTTCTGTCTCTTTTCTACGTGACCGACTTCCTTTTAACCCTCGGAACGAAGTCTCAGGCCACGTAGTCCAGAGTACTCTGTTCCCGTTACTTAGCACCCTCACAGATCGAGAAGGAGATTTACCACCAAGAATCTTTGTCTTTTTCACACATATATATATATATATATATATATATATATATATATATATATATATATATATACAGTATATATACAGTATATATATATATATATATATATATATATATATATATATATATATATATATATACAGATGCTCAAATTTGTTGGTACCCTTACAGCTCATTGAAATAATGCTTCATTCCTCCTGAAAAGTGATGAAATTAAAAGCTATTTTATCATGTATACTTGCATGCCTTTGGTATGTCATAGAATAAAGCAAAGAAGCTGTGAAAAGAGATGAATTATTGCTTATTCTACAAAGATATTCTAAAATGGCCTGGACACATTTGTTGGTACCCCTTAGAAAAGATAATAAATAATTGGATTATAGTGATATTTCAAACTAATTAGTTTCTTTTAATTAGTATCACACATGTCTCCAATCTTGTAATCAGTCATTCAGCCTATTTAAATGGAGAAAAGTAGTCACTGTGTTGTTTGGTATCATTGTGTGCACCACACTGAACATGGACCAGAGAAAGCAAAGGAGAGAGTTGTCTGAGGAGATCAGAAAGAAAATAATAGACAAGCATGGTAAAGGTAAAGGCTACAAGACCATCTCCAAGCAGCTTGATGTTCCTGTGACAACAGTTGCAAATATTATTAAGAAGTTTAAGGTCCATGGAACTGTAGCCAACCTCCCTGGGCACGGCCGCAAGAGGAAAATCGACCCCAGAGTGAACAGAAGGATAGTGCGAATGGTAGAAAAAGAACCAAGGATAACTGCCAAAGAGATACAAGCTGAACTCCAAGGTGAAGGTACGTCAGTTTCTGATCGCACCATCCGTCGCTTTTTGAGCAAAAGTGGGCTCCATGGAAGAAGACCCAGGAGGACTCCACTTTTGAAAGAAAACATAAAAAGCCAGACTGGAATTTGCTAAAATGCATATTGACAAGCCACAATCCTTCTGGGAGAATGTCCTTTGGACAGATGAGTCAAAACTGGAGCTTTTTGGCAAGTCACATCAGCTCTATGTTCACAGACGAAAAATGAAGCTTTCAAAGAAAAGAACACCATACCTACAGTGAAACATGGAGGAGGCTCGGTTATGTTTTGGGGCTGCTTTGCTTTGCGCCTGGCACAGGGTGCCTTGAATCTGTGCAGGGCACAATGAAATCTCAAGACTATCAAGGCATTCTGGAGTGAAACGTACTGCCCAGTGTCAGAAAGCTCTGTCTCAGTCGCAGGTCATGGGTCCTCCAACAGGATAATGACCCAAAACACACAGCTAAAAAGCACCCAAGAATGGATAAGAACAAAACATTGGACTATTCTGAAGTGGCCTTCTATGAGTCCTGATCTGAATCTATCGAACATCTATGGAAAGAGCTGAAACTTGCAGTCTGGAGAAGGCACCCATCAAACCTGAGACAGCTGGAGCAGTTTGCTCAGGAAAGTGGGCCAAACTACCTGTTAACAGGTGCAGAAGTCTCATTGAGAGCTACAGAAAACATTTGATTGCAGTGATTGCCTCTAAAGGTTGTGCAACAAAATATTAGGTTAGCGGTCCCATCATTTTTGTCCATGCCATTTTCATTTGTTTTATTATTTACAATATTATGTTGAATAAAAAATCAAAAGCAAAGTCTGATTTCTATTAAATATGGAATAAACAATGGTGGATGCCAATTACTTTTGTCAGTTTCAAGTTATTTCAGAGAAAATTGTTCATTCTTCGTTTTTTGTGGAGGGGTACCAACAAATTTGAGCACGTCTGTATATAGTGTGAGCAGGGAGAGGGTTAATATCCTCCCTGCATAAAAATCATGTTTTGTTTAATTGTTTAATTATTATTTTATGGTTAACGATCCCCTGCACCTGGTTCATATTGTAAATTAGAGCCAGGTGCAGGGTTTTTAAGAGAGAGAGCCAGTATCTTCAGGACAGCTGAGTAGAAGGAAGCAGGAGATGCTGCCGAGCTGTCACAGAGAGGTACTGTGTGTGAACATGCAAAATTGCATTAAACTGTGTGTTTTGTTTTATAACAGGTAAACAGCCTAGCTGTCCTGTGTATTGGCTAGGTTCCTGACAAGTGTACAGTCAGTGTTCTGAAGGAGCTAAGTGTTTATTTTGTTTGTTTATTTTTATTTATTAAAAAAATAGCGAGTCGGCACATAAAAACTCAATTTTCTGTGAGCTGGGTCATTTTTATAGGGGCAAATGAACGACTGTAAGTGGTTACTATATATATATATATATATTTATATATATATATATTAGTTCAAAGAGCCAGCTGCCCAACGTTTCGATATGTTGTACATATCTTTCTCAAGGGAGCCTGTGTTTGAATCAGAACATTGGAGGTATTTCTAGGTGACAATTACTTGTTATTGTTTATATTCAAATCCATGATTTATTCTTACATGATGTAATGGTGTTCTATATATTGTGACATATATATTTTTTTTTACTCCTATCTTTGAATCTATTAATTCTAATTAACATTACTTTATATAAACTTATATTTTTATTATATCATGCAATGCTGGCTCTGAGGATCAGTCTTGATTTGGCCTCCACAGCGCATCAGCATGCACAACTTTTGAATGAATTTTGTTTATTTATTTAAATGTTATATATTTATTGAAGTTAATTAGTTCATTCTTTTCTGTTATATATATATTTAACAGCCATATTGCAATATATGTCTGGAAGTGTTTTTGCTGTGATTAATATCACTTTGTTCCTTGTGTCTCTCTGACGTTGCTGAGAAGCTGTTAGCTATGTGAATAATGCACAGCATAGCAGTCCTTTCTCTCTCTCTCTCTCTCTCTCTCTCTGACAGACCGGACTGTCAGTTCAGAATCTGCCCCCACCGTCCCGTCCCTGTCCTGTCTAGGGTTACAGGCCCCCCAACAGGTCACGGTTATGTCAAGCTTTGCCTTCCCAAATATCGAGTTGTGTCGGAGACAGTCCCGCCCCCTGGACAGCCCTGCCCAATGGGAGCCAGGTGGCCGGGTATATAAGACCCAGGGCAGTCTCCAAGAACTCGGGCCACTCCGATTCAGGCTTTGGTGAAAGGAACTGATCCCACGGAGCGTTACCTCTCTCTGACTTTCATTCTGTGCAGGTAAATCGCCCTCTCTCTGTTTCTGTCTATCTGTCTCTCTCTGTATCTGTCTCTCTTTACCTCTCTCTCGTTCTCTCTCTCTACCTCTACCTCTCTCTCTATCTCTGCAGATCTGTTCATTTGCTCTTTGGTAAAGCATGCGTGCTGCAGGTTGAGGTTGAGACAGTGTTACTGATACGACTCCAGACAGTGGTTTGAAATTTATTTATATATTCAGTTGCTCATTTTATATCTCAATCTATTTAACTTTATTAAACTTTGCAAGTAGTTTTGGGGTGCAAAGGATAAAAATGTATCTGTGTAGAAGTGAGTGTGCAGAACAGCAGAACAGTCTCGTAATGCAAGGGCTTGTATAGAGCAATGAAAACAACCTGCATTGCTACTTACCGCCAGTGATCTGTGATCTATATATGTAGAGGCAGTATTGCTATTGTTGTACCTGTAACCCAGGATGCAGATTACTGCACAGCGCCTGTGTGTGTGTGTGTGTGTGTGTCAGTGTGTGTCTCTATTGCACACTCGGCTGAAGCCCACAGTCTATATAAAACCTCTCTCCAGACTGCCCATGTGTGGAAGGTATCAAGAGCAATGATGCATATTGGCTGCCCCCCCCCCCTCTCCCCCACCCACTCACCCCCCCCCCAACACCCTCTCACTCCTCACCTGTTTGGAAATAAAAGATCAAAGCTTTTCTATTTTGAGAGCTGGCTGGTGTTTATTCTCAGTGGCACTGGGAGAGGTCAGCAGCTGCAGAGCAGCTCAAGGACAGTGTGAAGGTCAGTCACAGGCAGGGCTGGACAGTGTGAAGGTCAGTCACAGGCAGGGCTGGACAGTGTGAAGGTCAGTCACAGGCAGGGCTGGACAGTGTGAAGCTTTAGCATGCTTTATTACACTTTGCTGTGCTTTTACTATGGGACACTTAAGATGTCAGTGTAAAGAGGCCAAAACAGGTGTAATATGTTCACTTTTCCTGGTTTTAGTCAGAATTCTAGCGGCGGTATTCTGAACGAGCTGCAAGCGGGATACTACATGTATTGGGACAACAGAAAAAAGTGCATTACAATAATCAATTCTAGATGAAACAGAGGCATGCATTCGTCTATCTGCATCAGATACGGAAATAATTGGTTTAAATTTTGGCTATAGTTCTCAGACTTCAGTATCTTCCCTACTTCAAGATACTTCAGTATCTTCCCTAATATGAGTCTGAAATGAGAGATCAGGATCAAAGATGACCCCCAAACTTTTAATTTATAGTTTACGTTTTGGTTAGAGTCTGCAAGGGTCAAGCTCATGTAATTCCACATTTCCTTTTTAGTTGGTTCTGTGATCCCACTAGCATAACCTCTGTTTTATCTGAATTCATCATTAGAAAATTCTGTGACATCCAATGCTTGATGTCTGTAAGGCAAGTAACTAATCACACCCAGGCAGAAGAAATTCCTGGCTTTAGGGATAAATATAGCTGGGTATCATCAGCATAGCAATGGAAGTTCACTCGGTGTCTGCGGATAATGTCACCTAATGGTAGCATATATAATGAAAACAGCAAGGGACCTAGAATTGAGCCCTGTGGAACACCTCCCCAATTACCTCCCCAATAGAGATGAACTGAAACCTATCAGAAAGATAAGATTTGAACCAGGATAGGACAAGGTCAGACAGTCCTATTGTGCTTTCAAGATGATTCAGTAGGATGGAATGGTCTACAGTATCAAAGTATCAATTTATCAGCATCAATTTACCATTGTTTTGTTTTTTTGTTTTTTTTTTTACTAT
Source organism: Huso huso (assembly GCA_036884735.1). Taxonomy (NCBI): domain Eukaryota; kingdom Metazoa; phylum Chordata; class Actinopteri; order Acipenseriformes; family Acipenseridae; genus Huso; species Huso huso. The sequence continues at coordinate 14,846,792 of CM072696.1, read as the reverse complement.
GCTTTACCGTACCTCTCTGTGTTTTACAATGACCTGCAAAAAAATACAGAAAATCTACAAAATAGATGAGGAATACATGTGCAATATATTCTCCCAGGATTCTCTGCAGGACTCGTTTGGGGTGTGTCCACTGGTTAGGAACAGCAGGCTTGCTGGGGTTCGAGATCCTCAGTGTCTGAGATACTGTTTTGATTATTTGTCGTGGTGTGAACTTGCTGTGCCAGTACAAGCTCAGCGGGGCTCCTGCGTGGCTTTCCACACTGCTCAGCTGTAACCTGTGAGCCAGGGGAGAGAGGAGAGGGGAGAGGAGAGAAGGGAGAGGGGAGATTGACAGCTGAGAGGAGAGAGGGAGGGGAGAGAGGGAGGAGGGGGAGAAGGGAGATTGACAGGAGAGAGGGGAGATTGACGGGGAGATGGGAGATTGACAGCTGAGGGGAGAGAGGAGAGAAGAGTGGGGAGAGGGGCAGCTGTCAGGGGAGAGGGGCAGCTGTCACGGGAGAGGGGGGAGAGGAGAGGAGAGAGGGGAGAGGAGCAGCTGTCAGGGGAGAGGGGGGTGTGGGGGGTCGGCTGGGAGAGGCGGTTGGCTGTCTGGGATACCCCAGAGATGGAGAGTTCTATTAATAATCTGCTCCATGCCCAGGCACACACGCACACACACTGACACTGAAACACACTGACCTCCGCTCTCCACTTCAGCAGTGATATGAGATGCTGGCTGCAGAGAGCAGTAGCCCTTCTAGGAACTCATCCTGGTATTTCTGCACTTTTCCCATGGTTAGACTATGCATTTACCATAGTTTACCATGTTTATTAGTAAGCTTTACTGTACCTATCTGTGCTCTACAATGCTTGCTTATGCTTCAGCTGTCACTGTGCTTCTTTACACAGGAGTTGTTCTGAGCATTACTGTTTAAAGCTAGCAGACCTCAACTGTAACCCTCTCCCCTCTCCTCTCTCTTGCAGAACGTGTAAGAGGTGCAGTCATGCCTTTTGGAAACACTCACAACAACTACAAGCTGAAGTTCTCAGCGGAGGATGAGTATCCAGACCTCTCCAAACACAACAACCACATGGCCAAGGCGCTGACTCTGGACATCTACAAGAAACTGAGGGACAAGCAGACCCCCAGCGGCTTCACCCTGGATGATGTGATCCAGACTGGAGTGGACAACCCCGGTGAGGCCCTGTCTCGCTGCGTCCCCTTCTCGCTATGTCCCCTGTCTCACCCCCTCTCTCTCTCAGTCCCCCTCTCTCCCACTCCCTGTCTCACCCCCCGCTCTCTCTCTCTCATCCCATCTCTCCCTCTCCCTGTCTTTCCCCCTCTGTCTCCTGCTCCCTGTCTCTCCCCCCCTCTCTCTCCCACTCCTTGTCTCACCCCCTCTCTCTCTCTCTCTCTCTCTCCCTGCCTCAGGCCACCCCTTCATCATGACAGTGGGCTGCGTTGCCGGAGATGAGGAGACCTACGAGGTGTTCAAGGACCTGCTGGACCCCGTCATCCAGGACCGTCACGGAGGCTACAAGCCCACCGACAAGCACAAGACTGACCTGAACTACGAGAACCTCAAGGTACAGCACAGCCCCCCCGAACAGCACAGCCCCTCCCCGGGCAGCACAGCCTCTCCCCTGAGCAGTACACCCCCTTCCTGAGCAGCACAGCCCCTCCCCTGAGCAGCACAGCCCCCCCCTGAGCAGCACAGCCCCTCCCCCTGAGCAGCACAGCCCCTCCCCTGAGCAGCTGGCCCCTCCCCTGAGCAGCACAGCCCCTCCCCCTAAGCAGCACAGCCCCTCCCCTAAGCAGCACAGCCCCTCCCCAAGCAGCACAGCCCCTTCCTGAGCAGCACAGCTCCTCCCCCAAGCAGCACAGCTCCTCCCCCAAGCAGCACAGCCCCTCCCCAGAGCAGTACAGCCCCTTCCTGAGCAGCACAGCCAATAAAAATAATTGTGTTGCCAAAGCACATACATGGCATAACCGACTAAAATATATACAAGAAAACATATATTTTAATACTAAACAGTACCCCACCTCCCTCCCTCGATATGAAACCGTACCCCCTGCCCCCCGCCCTCCCTCTACATTAAACAGTACCCCCCTGACTCCCTCTCTCTCTCTCTCTCTCTCTCTCTCTCTCTCTCTCTCTCTCTCCCCCGCAGGGGGGAGACGACCTGGACCCCAAGTACGTGCTGAGCAGCCGCGTGCGCACCGGCCGCAGCATCATTGGGTACACCCTGCCCCCCCACAGCAGCCGTGGAGAGAGGAGAGCCATCGAGAAGATGTCTATTGAGGGTGAGTCAGGGGAGAGGGGAGGGAGCTTGTGAGGAGCTCACAGAGTGTGGCTGTCACACTGATACACTGAAAAGGGCTGGGAGCCATGTTGGTGTGTTTGACTCTCTCTGTCTGTCCGCAGCCCTGAACAGTCTGGACGGAGAGTTCAAGGGGAAGTACTACCCACTGAAGGACATGTCTGACAAGGAGCAGCAGCAGCTCATCGATGACCACTTCCTGTTTGACAAGCCTGTCTCCCCCCTACTGCTGGCCTCCGGCATGGCCCGTGACTGGCCCGACGCAAGAGGAATCTGGTGAGGACTAGCAGAGTACAGACAGGACTAGCACTGCACACACAGTACAGACAGGACAAGCACTGCACACAGCGCAGTACAGACAGGACTAGCACTGCAAACACAGTACAGACAGGACTAGCACTGCATACACAGTACAGACAGGACTAGCACTGCACAGAGCACAGTACAGACAGGACTAGCACTGCATACACAGTACAGACAGGACTAGCACTGCAAACACAGGACAGACAGGACTAGCACTGCATACACAGTACAGACAGGACTAGCACTGCATACACAGTACAGACAGGACTAGCACTGCATACACAGTACAGACAGGACTAGCACTGCATACACAGTACAGACAGGACTAGCACTGCATACACAGTACAGACAGGACTAGCACTGCATACACAGTACAGACAGGACTAGCACTGCACACAGCACAGTACAGACAGGACTAGCACAGCAGAAGGTTTGGAGAAGGACGTGTGCAGTAATCGCCCCCACCTCCCCCTCCTCCAGGCACAACGACAACAAGACTTTCCTGGTGTGGGTGAACGAGGAGGATCACCTGAGAGTCATCGCCATGGAGAAGGGAGGCAACATGAAGGAGGTGTTCAGACGCTTCTGCGTCGGGCTGCAGAAGGTGAGAGGAGGAGGAGGAGGAGGTGATATCACAGATACGTAATCTCAGCAGTGGCACATGTTAGTAACACACCATATCTCAGATCTCTTCTAGCTCTCGTACACACCAAAGAAATCATGGAAGAAGTTAATAACCTATTGATTTTTTTGTGCATGTGTTAATGTGTGCATTTGTTATTTTTATTTTTTAAACCAAATTCCAAGAAGTCCCATCAGTTGTGCTGATAAAACAGGACCAGCTGCAGAGTGTGTCTCTGCACTGTGCAATCTGCAGTCTCTGAGTGAGGGGTGTGACGAGCATTAAGGGGGGGGTGCAGGGGAGTGATGAAGCTGCTGCTTGTTTCTGTGACTCATGCTGTCTGTCCCTCATCTTTCTCTCCCCCCTCTCCTTCCCTCTCCCCCCTCTCCCTCTCCCCCTCTCTCCTCTCCTCTCCAGATTGAAGCTGTGTTCAAGAAGCACAACCACGGTTTCATGTGGAATGAGCACTTGGGTTACGTGCTCACCTGCCCCTCTAACCTGGGCACTGGTCTCCGTGGCGGCGTGCACGTCAAGCTGCCCAATCTCAGCAAGCACGCCAAGTTCGAGGAGGTGCTCACCAGACTGCGCCTGCAAAAGCGTGGCACAGGTATAAGACACATAGCCACGAGACACAGCCATGAGAAACTGCCAACAACACAGAGCCACACAGAGCCACGCAAAACAATACAGCTATGGGCAAAAGTTTAACATCACCCTAGAATATGAATACATTTTGCTTCATAAAGGTGAATGAAACCTGCTGAATAATGTTATGTTAACATACTGAATTACATACCACTTTGTAGTTTTCCATAGTAAACGAAAAACTGACAAAAAGGGAAAAATGTGACATTTTGAAATGTTACAGTAGTCCTGTACTACTATTATGGCTTCTGGTAGACTTTTGCGATATCATTTTGTAGTTTTGTTGATTACATGATGTTAAATAAAATATCTTAATTATGTTTATATCGTTTTTTTAAATTAGGTCTCAATCCTAAAATTGTAGGCGATGCAAAACTTTTCTCCATAGCTGTCCATCTATCTCCCTCTTTTTCTTTCTCTCTTTTTGTTGTACTTTAACCCCTCTCACCCTTGTCTCCACCAACTATCAGCAGTCTTGTGACACATCCCCTCTCTCACAGTCCTCTAACTCTCACACACTCCCTGCTCCCCTCTCTCTTACACTCCTCTCACCCCTCCCCCTCTCACACACTCCCCGCACCCCTCTCTTACACACTCCCTGCTCCCCTCTCTTACACTCCTCTCACCCCGCCCCCTCTCACACACTCCCCGCTCCCCTTTCTCTTACACTCCTCTCACCCCGCCCCCTCTCTCACACACTCCCCTCTCCCCTCTCTCTTACACTCCTCTCACTCTTCTCTCCTCTCTCTCTCCTCCCAGGCGGAGTGGACACAGCTGCAGAGGGCGGAGTGTTTGACATCTCCAACGCTGACCGGCTGGGATTCTCTGAGGTGGAACAGGTGCAGATGGTAGTGGACGGAGTGAAGCTGATGATCGAGATGGAAAAGAAGCTGGAGAAGGGGGGCTCCATCGATGACATGGTGCCCGCCCAGAAGTAGAGTGACTCCTTTTATACTGAAAGAGAAACCATCCATTCATCCATCTCAGCCAGAAACCCTGTGCTCCCCCTCCACCTTCCCAGGGGTATCATCCTGGAATAAGACTCCATGCCTCGATTTCACCAGAAACGTTTAACTCTTTCAATGTTTCTGTCGAAGAAATTTCAAATAAAGAAATGGCTCCATTAATCTGATTACGTGAATGTTTCATTTGTTTTTCATGTGTTAGTTTGTTCTGCTTGGTACTCAGTTTCTGTAGAAAAAGTTTAAGTTCACTGACAGAGTCTTCTATAAGCAATAATAGATTAAACATACTTGGTAATTTTTCAGGAGATAGCTTCGGTAGAGATTTCAGGAGGCAGTTTTTTTTAAGGAGAGAGTGTGATGTTAATCCTGAACACAGGTTATTAACTTCTTGGAAAACAAGGCAGGAAATACAATACATCCATTGATCTCATGTCACTCATGATAGGTCCATGCTATAAAAGGGCATATTTTTCCCATATTACCATATTCTGAAATGATTGGTCAATGAAAAACAAAGGCATTTTTTTGACACGCCCAGTCACAGACGTGATTAGTTTCTAAATTAAAACATTAGTTATTTAAGTTTTCTGAAGAAATTTCCCATATTCAAATACTACATATGTCAGTGTATTTTAAAAGTTTAATTCATTGTCTTTAAAACTTCATAATTTTATGAAATGCAAATTTGTTTTTGTTGATGAATTCTGTGACACTTTTCACATCCCAAGTTCACAATATTTTAAAATATAAGAGTTCAAAAGAAAATTCTTGATTTTAATGCATTTTCAGTCCCTGTATACTAGATTCAATATTACATCTTTTCCAGTACCAGTTAAAAACAACCCACATTTTCCACCAGAGGGCGCTGGTATTCTATATCTGAATGTCTTTCAATAGAATTGTTAATTATTCTTCAGACGGAGCACAAGGAGGTTAAGTGACTTGCTCAGGGTCACACACAGCGAGTCAGTGGCTGAGCCTGGAACCTCCTGGTAACAAGCCCCTTTCTCCAAGCACTGGACCACCAAGCCTCCATTTAGACTTACCTTTTGCGGTTAACAAAATTAGAGTAAGTTAGCATAACAATGTAGTTAAAATAACAGGTAGCTGCCAGTTATAAACACTCCAAAACATTACAAAGTAGGCTGTCCTCAAATAAGAACAATGGCACTTAATGGGCTAAAACAACACTTGATCAAAAAACTCTGAAAAAGGTCATTGTCTTCCATAGAGCTATAAATCAAGAGGGGATGATTTTCTATCAGGGATACCGAGATGTTTAGTGAGCAAACAGTCTGAGTGAAGATATCCAGCAACAAACTCCCCATCCCCAGCTGTGCTGCTGTCCTAGAAAAAGGAGAACATTTCGGGGACCATTTTACATGTGAGATATCTTGCTCAATAAATTATTAAGCATATTTTTTAAAGAGGAGACGATTATCTATTAACCGCTTATCCCATTGTCATGAAGCTTGGTATTAACATTATTTCAAGGAGTGTCTTGTCAGAATTCTCACACATACTCTTTTTATTTATATATATGCTCTGAGCACACCCAAACTCAGGGGAGACGTTCAAGGAGGACAGAGATGTTTTAAACTCCTGTATTGGTTTTGTTCATGCACTGGGCAGGCTATATGTCCAGACAACTTTTTAATAATCAAGAAAATCACACAGACTCATTTAATTTGAAGTTTTGACGAATCAGAGCAGTAGTAGGGCTCTTTTCAGTTTATTAAATGCCTCAAAAATTGGATTGGTTGGTTGCGCAGACCACCATAAATCCCAAGTAAAAAGCAGTCTGGGCGATCCAGTGCTTTACAGGTTTAACAGCATTAGTACTTCAATACAGTAATACAAATATGGTTATTATATATTTAGCTCTTAGGCTATAAAATGCAAAAAGCAAAAAACACTCACTGCTAAATTCTAGAACATTCAATATATATCACTCTCTTAAGACTAAAACATAATTTCTATACCTTATAGCAATGCATCAATATAAAAGAGATATTACATTCAAATATATGTTTACCTTCCAGTATAGTGTAGTGTAGGATATACTGAAAAATAAGAACTGTCTTCAAAAGGCAGAGACTTGTGAATACGACCAAACAACAATCAGTTTTTCAGAGATCCTCAGAGCATCAACTTGTAGTTAGCAAGTCGTGTGATACTTGACTGGGGTTGTACCTTGGTTTTTATAGGATTTTTCCTCCATTGAATACATCAGGAGTCCCAATTCAATCTGATCATCAATCTGCCTTGACAGTTCCTATATTTGAGTTAATGATATTTTCTAGAAGGATCCGGCCAACTCTGTTTTCAAAATTAACTGAATGTGAGCTCATAGTTCACTATCTCCCACACCTCCTTTCCCTAAAAATGAGGTGAACTGGAGTTCACAGGGTTCTTGCTACCAAATACAATACAAGTATATGTGTATATATGAGAGGTGTTTTTAATATGTAACACCAGATCTATTTAATGATATTAACCTGAGTCAAAAAAATATATGTCCCTCTTAGCTGCATATTAAGTTACCTTTTTAGTGTGTTGTCAATGGGTCAGTTTAACTTCATATACAAATGTGTGTTAACAAAGTATGGGACAAAGAGTGTAGAGGTTTATCATAAGCCTTTGAATAAGACCACTAAGCATACAGTGGCAAGTCCAGTTATTTTCATTTAAATTCAAGATATAATAAAACATGTTAAATATAATAGCCTTCTATTAACTGGTACCATGCTTGGACCAATAATCCGCCTGCACAAGCAGGTTTCAGACACCCTGGTTACTTGTCAAGGCTAGTCTTTTAATTAATATGAAACTCCACTGTAAGCACTTTTCCAGATTCACCGCATGAAGTAATGTTTTGGCCGATTCAGGAGACACCTGGACCGGTATCTTTTCAGATAATACAAAAAAAACGTACATCCTAACTTTTTATAACTAAGCTCTCATTATTTTCTTATAATATAATGAGATGCATACTCCTGTCTTTCTTAAAGCACCTTCCATTGGTTATCATTCAAGGTTGGCAAATCCCGCTTTTAAGAGCCAACACTGAATCCTGCTTTGAGGTGCCAAAGACTAAGCTTTTTTTTTTAAACATCTAAAACTTTAAAATTCTTCAGTTTCCCTGTAAATAAGTACCTCTGTTTATTACTGCAGTAAAATCTTTATATAAACTAAACATGCATATTCTTTGGTTTAATTGATATAGTAATGTCTAAAAGACTTTTTGTTTAGTTGGAGAAACTGAACTCATTCTTAAATCGATTAAATGAAATGAGCATTATCGCAAATATGGTTGCAATATTGTCAGTGCCATGCTTCTGTTATAATAAACTTTTACTATGTTCTTTCAACAGTTTATCTTTAAATGGCATTATAAGATGTATTTCTAATTAAGTTACTTCACTATAACAGTTGCTCCTAGAAATTGTAATATTATTTTACTCCATTGATAAAGCTTTCAAGATTTAATGGAAGGTCCAGTTATTTATATCTAAATACAGGCTAGCATTAATATACCAGAATGCCATAGTGCTACAGTGACTGAACTAAGTCTGACCTTCTTCACTGTTCATACAAAGTCCAGTCAAAGCAGGTTTTAAGACAACCTTTGCTTTTTGCCAATTTTAGGTTTGATTAATATGATGAAAGCATTTTTCAATACTCATTATTTCAAACCAATATCTAACTTAACGTATTAACACGTCCTACGCTTTCCATTCCCATCTCTTCCTGCCAGGTTCTAATTCATTTCTGTTATAGATAGAAAATGATTATTGTAAGATAAACTCCTATCTTCTATTATCCAAAAGGTATTTCCGTTTGTTAATATTAACGAGATCGCTCATTATAGAGAGGATCTTGGCTGTTAAATCGCTGACCATCAAAAATCCCCGCTTCATCGTCCAACACCAATGAGGCCTCTTCAACACTGCCTGTACCACAAGCAGGTGAGAACGAGGTTACAACATTAGCTGTATTCCTTCAGCAAGTTTACTGTTAGAGTTACAGTTTATACTTGAAATGATTTTATAACATGTAGTTCAGATACGTCAATATAGCAATCTCTTACAAACTGCAATTCTATTTTACTTCATTGATATACACAGAAGGCAAGAGGTTAATTTTTAATTAGCAGCAAATGCAACCTTGAATATTAAAACTTAGGACTGCTCATACATTTACTTCATGTTATTATATTGGGTTTCTTTTTTATTTAAATACTTTTGTTTTTTCTTGCTATAATCAAACCTAGTTCGATTGCTTCTAGCATATTAACTGTGCTCCATAGATTCTACCATTCTGCTCTCGCTGGATCAGAATGTTTTGAGACTCTGAGTCTAATTATAAAAGATGCTTTTGCCTGATAAGAGAGGTTTGGATCTTTCAGCAGGTCAGTCTGACCTTCAATGCAATGAACTCCTTCTCACAGGCCTTACACAGATCTGCTAATAATATTTTCTATTGGTTGTATATTCTTTAAAACACATTACAGTCATTACAATATGTGTTGCAGTTTCACAAATGTTCAATTTGTATCCCAAAGATCAGCCTGCTTCCAGTAGCTGTGACAGTCTTGGGTCAGTTTCTTCTCACAGGTGTGGGTGACAGTCTTTTAAAGACTGACACCTGCAAAAACTTCAATCTTGTTAGCTGGGCTCCCATTTCTACATTCTCATTGCCATCATCAGTGGGCAAACACATTTTAAATGAATCTGGGTCCATCAAAGAACCGCACACCCTTGCAACCGAGGCCTTCCATGCAAAAAGATCTAATGACTTATAACACAAAAGGGACGTGCTAGAACCGTCTGTGACAGTCTGACTGTTTGTTCAACCAATCGCCTGTATGTCACACTTTATATTTTTGCATATATCTGGAGACTCATTTATCAAATTGTGATTAAACATTTCATTGCCAATTCCTATTCTATACTGTCCTGTACATTCAGCTGTGGTCAAAAGGTTTGTCCCCTCTTTATAGAAGGAGCTCATTGTGCTTCATAAAGTCGAATGAAACCTGCTGAATAATGTCATGTTAACATATTGAATTACACACCGCTTTGTAGTTTTCCATATACTTAATGAGAAAATGACAAAAATTGAAAAATGTGACATATCAAAATCCAACATGAAATATTGTATTACTATTATGGCTTCCTGTGGACTTTTGCGATATCATTTTGTAGTTCCTTTGATTACGTGATGTTAAATAAAAGATCAAAATTATGCTCATATATTTTTTAAACTTTTTTTTATTGTGTCTGAATCCTAAAATTCTCGGTGATTCAAAACTTTTGGCCATAGCTGTACAGCATCAGCTTTCTACTCTCACTGTCAGCTCTGATTGGAATGTCCAGCCATGAAGAGGATTGGTTGTTTTTCTGCTATTTTTTGGGACAGTGTATTCTGAGTGGGACAGTGTTTATGATTTCCATTACACGAGAGTAGATGTTAAAACTTCATGCTGATTTGAACTCGGCTCTCGCCAAGATAAGCACCAACTAAGACGCAGCTTTACAGTAAACTAATGTGATCCATATGTGTCTCCATCCATTTATATTTCCTTCCATATGATGATGTAGATATCCTTCTGTCTGGTGTTAATGGCTGAAGTGTAATGCTGGCTCCAGGGATCAGCTTATTTTGCCTCCCTGGCGAATCAGCACACAACGGCTGCGATTCTGGCTCCGGGATCAACCACAGTGCGGCCTCCCAGCGCATCAGCATGACAACCGTCTGGATTGAGCTAAGTAGGGTACATCTCTGGGGTCTTCAAGTGGGCACCTTCCATCCTCAGCGTTTGGTCGACCAGCCCACGACACCTCAAGAGGGCTCGACAGTGATTCTGGCGCCCCAGCATCACCCCCCTCCGTCCCCCCCTCAACTCAGCCCAGCTTACTTACCTGTACATCAGCGTTTCTTTTCTTTCTATTGTGCTTGAGATCCCCAGCCAGAATCTTTTCCGTCTCAACCACAGCCAGTTGCTGCTCCTCTCTGCTGCTTCAGATAAGTTCTTCACTGTGCAACGCAACTCTTGGCCACTGAATCCGACGTCTCTGAGAAACCAGGTTGTAGAGTATGCCACAAATCCTCGACAACCGACCTCCACTGGGTAAACCCGGACTCTCCATCCTCGCTGTTCTGCTTCAGTGGCTAGTTGAGCATACCGCTGTTTCTTCCTCTCATACGCCTCATCTACAGCATCCTCCCATGGCACTGTTAACTCTACCAGGTGAACAAGGCGTGCTGATCCAGACCACAAGACAATATCTGGTCGAAGGTTAGTGGTGGCAATCTCAGGTGGAAAAATAAGCCGTTGACCAACATCTGCCAGCATTTTCCAGTCTCTAGCAGCTTCCAGTTGTCCTGGGCGAGGATTGGTTTTAACACCTTTTTTTGGTGGTTGCTCTCCTGGGTGGAGGAATGTTGTCTTTTGTGTGTAATGTTTTGATGGAACAGGTGGCAACTTATTGGTCATGGTACGCTTGTCTTCCAATGCTAAGGCCAAACATCGCAGCACCTGGTCATGGTGCCAAGTAAACCGTCCTTGGCTAAGAGCCACCTTACATCCTGTCAAAATGTGCCTCAATGTTGCAGGTGATGAACACAAAGGACATGAGGGATCCTCTCCTACCCAGAGGTTTAGGTTCTGTGGTGATGGGAGAACATCATATGTTGACCTGATGAGGAAACGATCCTGCTCTGTTCCATTGACCATAGGTCTTGCCAGCCAATCTTGCGTTGTTCCACACTATCCCATCTCATCCATTCTCCCTGCTTGGCCTGGGAAATGGCCTTTATACACCTCATCCTCTCCTCCTGCTTTTGCACCTCGTTGACTACCAGCTTCCTCCTTTGAGCTGGGGCTGTCTTGTGCCATGTAGGAGGAGCTGAACTGAGACCAAGACCCCCTCTTCCATGCTGAACTTGCCCCATAATATCACCAATTCGAAAGGCAGCCTTTGCATCCTCCACAGCTTTCTTTGCTGCCCACTTTCTTCCAGTTTTCAACACAGGTGCTGCCTCCCTTACGCATTTGTCGCGTGACTCTACTAATGTCATTTCCAGTCTGACCTTGGCGCACTTAAACTCCTCGGTTAGAGCGGAGACTGGTAGCTGCAGTATTCCTTTACCATAAAGTCCCACTCTACTGAGGCAGCGTGGAACTCCCAACCATTTCCTGATGTATGAACTGATTAAGGCTTCCAGCTTCTCTACTGTTGTCAAAGAAACCTCATACACAGTCAGCGGCCACAGCAACCTCGGCAGTAGACCAAACTGAAAGCACCAGAGTTTTAGTTTGCCTGGTAAAGCGCTGCTGTCTATGCTCTTCAACCCTTCCACTGCTTGTTGTCTAACTTCACACGATTTAGATCCCTGTCGTACCATCTCCCAAGACTCTTCACTGGCTTCTCAGACACTGTTGGTATTGCCTCACCATTAATGAAGAATGTTTTATCTACTACTTTGCCTTTAATTATAGAGATGCTCCTTGATTTAGTGGGCTTGAATTGCATTCGTGCCCATTCAATGTTATTGGTTAATTTGCCCAATAACCGATTAGTGCAGGCTACTGTTGGTGGTAGTCGCATTCCAGAAGCCAAGTCCTCTCCTCCCACTACCCATTTTGATGCCCTAATAATTACTTCCATTGCCATGGTAAAAGCCAGTGGAGAAATGGTGCATCCTGCCATTATTCCAACCTCTAGGCATTGCCATGTAGTGCTGAATTCTGAAGTTGAAAAACTAAATTGCAAATCTCCAAAGTAGGCTTTCACTAAATTTGTTATTGTCATCGGTAGACTGAAAAAATCAAATGCTGCCCAAAGAAGTTCATGTGGCACTGAACCATATTCATTAGCCAAATCCAGGAATGTCACATGGAGCTCCTTCCTATCCTTTTTAGCTGATTGAATTTGTTGCCAGATCACACTGATGTGTTCTAAGCATCCTGGGAAACCTGGAATGTCCGCTTTTTGTACTGAAGTGTCAATGAAGCAGTTCTTTAATAGGTAAGTTGACAATCTCTGAGCAATAATGCTGAAGAAAATCTTGCCTTCTACGTTTAATAGGAAATAGGACGAAACTGACTGATGCTTGTAGAATCTTTTTTCTTTTGGTATAAAGACTCCACCTGCTCGGGCGCCATGCTCTTGGTACAACCTGTTTTTCCCATGCCACTTTCATCAATTTCCACAGAATTCGTGAGAACTCCTGAAGCACTCTTGTACACTCTGCACGGAACTCCATTAGGCCCTGGAGATGATGAAGCCCCTTGCTTTTTTTTTCACAGCTTGCTCTATTTTTTTTCCACTTAGGTGCACAGTCCTCCATTTGATATTCTGGTGGATTGATAGGTGGGATGTCTGAAGGAACTGAAATAGGCTCCTGCCTTTTGAATCTGTATGTGGTTCCTCCAAATATCTCTCCAGCTCAAACTTAGATGCTTTTAGTGTGCCATTCTTCTCACTGGTGAATAACTTCTTTACAAATTTGAATGGGTCTTTATAAAAGTTAGCTCTCGTGACGCTCCTTCTTTTGTAGCGTATCCAGAGGCGCTCAGCTCTGCACAATGTTGCAAGCTTATCTTTTATGACCCTTTGTAAGAGATTGAGTCCCTCCTTCTGACTTTGTTCTGCTCTTCTCCATTGCTTCCTCAGCTGTCTCCTTTCTCTAACTAAGCGTTCAATCTCCTGCTGCCGTCTAGACTTTCCAGGAATAGTTTGTACTTTTCCTTCCTTTTTCAACTCCAAACCTCTCGCCCATATGCGTAGATGATGTCCCCAAATTTATCCAGCTTCTTTTCAACTGTTCCACTTAATCTTTCCAATGCAAAGCAGAGATCTGTGTTTACTGTGTCCCATGCCGTTTTCTCACAAGCTCTTGGCCATTTAACTCCAGGCTTGTGCCCGTTGAGGTTCTTTTCTCTCTTATGCTGGTTTGTCTGACCGGGTTCACAAGGATCATTAGGTTCATCACTAACTGTGTCCATGCAAGTCCTCCTCACATCTATGACAGAGGTGCTGATATCCTGCGAACTGTGGTTTGCATCCTGTTGCTGGATTTCATTCGACTGACTTGACTGACTTCGTAAGAAGTACTGATCAATGCGAGGCCCTTGTCCCTTCTCCCTCAAGTATTTCATTCTCCCTTGATGAATCTTCAAACCCCTGACCGTTGTCGCCTTGCTCCAGCCGCAGACACAAACACAGCACAGGCTAAATGTTCTCCTGATCTGAGCAATTGATTAGTAAATACTTTTTAGGAGTTAATCATTGTTATATTTAGGTTAATAAAGCTGAGGGAATACAGAGCCACTTTATGGCTTGGAACTTGGTTTCAGGAGACTAGGTTTAAGGCCACTGCATGACACACCAGGGGAGACTTGGGGGTTTGATGCAGCAAAGTTGCCTCAAACTAGGTCTCTCATGGTCTCCTGGAACCAGGTTTCAAGCCACATGGCTCTTTGTTCCCTCAGCTTAATGCCTTTATTCTCTTTTATAAGAAATAGATATCACTGTCATTAAGAACATAAGAACATAAGAAAGTTTACAAACGAGAGGCCATTCAGCCCATCTTGCTCGTTTGGTTGTTAGTAGCTTATTGATCCCAGAATCTCATCAAGCAGCTTCTTGAAGGATCCCAGGGTGTCAGCTTTAACAACATTACTGGGGAGTTGGTTCCAGACCCTCACAATTCTCTGTGTAAAAAAGTGCCTCCTATTTTCTGTTCTGAATGCCCCTTTATCTAATCTCCATTTGTGACCCCTGGTCATTTTGTCCTGATTATTATCATTTTGTCCTGATTATCATAACCCTGGTTCCCTGAAATAGAAATATAACCAATACTGTATGGGTGTTTACCTGATGAAGACCCCGAAATCTGAATAATTATATGAAAGCTGCGCACCAGCGCCCGTGACGCAGTCATGCCCGTCCCCGAGGGCATAAGAGGACTGCAGGCACAGATACCAGCTTCACTTTTCCTTCAAGCCTGCTGCAATCATGGACACAGCCGCCTTGAAGGTTAATGGTTACATTTTTATTTCAGAGAACCAGGGTTATGATAATAACCTAACGTTCCCTATCAAGTACGAAATGTAACCATTACTGTATGGGTGAGTGTACCAAAGCCGTCGCAAGGGCAATATTGCATAACGACTGGAATGCTACAAGGCTAAGCAGAAGGCTACTTTGAGTGTTAACATACAGAACCCCAGTAACAAGTAGCTAGGGCTAAAAGATTGAGGGAAAAACTCACCTCTATGTTATGTTGTAAGGGTCAGCCCTGAAGCCGCCTTCAATGCTCTAGTTCCAAAGCCAGGGTTTTGTGGATCCAAGACATTTAGTTTATAGAACCTTGTAAAAGGTATGGGAAGTAGCCCACACCACTGTTCAAACTGCCTCCAACTCTGTCCTGTCCACATAATACACTAGTGTCCGCACAGGGCAGAGCATATGGAGTTGTCACTCCTTGTCAGACTGGAAAGGAGTCGGGTGGAAAGACTCCAATTCCACAGACTATGATGTGGAATGCTGAGATAGTTTTTGGCAAAAATGCAGGATTGGTACGAAGCGTAACCTTTGCAGGCTTTTGCAATTGAGAATGCCTGCATCTCACTCACCCACTTAGCGGAGGTGACTGCAAGCAAGAAAGCCACTTTAAGTCAGGGGTCATAGGGCAAATATGTAAAATTATTTAACAAGAAAATTACTTGTGCCCTCGCGCCCCCTGCCCTGCATATGTACTTTGAATGCCCCCGGTTGCTTGTTTTGTGTGCACTATTATCACAAAAGCGGGGTCAATTGTAATTACAATTTAAATAAACAACTATAGCCACGACCCTCACCAGGAGAAGTGGATCGATAATGGATGGATGGATGGATAAACAGCTATATTAATGCAATTTACATAATGAGACTACAATTAAATATAAAGCAGAATTTCTGGCAATATGATTTAATATGAATTTCTGGCAATATGATTTTTTAAAAAAAAAACAGAAAAAAAGAAAGGAATCCCAAATTTTAAAACAAGTGAGTGCTTTTAAGCAGCACGTTACTGTTCCAGAGAGAGCCTTGAAGGCGTGTTTTCTAGCCTCATACCACACTGCTCTCACAAAAAAAACACATACAATTGGGGAAGAGTTCATCGACTGTGGATATTGTTCATGAAATACTGGATGAGGAAGCAGCCAAAAAATGTAAGTACTGTTGTCAAACAACACTGTGTGCCAAGGATATGTGACATGGCAGAAGATGTTTCTGCTCAGCTTTTGGATCGGTTCGTGCTAACCCGTACTTTGCCTTGCAGTTAGATGAAAGTACAGACGTTGCAAATACTGCACAGCTACTCGTGATATGTTAGGTTTATAGAAGGGGGTGTAGCAGATTGTGGCCGAGGGTAATAGAGTAAATAGCTAGTTAAACCCCGGGCCACGATATATAAAACTGGCAGCCTCTGCATATGGGTGTATGAGGCAGAGGAGAGCAGAGAGAGAGGAGAGAGAGAGAGAGAGAGAGAGAGAGAGAGAGAGAGAGAGAGAGAGAGAGAGAGAGAGAGAGAGAGAGAGAGAGAGAGAGAGTGACAAACCACAATTCAATAATACAGCAGATAATAGTGATAGTTACATCAGGATGTGATTAAATACAAAGTACTACAGGTTAAACACTTGGCAGATTACAGTATTCTGAAGTACAGGATTAAATGCAGTAAAATAGGGGGCAGATAAGAGCAAAATAAAGCACATTTACATGAAGGGTGATAGTGTCCCAGGATACAAACAGAGGAGTTCTACAGGTGCTGTTTGAAGAGGTGAGTCTTAAGGAGGCGCGAATGTGGTCAGGGACTGGGCAGTCCTGACATCTGTAGGAAGGTCATTCCACCACTGTGGAGCAAGGGTGGAGAAGGAGCGGGCTCTGGAGGCAGGGGAGCGAGCGGAGGTAGAGCTAGTCTTCTAGTGCAGGCGGAGCGGAGAGGTCGAGGGGGTGTAGGAGAGATGAGGGTCTGAGGTAGCTGGGTGCAGTCTGGTCAAGGCATCTGTAGGCTAGTACACAAGAGTCTTGAACTGGATGCGAGCGGTGATCGGGAGCCAGTGGAGCGAGCGGAGTAGTGGAGTAGCGTGGGCGGCGAGGCAGAGAGAACACCAGGCGGGCAGCAGAGTTCTGGATGAGCTGGAGCGGACGGGTGGCGGACGAGGGAGGCCAGCCAGGAGGGAGTTGCAGTAGTCTAGGCGGGAGAGTACCAGGGCCTGGACCAGGAGCTGGGTAGCATAGTTGGTGAGGAAGGGTCGGATTCTTCGGATGTTGCTCAGGAAGAATCGGCAAGTGCCAGAGTGGAGATGTGCTGGGAATAAGAGAGGCAGGGGTCCAGGGTGACCCAAGGTTCTTAGCTGAGGAAGAGGGAGAGAGTGTGGTAGATTCCAGAGGAACAGAGATAGAGAGATCAGAGGAGGGGAGGAGGAGGGAAAGAAAAGGAGGTCAGATTTAGAGAGGTTGAGTTTGAGGTGATGCGAGTGCATCCAGGAGGAAATAGCAGATGGACAGGTATGGATGATGAGTTTAACCAGCTGCTGCAAGAAGTGATAAAAATGTTCAATATGAGAAAAGCTAGGCCCTTTGTAGTGAAATAGGCCCACAAGCACTTACTGCTCCACTCTGAAGATCGCTCGCTGTCAAGGGGGGTAGTCATGCAACGAGTGTTTGAACATGAGCTGAAGCAGTTCCTATCAACAGAGAATAGCCAACTCGCAAGTTGTTTTGAAAATCCTACATGGACTGTAAAACTAGCATACTTGTTGTATATATTTGGACAGTTAAATGCTCTGAATCAAAGCATCCAAGACCGTGACGTAACTGTATTAAATATGCAAGACAAAGTTAGAGCATTCACTAAAAAAACTGCACTCTGGGAAAATAAACTTAATGAAGGAGTGACAGAAATGTTTCCACTTTTACATGAACTTAAATCTTCCAGCATGATTACTATCAGCATCCTACCACTCATCGTGTCTCATTTGATTCATCTGCAACAGTACTTCAGTGAATACTTTCCAGAGCTCAAAAACAAACATTTGAATTGGATCCAAAATCGCTTTGATTCTGAAATTGATACAAACCTGGACCTGAAATCCCAAGAGGAGTTGATTGAACTGTCAAATGATGGGACTTCAAAGATTAAATTCCCTGCTGTTCCATTACCACAGTTCTGGATGTATTATGGATGAGTATCCTACTGTTAGCGAAAAAGCCCTAAGAACTATTTTACCCTTTGCTACCACATATGTGTGAGACTGGGTTTTCTGCACTGAAGACAAAGCACAGAGCATGTCTGCATGTGGAGAGTGACGTGCGAATATCATTGACTGGAATGAAATCGTGATTTAATGACCTGTGCAGGAATTACCAAGCGCACCCATCTCATTAGAAATGCAGAACCCAGAGTACTTTGTAAGAAGTATTATTTACTTAAATTTATTTTTATCCTCATTCCTTTTTGTTTCATCATTTAATTTGTTGTGAGGTCGAGTGGGGGTGTAGGGAGAGATGAGGGTCTGGAGGTAGCTGGGTGCAGTCTGGTCAAGGCATCTGTAGGCTAGTACAAGAGTCTTGAACTGGATGCGAGCGGAGTAGTAGTAGCATGGGAGAAGCGAGGCAGAGAGAACACCAGGCGGGCAGCGGAGTTCTGGATGAGCTGGAGTGGACGGTTGGCGGACGCAGGGAGGCCAGCCAGGAGGGAGTTGCAGTAGTCAGGCGGGAGAGTACCAGGCCTGGACCAGGAGCTGGGTGGCGTGGTTGGTGAGGAAGGGCCGGATTCTTCGGATGTTGCTCAGGAAGAATCGGCAAGTGCGTGCCAGAGTGGAGATGTGCTGGGAATAAGAGAGGCAGGGGTCCAGGGTGACTCCGAGGTTCTTAGCGGAGGAAGAGGGGAGAGTGTGGTAGATTCCAGAGGAACAGAGATAGAGAGATCAGAGGAGGGGAGGAGGAGGAGGATAGAAAAGGAGGTCAGATTTAGAGAGGTTGAGTTTGAGGTGATGCGAGTGCATCCGGAGGAGATAGCAGACAGACAGGTAGAGAGATACGGGAGGGGATGGTGGAGTCAGAGGTGGGGAATGAGAGGAAAATCTGAGCATCATCAGCATAGAAATGGTATGAGAAACCATAGGATGCGATGAGGGGCCCAGGAGCGGTGTAGAGAGAGAACAGGACCCAAGAACCCAAGACTGACCCTTGGGGACTCCAGAAAAAGAGAGGGCGAGGTGTGGAGGTTGCTCCACCAGGTTACCTGGTAAGTGCGCGGTTGGAGAGGTAGGAGGAGAACCAGGCCAGAGCAGTGCCAGAGATCCCAGGTCAGCAAGAGATGATAGTAGAATAGAGTGATCAACAGTGTCAAAGGCAGCAGAGAGGTCGAGGAGAATTAGAACAGAGGAGAGAGAGGCAGCTCGGGCAGACTTTAGTGAGTTGGTGACAGACAGGAGGGCGGTTTTTCAGTGGAGTGAGCAGAGCGGAAGCCAGATTGGAGAGGGCCGAGCAGAGAGTGGTTGGACAGGAAAGCAGAGAGCTGACGGTGTACAGTCCGGCTTGAGGGTTTTGGAGAGGAAGGGTAGGAGGGAGACAGGACAGTAGCTCTGGAGGGAGGTGGGGTCGAGGGTAGGTTTTTGAGGAGGGGAGGATAGAGGTTTTTTTTGAAGGCAAAGGGAAAGAGACCAGAAAGGAGAGAGGTGTTGAGAAGGGAGGAGATGAAGGGAAGTAGAGCAGGAGCAGCAGCTTGAAAGAGATGAGGGGGAGGGGGTCCAGGGCACACATGGTGGGTTTGTGACCCTGGAGCAGGGAGGAGAGGTCAGAGTCTGAGAGGGGCGAGAAGGTGGAGAAGGAGGTGAGTTAGTAGGGGATGCAGTGGGTGTAGGGGTTGGAGCAGGAGGGGTGCGGGGAGGGAGAGGTGTTAAAGAGTTTGCGGATATCTGAGATTTTAGAAGAGAAGGAGGCAAAGTCATCAGGGGAGATAGAGAAGGGAGGAGGGGGGGGAGGGTTTAGGAGGGAGAAGGTAGAGAATAGTTTACGTGGGTTGTTAGTGGAGGCTTGGATTACAGATTTGAAATAAGTATATTTAGCAGAGGAGAGTAGAGGAGAAGGAGGAGAGGAGAGTGTGGTAAAGGTCTAGGGCAGCAGGGAGTTTGGTTCTCTTCCATTTCTTTTCAGCAGATCGCAATGTGATTCTTGCTGAGCAGAGTGCAGAGGAGAGCCAGGGTTGGGAGGGAGGGGCAGCAGGTCGGGAGGTGAGGGGACAGAGGGAGTCGAGGGAGGAGGTGAGGAGGAGAAGAGGGTGGAGGTAGCAGAGTCTACAGAGAGTTGTGAAAAGGAGTCGATAGGAGGGAGGAGAGAGAGCAGTGGAGGCAAGGACAGAGGGGAGAGAGAGCGGAGGTTACGGCGAGAGGTGACAGGGGGGGTAGGAGGAGCAGGGAGAGAGGGAGAGACAGAGAAAAAGAGATGAAATAGTGATCAGAGAGGTCCAGGGGGTGACAGAGAGGGTGGAGGGGCAGCAGGCCCTGGAGAAGGTGAGGTCCAGTTGACGGCCAGCTTTGTGGGTAGGAGGGATGGAGAGAGACAGAAGTCGAAGGGTGAAGTCGAGAGAGGAATCCAGCAGAGTGGCTGGGGTTGGAGAGATGGATGTTGAAGTCACCTAACAGGACAGCTGGGGTAGACAGAGAGGGGAGGGAGGAGAGTAGATAGTCGAGTTCATCTAGAAAGTGAGCGAGAGGCCCAGGGGGACGGTACAGTACAATTAGCAGGAGTTGACAGGGAGAGGTTAGTTGGACTGCACACAATCAAGCTGAACCAATTCTTGTTTGTTTACAGAGCCATTTTGACTGGGACAGATCATGGGGTCAAAACCCAGAGGTAAGCACCACGTCTGAAAAACACTCCACTTCCCGTACTGGGATGTGGATGCTACTCTGGCATTCTGTAGGGTGTCAATGACCCTATTCAATTGCAGCCGTTCAGGTGCCAGACCCAGACCCAGAGCCGTAGGCTCGATGGATTGGCATGACATAAGGTCCCCCGCTCCCAACTGATCAGGTGTTTGGGCAGGCTCCAAGGCTGGCCGCTCAGGAACTCCATCAGAGCTGAAAACCAAAGTCTCCTGGGCCAGTAAGGGGCTACTAATAGCACCCTGGCCCGGTCCTGCCTAATCTTTTCTAGACACAGCGGGAGCATAGCAAGCGGTGGGACGGCATACAGAAGCTGACTCGGCCACTGGTGTGCCAAGGTATCAATAGTTAGTGGGTCCCCGTCTCCTGTTATGGAGCAAAGAGGGCAGTGGGTCGATTCCTGGGAGGCAAAGAGATCTATCCCTGCTCTCCTGTACCTCTCCCAAATCAGGCTCACCACCTTGGGGTGAAGCCTCCACTCTGAGGCACTGGAAAGGAGGTCTGCCGCCCAGTTTATCACCCCGGGCAAGTGTACCGTCTGCAGTGAGAGGAGGTGTTCATGTGCCCAGAGCAAAAGCTTGCAGACCACACGATTAGAGACTGGGAGACCTGAGGCCGCCCTGGTGGTTTATATAAGCCACCACGGTAGTGTTGTCCATCCAGACAAGCACGTGTCACCTCGAAAAATTCTGCAAGGCCAGATAAACTGCCTGCAGCTCCAAAATATTTATATGGAGACCCTGCCAAGGGGGTCCCATACCCCCCCTTGCCCCTCTACCATTCCACACAGAGCCCCAGCCAAAGCTGGATGCGCTCGTGGTGATGACCTCCCTTTTGGTGATGCTGCCCAGCACTACGCCTAGGTGTAGATGGGCAGGCTGTGTCCACCAAGAGAGAGCCTTTGGTCAGTGGCGAGACATTGTCACTAGGTGGCCACGGTTCAATGCAAGCTGAAAAACCCTGCTGCTGAACCAGGCTTGGAGAGGGCGCATGCGCAGGAGACCCAAAGGAAGGGTCTGGGAAGCTGCTACCGTCAATCTCAGAAGTATCTGAAATGTCACTACTGTAAGCGCTGTATTGAGCTGAAAAAGGCAGCTATTCTCTGCACTCTGTCGTCTCACAGAGTGGATAGCATGGACATGGAGTCCAATTGCACTCCTAGATAACAGGCTATTTGCACAATTCAGCGACAGGCCCAACCAATGAAGGTGGTCAGTGACAAGTTCCGTGTGGGCTTCTGTCTGCGCTGGAGACAAACAAGTCATCCAGGTAATTGAGCACTCTAATGCCTCTGTGTCTCAGTGGGGCCAGAGTAGCTTCCATGCACTTCAAAAAAGGCACAGAAAGCTAGAGAGAACCACAGGTACCTCCTGTGCCCTGGTCTTATGGGGATGTGGAAATAAGTGTCCTTGAGGTCCACCATGGTGAACCAGTCGCCTGGCCTGATTGACTGCAACAGCTGTCGCATGGTCAACATTTTGAACCTCTGTCGACTCAGATACAGGTTGACCTGCCTGAGGTCAAGGATTGGTCTGAGGCCACCATCTTGCTTGAGCACCAGGAAGTACCTGGAGTAGAACCCTTCCATCAAGTGGAGGGGCTGTACCGTGCAAATAGCTTACTTCTGTAGCAGAGACAGTACAGCAGGATCTTGTGGGTCTGTGACTAACGTTGTAGTCACGCCCCGAAAGGGAGGGGGGTCGTGCTTGAATTGGAGAGAATAGCCGGTCTGTACATTAGAAAGCACCCAGATGTCCATGCTGCACTGACGCCAATACCCCAGGTGGTTCCCTGAAAAGGGGCCCTGGGTTTGTGGCTTAGCCTGAGGTCTTTGCCTCTGCAGCTGGCACATCCCCTGC
Organism: Huso huso; assembly: GCA_036884735.1. Taxonomy (NCBI): domain Eukaryota; kingdom Metazoa; phylum Chordata; class Actinopteri; order Acipenseriformes; family Acipenseridae; genus Huso; species Huso huso. The sequence goes on along the minus strand of CM072696.1, from coordinate 14,824,148 downwards.
TTAAGGAAAAGTGATGCTGGCATCTGTGCCTGCAGTCTTATGTCCTCAGAAGGCGGGCATGACTGCGTCACAGGTTCCATTTCGTACTTGATAGGGAACTTACTATTTCGATTTTCATTGTCAGTTCATGGCCTCGGTATGGCAATACAGATGTCAGTCGTCTTTTGAAACACTCAGGGGACAACTTTCAAAGCTTGCTTTGAAATCAACACGCTAATGAAAGAGTTTATTGAATACCTGCTGATAAATATTTTTGAGTTTGAGTCTCAGCACACCCTGCTGGGTACTGATCCGCATATTGGGGTCTCTTCTGCTGCGGGTCTTTCTGTGGTCCTAGCAGAAGCGCCTGTTCTGAAGTGACAGCAGTCTCACTGCAGGGAGCGAGGGAGGGTAAAGAAGAGGCAGACAGACTCACAGACTCACATACCGGTGAATTTTATTTGGCGAGGGTCCATATCCCCCCAGTTTTACATCTAAAGGCCCCTCGAGAAGGGCCATCAATATAATAACTTAATTAAAAACTCGACCATTTTCTTTGTTTTCTACACAATAATACAAATACAAGCACTCGGAGGGGTTTGTACAGGAGAGAGAGAGAGAGAGAGAGAGTGAGAGAGTGAGGGGTGGACAGGCAGCTGTCTGTGAAGGCTCAGTGTAGTTAGTCTGTATCAGAGTCCATTCATTATTTAGTCAGGGTTCTGCTGGGCAAATGTGCAAAAATATATAAAACCAGACAAATCTGTAAAAAAAAAAAAAAAAAAAAAAAAAAAAAAAGAGTTCCTGGTATAGTAGAGTGCCCTCTCTTCAGTAACAGGGTGAGATGCACTGCAGACGTGTGACTGTGCTTTGTGCTCCAGTATCACTCCACACTCCAGTACAATGAGAATCACACCCAGTGTACTTTACACTAAGGGAGTCTCACTCAGCTCACCCCGACCTCACTATCTCACTGTCAGTGCATCAAAGAGGGGGGCATCGTTAACATTTTGGGAGTTCAGGCTGGTTTCTGATTGGCTGAGAGACAGCCACTTGCTTTCCCAGGACGCAGTGCTGCTAAGACACTTCCAGGCTGGTCCTGCAGGGGGCACCATCTTCAGCCCAGGCTGTGGGGTGGAGATTCAGAAATACTAATAGAAACTGCTGAAGTTCATTGAGTGCCTAAGTTCTCAGTGTCTTCAATACAATGCCACTCCCAGTCTCAGGGAAATGCTCAGGAACTGAGAGGCAGGGGGGTGGGAACCTCCTTGACTCACTCTGTCTCTGCCTTCAAAATGCATTCATTCTAATGCAGTCTTTGCTATGTCCCAGACTCATATTAGAATCAAGTAGATTTGCTTACGTTCCAAGAATTATTTACATCCGTTTAGGATTCAAGCGGATTCTGTTTGCATGCTTTCGTTGAAGTTCTATTACAGGATTGTACTGTAAATCTACATTCTTATTGCAATACGGCTACAGTGCATTGCAGCAGCTTGTCTCTCTGCAGTCTCTTTAGATTCAAATACACATTCCAACTGGATTGAAAAAAAAACTGAACGCAAAAAGAATCTACTTTGAATCCAAGACTACCAGAATCCAGAAAGAGGCTGCAGAGAGAATGCGTTCTGAATGCCTTTCTTTCTTCTGGGAATGCCAGGGGGTCCTGGGACACACAGAGGGGTGCGGACCTGCAATTAATACTGCTTTAGTGAAGAGCAACTCTTCCCTCCTCAGCATCGAGACAGGAATGGAATTACAACAGGGATTAGAATAACACCACCATCATGTAACAAAATTAAATACAAAACTGAATGTGAAGAGGAGAGCAGGTTCCCAGGACCAGCCTATTGGCTGAGAGCTTCACTGAAACAGCACAGGAGCCTGTGGCTCACTCCCTCCCTACCCCTTCTCCCTATCTGCTCTCTCCTTCCATCGCCCCTTCTCTACATCTTCTCTCCCTTCCTCTCCACCAGCTCTCCTGTGTGTTTCAGTGTCTTGTCTAAAGGTACACTAACCAGGATGACACAATTCAATCTCTCTGTCTGTCTGTCTCACCCTCGTATCATTCATGGGACTGGGTTTCAAATTCTTGCTTGTTTCAGCTTCTCATCATGTTTACAGTTTGAGCTCAGCCATGTTCACAGCAATCGCTACTCAATTCTTTACAATCTGAAAAGGAGTCAATGTAGTTAACATGAACCAATATTTTAAACCAGAGGACACACAGTGGGGAAATGAAGTGGAGACAGAGGGAAGGAGACACTTCTTCACATAGAGAGTGGTGAGGGGATGGAATGGGCTGCCAGTCATGCTGTTGAAGGAGACACTTCTTCACACAGAGAGTGGTGAGGGGATGGAATGGGCTGCCTAGTCATGTTGTTGAAGGAGACACTTCTTCACACAGAGAGTGGTGAGGGGATGGAATGGGCTGCCTAGTCATGTTGTTGAAGGAGACACTTCTTCACACAGTGGTGAGGGGATGGAATGGGCTGCCTAGTCATGTTGTTGAAGGAGACACTTCTTCACACAGTGTGGTGAGGGGATGGAATGGGCTGCCTAGTCATGTTGTTGAAGGAGACACTTCTTCACACAGAGAGTGGTGAGGGGATGGCATGGACTGCCTGGTCATGTTGTTGAAGGAGACACTTCTTCACACAGTGTGGTGAGGGGATGGAATGGGCTGCCTAGTCATGTTGTTGAAGGAGACACTTCTTCACACAGAGAGTGGTGAGGGGATGGAATGGGCTGCCTAGTCATGCTGAGACAGAATTACTGGGATCCTTATCGCCGATTTGACAAGTTCTGAGATCAATCAGCTGCTATGAACCAGACGAGCTCTGATGGGCTGAACAGCCTCCTCACGTTCATAAACTTTCTGATGAGATGAAAAACCAATCCCGTGAATGACAGTAGGGTGAGAGGGATTGAATTGTACTTCCAATCAAAAAAAAACTGCAGCATCCCTTTTTAATTAAAATATATTTAAAGAGGCTATCATTATCTATTCAGGGTGTTTAGTAAGTAGGGGGTCAGGGTGTGATCAAGGGGGCAATGAATGCCCCACCCCAGTCATTCTTTTACCATTGTAACTGCCATTGTATATATTAATATATCATATACAGTGTGGAGTTCTCTTTTCTATAGACCTCTATACAGCTCTGCAGTGTTTTGACAGTCCATTCAGTATTATATAGCTATGGAGAGACTTTGTGAATGAGGCTGTAGCTCCCAATTGGTTCAGATGATTGACTTGTAGAAAAAGGGGTGCCACAGTTTCTTCTAACAAGTTAACAATGAAATCAAACAGGGGAAAGAAATCAAATACCGAGCTAAGTCACTCCCCAATTAAAATACCTCTTACTGCTTTCTTTATACAGTGTAGAGCACCACCAGGTGGCCACTCATTATAATTACATCTAAAGGGAGAGGGAGGAGAGGTAGAGGAGAGAGAGAGAGAGAGAGAGAGAGAGAGAGAGAGAGAGAGAGAGAGGGGGAATGCAAAATCAGAATTTTCTTCCCACCTTTGTAAACGAACATAGATTTTTTTTTCTTTAAATAGCAGCTGGTAACTAAATATAATAACAAATAAAAAAAGAAAAATTAAAAATTGTGTGTGTGTGTGTGTGTGTGTGTGTGTATGTGTGTGTGTGTGTGTGTGTGTGTGTGTGTGTGCGCCAGAGGTGTGTGTGTGTGTGTGTGTGTGTGTGTGTGCGTATGTGTGTGTGTGTGTGTGTGTGTGTGTGTGTGTGTGTGTGTGTGTGTGAGAGTGTAGAATTGCAGGCTGGTATTCAAGTTGTAGTAACAGGCTATTGCAGGGGAGGGGGTGAGAAGGAGGAGAGAGGAGGGGAGATGGGAGAATGGGGAGGGAGAGGGGGAGATGGGAGAATGGGGACGAGAGGGGGTACGGGGTGTCTTACCCAGCACCCCCTAAGAGCTACATTTTCGTGAAGATTTGAAAGGAGGGTTTGCTGGGTTTGTTGTGTGTCTTTTCAAGTTTCAAGCCCCACTCTTTCTCTCCCTCCTCAGAGCTACACATACTTGAGAAATTTTGGAGATAAGAGGAGAGAGGAGGAGAGGAGAGGAGAGGAGAGGAGAGGAGAGGTGTGTGTGTGTGTGCTTCAAGTTTCAATCCCCTCCCCTCTCCCCTCTCCCCTCAGAGCTGCAGCTCCCTGCTGATCCGGTTGGCGATGTCCCGGAAGCCCGTGGGCGCCCCCCAGAGTCTTCGAAAGCGCACTGCGCTGGTGAGGAGGGGTCCGGCGGGGAGCTGGCACACCTCCGCCTCGAACACCACGCGCGTCCCCCCCACCCCCTGCGTGCAGGACAGCAGGAACGGGCCAGCCTGGTGAACCTGACACCCACAGCCCTGAGCCCTCTCCCTCACCGCCCCTAGCACCTCCGAGGGGTCCCGCCCCACCCTCACACTCCAGCCAGGTCCCCGCCCGCTCCGCCCGGGCTCGAGCGCTTTCGAATCCCCAGGTAGAGAGCCACTGCAAGAGAGGGGGGGAGAGAGAGAGGGAGAGGGAAAGAGAGAGATTATATTATTATTTACCACCATTGTAAAAGCACAAGCTCAGACATTTTATCTACTTGACTTGACAGACATTAGAAGTTGTGGATTGTTAAGCAACAGAACCGTGGGGTCCTTTGAACTGATGTGAGCAGCGCTGTATCTGAGAGCCTGAATGAGAGGACAGTCCTGTGATTGAGGAGACTGCACTGAATGAGAGGACAGTCCTGTGATTGAGGAGGCTGCACTGAATGAGAGGACAGTCCTGTGATTGAGGAGGCTGCACTGAATGAGAGGACAGTCCTGTGATTGAGGAGGCTGCACTGACAGGACAGTCCTGTGATTGAGGAGGCTGCACTGAGAGGACAGTCCTGTGACTGAGGAGGCTGCACTGAATGAGAGGACAGTCCTGTGATTGAGGAGGCTGCACTGAGAGGACAGTTCTGTGATTGAGGAGGCTGCACTGAGAGGACAGTTCTGTGATTGAGGAGGCTGCACTGAGAGGACAGTCCTGTGATTGAGGAGGCTGCACTGAGAGGACAGTCCTGTGATTGAGGAGGCTGCACTGAGAGGACAGTCCTGTGATTGAGGAGACTGCACTGAATGAGGGAGTTCATATCTGAGGACCAAGCCAATGAAGAATCTTTAACAGGGAGCCCCTGTGAGAGGAGGCTGAGCTGTGATTGACAGGGCAGTGGTGTTTAGACCCCCCAGCGGGTATAAATCAGGGTCACACAGACAGCGCCCCTTATAGGCCACAGTGGGAGTTATGAGAGTGTGGAGCACACTGTGAGGCAACTCTACATATCCAATACCAGCACTCTCCCACTCTCCCTTTCTTACACCTCCCTCTCTTCTCTCTCATTCAGAATCACTCCCTCCCTCCATTTCTCTCTCACACACACTTCCACTCTCTGTCACACACACTCCCTCTTTCTCTCCCTCTCTGTCTCTCCCTCTCCCTCTCCCTCTCCCTCCCCCTCCCTCCCTCCCCTCCCTCTCCTCTCCCTCCCTCACACTCACAGCTCTGCAGTATTGAAAGAGTTACACCCTTGCTATTTGACACACATCACCATAGTGATGGAACAGGATGACATCACAGTCTAAATTACTCCTTGACACAAACACAGACAGACAGACACACTGACATGGAGGCCTCTGTTAAAACAGGAATCTAAGAGCTACAAGCCAGTCAGGTTCACAGTGCCAGCAGGGCGGAGTCAGGGTGTGGCCACATTGACATGTTACCTCGAGGGCTTGAAATGAACCTGCGTTTCAGAAGCTACTGAAAAAATCAAGAGATGTGAAAACAGCAACTGAGTGAGACGCACAAGACAAGAACACAACTACCAGACAGTGTGTGTGTGTGTGTTTCTTACTGCATGTGTGTCTCAGTGTGTGTATTTGTGTCACTGTGTGTCACAAATACACACACTGAGATTTACAGCTCTGCAGTGTTGAGTGGAGTTCTCTTTCCTATAGACCTCTATACAGCTCTGCAGTGTTGAGTGGAGTTCTCTTTCCTATAGACCTCTATACAGCTCTGCAGTGTTGAGTTCTCTTTCCTATAGACCTCTATACAGCTCTGCAGTGTTGAGTGGAGTTCTCTCTTCCTATGGACCCTCTATACAGCTCTGCAGTGTTGAGTGGAGTTCTCTTCCTATAGACCTCCATACAGCTCTGCAGTGTTGAGTGGAGTTCTCTTCCTATAGACCCTATACAGCTCTGCAGTGTTGAGTTTCTCTTCCTATAGACCCTATACAGCTCTGCAGTGTTGAGTGGAGTTCTCTTTCCTATAGACCTCTATACAGCTCTGCAGTGTTGAGTGGAGTTCTCTTTCCTATAGACCTCTATGCAGCTCTGCAGTGTTGAGTGGAGTTCTCTTGCCTATAGACCTCTATACAGCTCTGCAGTGTTGAGAGTGGAGTTCTCTTTCCTATAGACATCTATACAGCTCTGCAGTGTCGAGTTGTCTTACCTTGTGATCGGAGGTCTGCAGACTCTCTCAGGTTCGTCTGTGACCCTCGATAAAAAATAGAAAAAATCACAATTAGAAATGAAAGAGCCAGAGACACACAGACCGAGAGACACATTCTCGTAGCTAGATGACTTGTCACTGAATGAAGGGTTAAAGGTTTTTGTGGAAGTCTAGGGGATACATTCTGTCTGCCTCGATCCAGCTGCACAGCTTGACTGGACCCATAGCTAGAGATAGACAGACAGACAGACACGTTTCCACCCCAGCGCTGTTAAACCATCCAATCTAAATCTGCCAGGCCAGAGAGACATGAGAGAGTGAAGGGAGGATGTGGAGCAGATACAGACAGGGATACAGACAGACAGCAAGACAGAGACAGAGACAGACAGAGACAGAGACACACGTAGACAGACAGAGACACACAGACAGAGAGACATACAGACAGACAGAGACACAGAGACACAGACAACATATACACACAGATAGATGCAGACAGACTGACAGGACAGTAAGAGAAGAGACTAACTAAGTGTTTTATACCCTGCGATAGATAGGACAGTAAGAGGACAGTAAGAGGAGAGACTAACTAAGTGTGGTAGAGGGCATGCATATAGACAGATAGACAGATACACAGAGAGAGAGACAGAGAGATAGGACAGTAAGAGGACAGTAAGAGGAGAGACTTACTAACTGTTTTAGATGCCTGCGGTAGAGGGCAGCCGGAGACAGACTTGTTTGAGTTCTGTCGTTTAGACGGGTCAAGAGTGACCCTGGAGAGAGAGAAAGAGAAAGAGAGGGAAGGAGGAGATCAAATAAGCAGAAAGCAACAAAAAAAGAAACAAGACTGAGAACTCAGGTCAGAGCAGCCAGCAGTGAAGAGGCAGTGAGAAGCAGGCTGGAATTACACCTCCCCCTCCCTCTCCCTCTCCTCCTCCCTCCCCTCCCTCTACACCTCCATCTCCAACTCCCTCTACACCTGTCCCCCTCTCCATCTAAACCTCCCCCTCCCCTCCCCTCCCTCCCTCACTCTACACCTCCATCTCCCCCTCCTTATCTCCATCCCTCCCTCTACACCTGCATCTCCCTCTCCTCTCCATCCCTCCCTCTCCATCCACCTCCATCTCCCTCTCCATCTAAACCTCTCCCGCCACACCTCATATCTCCCCCTCCATCTACATCTGTCACCCTCTCTCTCCATCCCCCCTCCCTCCATCACCACCTCTCCATCCCTCCACCTACATCTGTCTCCCCCTCCCTCTCTCCATCCTTCCATCTATACCCCCTACTTCCCATCCTTCCCCCTTCCCACTCTCATATCTCCCTCCTCCTCCCCCCTCTCCTATCTCTTACCTGCATGTCGGGAGGTCAACTTGGCCCTCTCCCCCCCTCGCTCCTGTCTCACTCATCCCCCCTCCCCCTCCCCCATATCTCCCTTTCCCTGTGTGCCAGTTTGGTCAGCTTGGCCCTCTCTCTTCCCCCCGTCTCACTCGTCCCTCCTCCCCTCCCCATCCCCGATCCCCATCCCCGATCCCCATCCCCTGCGTGTCAGTTTGGTCAGCTTGGCCCTCTCCCCCCTCCCCTTCTCCCCTCTCTCTTACCTGCGTGTCAGTTTGGAGGTCAGCTTGCTGAACAGGTTGGATGTGGCCCGGCTGCGTGCATGTGGCAAGGGGGAGGCGTCGTGGGAGAGGGTGGGGGAGGTGGGGGGGTGTGGGGGGCCCCGCCGGTCCCGAAGCTGGCCTCCGTGGAAGGTGCTGCGGATGGAGGAGCCGCGAGAGAGGCGAGAGCGCTCCCCACTGGAGGAGGAGGAGCAGGACGCCCCCGCAGCAATGCTGTGAGAGGAGGGGGAGGGGGGCGGCACACGGTGAGACACAGAGCT
>CM072696.1:14768308-14808308 GCA_036884735.1 Huso huso | reverse complement strand
AGCCAGTCCTGAGAGTACCCAGCACACAGCCAGTCCTGACAGAACCCAGTACACAGCCAGTCCTGAGAGCACCCAGCACACAGCCAGTCCTGAGAGCACCCAGCACACAGCCAGTCCTGAGAGCACCCAGCACACAGACAGTCCTGAGAGTACCCAGCACGCAGACAGTCCTGACAGCACGCAGCACACAGCCAGTCCTGACAGAACCCAGACAGTCCTGAGAGCACCCAGCACACAGCCAGTCCTGACACACCCAGCACACAACCAGTCCTGAGAGCACCCAGCACACAGACAGTCCTGAGAGTACCCAGCACACAGCCAGTCCTGAGAGCACCCAGCACACAGCCAGTCCTGACAGCCCTGATATGTCATGTTCATGGGCAGCAGTGTGGAGTAGTGGTTAGGGCTCTGGACTCTTGACCGGAGGGTCGTGGGTTCAATCCCCAGTGGGGGACACTGCTGCTGTACCCTTGAGCAAGGTACTTTACCTAGATTGCTCCAGTAAAAACCCAACTGTATAAATGGTTAATTGTATGTAAAAAAGAACGTAATTTTATGTAAAAAATAATGTGATATCTTGTAACAATTGTAAGTCGCCCTGGATAAGGGCGTCTGCTAAGAAATTAATAATAATAATAATAATAATAATAATAATAATAATAATAATAATAATAATAATATGCTTTATAATACCCCACTATACTTTATAATACTCACCTATGCTTTACCATGCTTTATTGCACTGTGTTGTGGTTTTACTATGGGACACTTTAATAAGGGGTGTGTAGATAGAGGACACACCCTGAACATGCACACAGTCCTGCAGTTATTCCAGCAATGAGGATGAGGCTGAATAACCCGGATGAGACCTGAAGGGTCGCCTCTCCTCCTGAGTGAAATAAACACAGCAGTGTTGCTCTGGGTGTGATCAGGGAGTGTTTATATAACAGTACAATGTATGGGCAAGCGAGTCTGTTCAATCCTGCATTCAGAGAATCCCTTTCCTCAGATCGAGCTCTGCATCTGCTTTAACCATTTTAACCATTGAGGTGACGTGGAACTGGAACAGAGAGATTCTGTGGATTCTGGGATTGGAAGAGAGATTCTGTGGATTCTGGGATTGGAACAGAGATTCTGTGGATTCTGGGATTGGAAACAGAGAGATTCTGGGTGAGATTCTGGGATTGGAACAGAGATTCTGTGGATTCTGGGATTGGAACAGAGAGATTCTGTGGATTCTGGGATTGAACAGAGAGATTCTGTGGATTCTGGGATTGGAACAGAGAGATTCTGTGGATTCTGGGATTGGAACAGAGAGATTCGCCCCTCATTCTGTCGATGGATTCAATCAGGGGTGGAAATAAGACTCCTACTGCAGAGCAGTTTGATCCATTCCAGGTTTTACTACAAGCTTGATTAGCCCCAGTGCGTACAGGTAACAAGCTCGGGTGTGTCTTGGATTTCAAAATGAGACCTGTTCAAACAACATTCACCAGGACCAGCGGAAATGAATCAGTTACTGGATGCTGGATCTCAGCCTGTTGCTCTGTATTCAGTGTATGAGTTATCAGTGGGATGTGACGGGACATGACTTATAATTAAACAAATAAAACACAGCCTGCTAATTACAGTTATTATGTAATGAGGGCAGTGAAGCAACATCTCAATACAACCCAATCAGAGCTGCCCCCCTTCCCAGGATCTCATCCACTCCTTTAATAATGCCTTTCACACATAGCAGAGAAAGAAAGCACAACCCCCTCTCTCTCCTGTACCCCTCTCTCTGGTGCTCACAGTGGTGTCGCTGTACCCCCCTCTCTCTGGTCCTCACAGTGGTCCCCCTGTACCCCTCTCTCTCTGGTCCTCACAGTGGTCCCCTGCCCCCCCCTCTGGTCCTCACAGTGGTCTCCCTGTACCCCCCTCTGGTGCTCACAGTGGTCTCCCCCCCCTCTCTGGTCCTCACAGTGGTCCCCTGTACCCCTCTCTGGTCCTCACAGTGGTCCCCCTGCCCCCCCCCTCTGGTCCTCACAGTGGTGTCGCCCCCCCTCTAGTCCTCACAGTGGTCTCCCTGTACCCCCCTCTCTGGTCCTCATAGGTCCCCCTGTACCCCTCTCTCTGGTCCTCACAGTGGTCCCCTGCCCCCCCTCTCTGGTGCTCACAGTAGTCTCCTGTACCCCCCCCTCTGGTGCTCACAGTGGTCTCCTGTACCCCCCCTCTCTGGTCCTCACAGTGGTGCCCCTCTCCCCCCTGGTACCCCCTCTCTCTGGTCCTCACAGTGGTCCCCTGTACCCCCCCCTCTCTGGTCCTCACAGTGGTCCCCTGTACCCCCCCCTCTCTGGTCCTCACAGTGGTCCCCTGTACCCCCTCTCTCTGGTCCCACAGTGGTCCCCCTGTACCCCCCTCTCTGGTCCTCACAGTGTCTCCTGTACCCCCCTCTCTGGTCCTCACAGTGGTCCCCTGTACCCCCCCTCTCTCTGGTCCTCACAGTGGTCCCCTGTACCCCCTCTCTGGTCCCTCACAGTGGTCCCCTGTGCCCCCCCTCTCTGGTCCTCACAGTGGTCCCCTGTACCCCTCTCTGGTCCTCAGTGGTCTGGTCCTCACAGTGGTCCCCTGTGCCCCCTCTCTCTGGTACTCACAGTGGTGACGCTGGCCTCTTTGCGCCTCCGTATCTCTGCCTTGTTGGGGTTGTTGGCGCTGCTCACCATGGGGCTGCTCGGGGATGGTGCGGCCCCACCACGCTGCAGCTCGCCCTTGCGGACGGCGCGCCCTCCTTCAGATCAGAGTCCCCCGCGTTGGGGGGGCTGCGCTTCGGGAGAGCGGCCGGGAGGGAGGGGCCACCTGGGGGAGAGAGAGAGGAGAGGATTAGAATAGAGAGGGAGGGGGAGGAGAGGGGGAGAGGAGAGAGGGGCAGTGTATCAGTTGCCACGGCTGGAGTGTCCCGCACCGCTGCCAGCGTTGCCTGCACATTCGGAAGAGCCAGCATTTCCGCTGTCAGCATTGCCACTACCAGCATTGCCATTACTGCTGCCACTGCCAGCTGCAGGTCCAGAGGAAGCAGCATTTCCGCGGCTGAAGTGCCCCGCAAAGCTGTCAGCAGCATTTTCACTGCCGGAATACCTCGCCCCGCTGTCAGCGGTGGGGACACCCCGACAGAAGAAGGAGGAGGTGAGGAGACCTCCACTACAGCCCCGATCACCAACCCGCCCACAAAGATCCACATGGGGAAAGAGGGGCATGAGGGGACAGGGTTGGCGTTTTGGGGGAGAGGTGGTCGATGGCGGGCAGGTGTGCTGCGCACATAGGGGGAGGTGTGTGGCAGTGTGGCAGGGAAAGCCCTGCCGGTGCACAAGTGTGTGTGTTGGCGTGGGAAACACTGCCTGAATAGAGTGATCACGGGTGTTAGTGAGAAGTAATGGTTCGAGTTCATGTTGGTGTTGGACAGAGAGGATGTGTTTTCGTGTCCCGTGATGTCCCGTCTGTTTTGTTTACTTTTCTGTGAGTATTTTGGCTCTTGTGCCATTTTATTTGGTAATGTGTTTTGGTAACATGCGCGTTAGCACTTGAAACTGCAACTTCTGTGGCTCTCCCTTCCTGGTACATAGCAGCATTGCCAGCGATGCTGTCCTGTCACAAGCAGGTTGAGAGAATCTTCTGCACAGGTGGTGCTTTTTTGGGAGAGGAGCCTGTGTGGGTGTGAGGAGGGTTAGGGTTTAGGGTTTAGGGTCTGGGTTGTTTAACTCACAGAAGTCCGAGTGTCTGCGCTGCCTGTGGTAGGTGGAGGAGCTGCGCTGGCTCTTGCTATGTGAGGATGACGATGATGTCGAGTGCTTGCTGGTTCCGTTGGTGATGTCATTGCTGGGGCGGAGCCGGGCCAGAGAGAGGCTGCTGCCAGAGCGCGAGTCCAGGCCATCCAGCTGGAACCGAGAGAGAGAACAGAACTGAGCCGAAGCAGAACAGAAAAGAACTAAATCAAAACAGAAACCATGGCATCCTATTGCACAGCAGTGTCGTCACCCACTCCAGGTTTTACTAGGAGCTTGATTAGCCACAGTGTGTCTAGGTAATAAGCTCAGGTGTGTCTTATTATTAAAATCAAGGAATGGATCAAACTGCTATGCAACGGGAGTCTTATTGTCATCTTTGACCGGACACAGTAACAGCATGCCTGACAGGCGAATGTCCTCACCAAGTTCAATCACAGCTCACCGCCGGCATTGATCAAAACGTGAGAGTGAGTAAAGCACAGTGAGGACAGCTCGCCCTGTGGTAAAGCACAGTGAGGACAGCTCGCCCTGTGGTAAAGCTCAATACTGCAGCCTCTCCTCCCAAACAGCTCCCCTGTGGTAAAGCTCAACACTGCAGCCTCTCCTCTATACAGCACCCCCTGTGGTGAAGCTCAACACTGCAGCGTCTCTTCTATACAGCTACCCCCTGTGGTAACCCTCAGCACTGCAGTCTCTCACCTCTTGGTTCTTGTGCCCCAGCAGCAGGTACGTTGCTGTCACCTCGTTGTATTTCTGATTGGTCAGAGCGTCTCTGATCTCCTCACGAGAGTATCCCATCCCCACCATCACCTCTGAGAAAATAAAGAGAGAGGTGTTCAGAGACACGCCACAGTGTTGTACAGGACAGTGCAGACCTGTCTGCATCACTATCCTGCAGCTTCAGAAACCTCATTACTCTGACATCAGAGTGTGGAGGGGTAGGGGAATGTAGGGGGGTAGGGGAGTGTAGAGGGGTAGGGGAGTGTGGAGGGGTAGGGGAGTGTGTAGGGAGGGATGGTATAGGGGAGTGTGCAGGGAGGGATGGTATAGGGAAGGTGCAGGGAGGGATGGTATAGGGGAAGGTGCAGGGAGGGATGGTATAGGGGAAGGTGCAGGGAGGGGTGGTATAGGGGAAGGTGCAGGGAGGGGTGGTATAGGGGAAGGTGCAGGGGGAGGGATGGTATAGGGAAGGCAGGGAGGGATGGTAGGGGGAAGGTGCAGGGAGGGGTGGTATAGGGAAGGTGCAGGGAGGGGATGGTATGGGGAAGGTGCAGGGAGGATGGTATAGGGAAGGCAGGGAGGGGATGGTATAGGGGAAGGTGCAGGAGGATGGTATAGGGGAAGGTGCAGGGAGGGGTGGTATAGGGAAGGTGCAGGGAGGGGGTGGTATAGGGGAGTGTGCAGGGAGGGATGGTATAGGCAGGGGAAGGTGCAGGGAGGGATGGTATAGGGGAAGGTGGGAGGGATGGTACAGGGGAAGGTGCAGGGAGGGATGGTATAGGGAAGGTGCAGGGAGGGATGGTACATAGGGGAAGGTGCAGGAGGGATGGTATAGGGGAAGGTGCAGGAGGGGTGCAGGTGGTATGGTAAGGTGCAGGAGGGTGGTATGAGGGGAAGGTGCAGGGAGGGATGGTATAGGGAAGGTGCAGGAGGGATGGTATAGGGGGAAGGTGCAGGGAGGTGGTATAGGGAAGGTGCAGGAGAATTGGTATAGGGGAAGGTGCAGGGAGGGATGGTATAGGGAAGGTGCAGGGAGGGATGGTATAGGGGAAGGTGCAGGGAGGGATGGTATAGGGGAAGGTGCAGGGAGGGATGGTATAGGGGAGTGTGCAGGGAGGGGGGTGGTATAGGGGAAGGTGCAGGGAGGGATGGTATAGGGGAAGGTGCAGGGAGGATGGTATAGGGGAAGGTGATTGTTACCAATGCGTTTGGCGTCACTGTAATCCTCCTGCGGTTCCAGGTGTGGTTTCAGCTCATCCCCCTCGTAGCCGGCGTTGATCCACTTGTCATTCATGATTTGCTGGTGGGGGAGACAGAGAGAGACACAGAGAGAGAGAGAGCGAGAGAGAGCGAGAGAGAGAGAGAGAGAGAGAGAGAGAGAGAGAGAGATACGATGGTAATTATTCTGGGTGAGAACAGCGACATGGCAGACAGACAGACACAGAGCCAGTCTTTAGCAGGTTTAGATTTTAAAGTTTTTTCTTGTGTTGTTTGTTTTTAAAGCAATGTGAAGGGAACATAGCTTTGGAATGTGACTGTTTTCTATTATCATTTCAACACTAATATGATGTTGATAACTGTCAGGTATCAGATGGAGATTACATCCCACACCAGATATGCATTATTATTCATATTTAACTACATATTATATACACATCTAGTCCAGGCTGCTGTGTGAAATACAAGCAGGCAGAAGCCCACTGGTGACAAAGACACTCTGACCTCTCAATAGTGGCGTGGATATCAGCTTGAATCGTACACAGCACCCAATACCATATTCTATCTGCAATAGATTCTCTGTGTTTGCGCTGCAGTTCCCCTCCTCACCTCCAGAGTGCAGCGCTTGGTTGGGTTGAGCACCAGGAAGCGGCGCAGGATGTTCTCACAGTCAGTGGACATGTAGAAGGGGACGCGGTACTTCCCTCTGAGCACCCTCTCCCTCAGCTCCTGCAGACAGACACACAGAGAGACAGAGAGACAGACACAGAGACAGAAGGACAGACACACAGACAACCACACAGAAAGAGATAGACACAGAGACAGAGACACACACACAGAGAAACACAGACAGAGAGACAGACACAGAGAGACACAAAGACACGCTTGTTACAACAGCAAGACACTCCTCAATTTACTCGTATAGTGCCTTTCACAGCGCGTCTGTTTCACTCAGTTTAGTTTCAATAACACTGATGAAGGCACTAGAGCCCAAAACGCTTGTCTGTTTGATTCAGTTTATATAGACCTCTATACAGCTCTGCAGTGTTGAGTTCTCTTTCCTGTAGACCTCTATACAGTTCTGCAGTGTTGAGTGGAGTTCTCCGTCCTGCAGTGTTGAGAGATGACCCCTCCCCTCTCCCCCTAGCCTTACCCCTCCCTTTGAGGGTCTGCCCGTTGAAGGACAGCGAGCCGCTGACTGACCAGTGTGTAAAGGATGACTCCCAGACTAAACCTTAGCCTCTCCCCTCCCCAATCACCTTGAGGTTCTACCCGTCGAAGGGCAGTGATCCGCTGACCAATGTGTAGAGGATGACTCCCAGACTAAACCCTAGTCCCTCCCCATTCACCTTGAGGTTCTGCCCATCGAAGGGCAGTGATCCGCTGACCACTGTGTAGAGGATGACTCCCAGACTAAACCCTAGCCCCTCCCCTAGCCCATCCCCATTCACCTTGAGGTTCTGCCCGTCGAAGGGCAGTGATCCGCTGACCAGTGTGTAGAGGATGACTCCCAGACTAAACCCTAGCCCCTCCCCTAGCCCCTCCCCATTCACCTTGAGGTTCTGCCCGTCGAAGGGCAGTGATCCGCTGACCAGTGTGTAGAGGATGACTCCCAGACTCCAGATGTCCACCGGCCCCTGACGATTTCTTTCCTGAAGAGCTCGGGGGGCTGCGGGGGGAGCCGCAGAAGGTGTCCAGTTTGGAGCCCAGAGTGAACTCATTGCTGAAGCCGAAGTCAGCGATCTTGATGTTGGAGTCGGCATTGAGGAGCAGGTTCTCAGCCTGAGAGAGAGAGAGAGAGAGAGAGAGAAAGAAAGAGAGAGAGATTATACAGACGAGCCAGTGTAATATCACTGCACAGGGACTGAGCATACATTGTGACAATAAGCAGAGTTGACATTATCAGGAGTTCATCAATAACCTGACAAACAAAACAAACACGTACAGAGGGGAGAGGGGAGGGGGGAGAGAGAGAGCAGAGAGGGAGATGGAGGAGAAGAGAGGGGAGAGGAGAGGAGATGGAGAGGGGAGAGAGGGGGAGATAGAGGAGGAGAGGGAGAGGGAGAAGAGGGAAGAGAGGGGAGAGGAGGGAGGAGAGGGGAGAGAAGGGAGATAGAGGAGGAGAGGGCAGAGGAGTGGAGAAGGGGAGAGGGGAGAGAGAGGGGGAGATAGAGCAGGGGAGGGGAGAGGGAGAGGAAGAGGGAGGAGAGGGGAGAGAAGGGAGATAGAGGAGGAGAGGGCAGAGGAATGGAGAAGGGGAGAGGGGAGAGGGCAGAGGGAAGAGGAGATATCCACTCCCTTGTCTGGAGGTACAATCTGTATCAAGACCCCGCCTCACCTTGAGGTCCCTGTGAACGATGTTCTTCTCGTGACAGTAGTGCACGGCCGACACGATCTGCAGAGAGAGAGAGTGTGTGAGAGAGCAGGCAGGGGTGGAAGGCCTCACTGTTAGTGCTGCACAAACCGATTATTAGATTATTCAGATCGAGCTCCACAGAAATCAAAGGAAGGTCATTGGTGACGATTGGGCTGATTTGCCATTCAGAGTGAAACGACTGAAGAAACAGCTGCTCGGGTTTCTGATGACTGCTGCTTTTCTTAGGCCGGAGATACACAAGTCATTTTTTCTTGGTAACTTAAATTGATAATAAAAACTGACTGTGTGTCAAAAATGTTCGACTGGCAATTGAGTTGTTAGAATCAGCCTGAGCTTCACTCTCAATGGTGAATCAACCTGAGTTTCACTCTCAATGGTGAATCAACCTGAGTTTCACTCTCAATGGTGAATCAGCCTGAGTTTCACTCTCAATGGTGAATCAGCCTGAGTTTCACTCTCAATGGTGAATCAGCCCAATCGACACCAGCGACCCTTGCCTATGGAGCTCAATCCGGACAGTCGAATAATGGGCTCTGCACACTGTCACATGATCTCAACAGGAAACAGGATGGCTCTTCAGTGACCAGCACTCGGGGCGCTCCTCGGATACTCTGAGGAAACTAGGGTCAGGAGTCAGGGTCGGTCTCACCTGTCTGAATTTGGATCGCGCCTCTTTCTCCTTCATCCTCCCGTGAGATACGAGGTAGTCAAACACTTCACCTGCCGAGAGAGACACAGAGATCAGACAGACACGGAGAGAGGGAGAGAGACACAGAGAGAGAGGGAGAGAGACACAGAGAGAGAGAGATAGACAGAGGGACAGACAGAGACACAGAGAGGGACAGGAGAGAGAGAGAGAGAGAGAGAGAGAGAGAGAGAGAGAGATGGACAGAGAGAGACACAGAGGACAGAGAGAGAGAGAGAGAGAGAGAGAGAGAGAGAGAGAGAGAGATGGACCAGGACAAAGACAGAGGGAGAGACACAGGGACCAAACCACCGCACCTCTGACCACATTTACACCCTACTCACTCTAATAAACAAACACGTCCACCAAACCAAGGACAAATATTTGCATGTTCTATTGATTTAAAAAAAAAACATTTGATTCAATTTGGCACAACTGACTATTTTATAAACTTCTCCAAAGTGGTGTCGGGGGTAAAGTATATGACATAATAAAGTCAATGTACTCAGAAAATAAGTGCAGTGTGAAAATTGGTAACAAAAGAACAGAATTCTTCACACAGGGGCGTGGAGTGAGACAGGGCTGCAGTCTGAGCCCAACACTGTTCAACATCTACATCAATGAGTTGACTACAGTGCTGGAACAGTTGCCTGGACTCACTCTACATGACGCAGAATATTCCTGCTTTATGCAGATGACCTGGTCCTGCTGTCACCCACAGAGGAGGGTCTTCAGCAGAGCCTGGCACTGCTAGAGCAGTACTGTCAGATCTGTGCACTGGCAGTGAACCTGGACAAGACCAGAGGTATGGTCTTCCAGAAGAAAGCCAGATCTCAGGGAAACAGGTACCGCTTCACTTTGGGCAACACCACACTGGAGCACAGCACCAGCTACACCTACCTGGGTCTGACCATCAGCGCACCAGGGAGCTTTAACCTGGCAGTGAATGCATTAAAAGAAAAAGCAGGACTACAAAGTGGGAGAAACACCCAACAGCAAATCCTGCATGCAGGGCTGAATTAGGCCGCTACCCACTAATTCTTAATAATTAGAAAAGAGCAATAAAATACTGGTTTCATTTAAACCACAGAGGGACAAGGAGAGAGACAGGGACATGAGGGACACACAGTGAACACGTCACACCACAATCCCATCACAGGGCTACAACTGAGAGTGAGGGAGAGGGAAGGAGGGGGAGGAATGGAGGGTGGGAGAAGGACAGAAGGACAGAAGGAGAGTAAGGCAGAAAGGGAAGACATTGAGGGAGGGAGAAATAAGGAAGAAAAGAGGGAGAAAGGGAGGGTGAAAGAGGTTAGAGAGGGAAGGTGAAGGATGAGAGAGGGAAATGTTTTATTAATGTTTAAAGGCTCTTTTTATTTGATTGTGTTACATGTTCCCATGTGTTGCTACAACTGTTTATGTAAGGTGTGTGTATTGTTTTAATTTTTGTTTTCCTTTTTGACCATTTTTTTTAAAACTTTTCAATTGCATTCCCTGCCTCAAGATGGATTTCCATGTACCTGCATGGACCTCTCAGAACTACATTTCCCATCATCCTCCTGCTCACTGGTAAATCCATCTCAGTTACATATGTGAGCAGGAGGATGCTGAGAAATGTAGTTCTGAGAGGTCCATGCAGGTACACAGGAAGCCATCTTGAGGCAGGGAATGCAATTTAAAAGTTTAAAAAAGAGGTCAAAATGTAAAAAAAATAATTAATTAAAACAATACACTCACCTCACGTAAACAGTGGTAGCAACACATGGGAACATGTAACACAATACAATAAAAAGAGCCTTATATACCCTTTAATGTTTAGTAATGTTTACTTCATATATATGCCAGTTAATTGTTGTATTGTTATAAATTGCTTTGGCAGTACTTGTAAAATAGTCATGCCAATAAAGCACATCTGAATGTAATTGAATTGAGACAGAGGAACACAGAGATCAGAGAGAGAGAGAGAGAGAGAAGGAGAGAAAGACAGACAGCACTTTATAAACTTGATAAGGCAGCTGAACATTCTTTTCTTTCACAGGTGTTCCTGCCCCAGAGCAGTCTGTGTGCTTGCTGGTTCAGCCTCTGACTGTGTAGATACTTCCTGGGCCTGCATGAGTGTGTGTCTCCTCCCCCACCTCTGTGTTAGGAGACCCCAGTACCCACCATCCCCCCCCCCCCCCACTCACGTACTCCATGATCAGGTAGAGTCTGTACCCCCCCTACTCACCCCCGCTGGCGTACTCCATGATCAGGTAGAGAGTCTGTCCCCCACTCACTCACCCCGCTGGTGTGCTCCATGATCAGGTAGAGAGTCTGTCCCCACTCCTCACCCCGCTGGTGTACTCCATGATCAGGTAGAGTCTGTCCTCCCTCATGATCAGGTAGAGAGTCTGTACCCCCTCCTCACCCCGCTGGGCACTCCATGATCAGGTAGAGAGTCTGTCCCCACTCACTCACCCCGGCGTACTCCCATGATCAGGTAGAGAGTCTGTCCCCCACTCACTCACCCCCGCTGGCGTACTCCATGATCAGGTAGAGAGTCTGCCCCCCCTACTCACCCCGGCTGGCGTACTCTATGATCAGGTAGAGTCTGTACCCCCCTCACTCACCCCGCTGGCGTACTCCGGCGATCAGGTAGAGAGTCTGTACCCCCTCACTCCCCCCTGGCGTGCTCCATGATCAGGTAGAGAGTCTGTACCCCCCCTACTCACCCGCTTGGCGCATTCATGATCAGGTAGAGAGTCTGTCCCCCCTCCTCACCCCTGCTGGTGTACTCCATGATCAGGTAGAGTCTGCCCCCCTCTCACCCCGCTGGGCGTACTCCATGATCAGGTAGAGAGTCTGTACCCCTCACTCCCCCCCACTGGCGTACTCCATGATCAGGTAGAGAGTCTGTGCCCCCTCTCCTCACCCCAGCTGGCGTGCTCCATGATCAGGTAGAGAGTCTGTACCCCTCACTCACCCCCGCTGGCGTACTCCATGATCAGGTAGAGAGTCTGTACCCCCCTCCTCACCCCACTGGCGTACTCCATGATCAGGTAGAGAGTCTGTACCCCCCCTCACTCACCCCCGCTGGCGTACTCCATGATCAGGTAGAGAGTCTGTACCCCCTCCTCACCCCCGCTGGCGTACTCCATGATCAGGTAGAGAGTCTGTACCCCCCCTCACTCACCCCCACTGGCGTACTCCATGATCAGGTAGAGAGTCTGTACCCCCCCTCCTCACCCCCGCTGGCGTACTCCATGATCAGGAGAGTCTGTACCCCCTCACTCACCTCCATCGGCGTACTCCATGATCAGGTAGAGTCTGCCCCCCCACTCACCACATGCATACTCCATGATCAGGTAAAGAGTATTCACCCCTCACTCACCCCCGCTGGCGTACTCCATGATCAGGTAGAGAGTCTTCTCCGTCTCAATCACTTCAAACAGCTTCACTGCAGAACACAACGACAGAGAGTTACACAATGTTACACAGCACAACACACAAACACAACGCAGGATGGGACTGGTGTGTTACTGGTGTTGTACTGGTACTGTTCAGGTGTGGTAGTGGTATTGTGCTGGTGTAGTACTGGTTTTGGACTGATTTGTTACTGGTGTGTTACTGATATTGGACTGGTATTGCACTGGTGTGTTACTGGTTTTGAACCTGCAGCTCACCTATGTTGGGATGATTCAAGCCTTTCATTATCCGCACCTCCCGGAAGAGCTGGAAAAAAAGAATAGAAAGTTAGAGAGAGAGAGGGAGAGAGAGGGAGAGAGACAGACAGCCTCCATACACCCCAGGATGATGACACATCATATAAAGAATGTCCTCAGCAAGTCTCATCATAATCTAACATGCAGTTCACTTGATACACTTTCAAATATAAGCGTGACAGACAGACAGACAGACAGACAGACAGACAGACACCAGATTGAGATCCTCTCTATATTTTGAGCTGAAGAATGTCCTCACCATCACTTAGTATTAAACAGTTCAATCTTTATAAAAAAAAACTACAAGAGATCACCAGCATGTCAGTGTCACTCCCCAGCACAGCACCATGATTGCACACTCACACACATGCAAGCTCACACACATGCACACACCTATGTACACAGACAAACATGCACACATACATATACACACATAAACATGTGAATACACAAACATGCACACCTACAAATAAGTGCACAGACAAACATGTACACACACATACATGTACACAAACATGCACACATATACATGTACACAGACAAACATGCACACATATACATGTACACACACAAACAGTAACATGAGACTAGATCACTGTTACCTACAGAAATGTATTCACATGGAAAACCAGCAGCGTGACAGACAGACAGACTCTGTACAGTGTTGTGATACACAGAGAAACAGACAGACAGACAGCCTCTGTACAGTGTTGTGATACACTCAGTAACTTGAGCTAAACAAAGTTCTTGGCAAGTTTCATCACAACCAGACCAGTGATTCTCTGGATATATGCAAAACTTTAAAAGGTTTATGACTATCAGACAAGCGGTTATCTAGATATCTACAAGACGAGAGAGAGAGAGAGAGAGAGGTTTGTGGATTGAGGATTATGAAGTCAGAGTGAGGGGCAGATGAATCGGCTCCAGTGTGACGTTGTGTGAGGCTTCATCAGAGAGCCAGAGTGACACCATCAGCACTGTGTACCAAGAAACACACAGCAAGCAACACACCAGCCTCTCACTCCTGACTCTCACACCAGCCTCTAACTCCTGACTCTCACACCAGCCTCTCACTCCTGACTCTCACATCAGCCTCAGGCCTGGCTTCAATCTAGGTGACGCAGACAGACAGACCAGCTCTCCACTTCCCTCTCTGATTCAGGCTGGCACTCAGCAGCAGCTGAGTCAGCAAGGCCAGCAGGCTGTTGGATTAGCAAGAGAGACTGCAGACACACACGCACACACTGCAGACAGACACACACGCACACACTGCAGACAGACACACACAGACATGCTGCAGGCAGACACACAGACATACTGCAGACACACACATGCACACTGCAGACAGACACACACAGACATGCTGCAGACACACACGCACACTGCAGACAGACACACACAGACATGCTGCAGGCACACACTGCAGACACACACACATGCACACACTGCAGACAGACACACACAGACATGCTGCAGACACACACGCACACTGCAGACAGACACACACAGACATGCTGCAGGCACACACTGCAGACAGACACACACAGACATGCTGCAGGCACACAATGCAGACACACACACATGCACACACTGCAGACAGACACACACAGACATGCTGCAGGCAGACACACACACACTGCAGGCAGACACACACACACTGCAGAGAAATCCACACACAGAGACTGTCAGTGTGTTATGTATTTGTTTAATAGTTGAACAGTTCATTTCAGTTCATTCAGCAGCATCTCTTAGTAGTTCAACCCAACCTCCAGTTTCACTTTGCTCCATGCTTCCCTCCTCAGTTCTACTTGTGTGCCACTCTTTCTCTGTGCACTGTGTGTGTGTGTGTGTGTGTGTGTGTGCAGTGGGTCTCTGTGCACTGTGTGTGTGTGTGTGTGCAGTGGGTCTCTGTGCACTGTGTGTGTGTGTGTGTGTGCAGTGGGTCTCTGCACTGTGTGTGTGTGTGTGTGTGTGTGCAGTGGGTCTCTGTGCACTGTGTGTGTGTGTGTGTGTGTGTGTGTGCAGTGGGTCTCTGCACTGTGTGTGTGTGTGTGCAGTGGGTCTCTGTGCACTGTGTGTGTGTGTGTGTGTGTGCAGTGGGTCTCTGTGCACTGTGTGTGTGTGTGTGTGTGTGTGCAGTGGGTCTCTGTGCACTGTGTGTGTGTGTCTGCAGTGTGTGTTTCACATTTGTGTGGTTTTTAATGCAGAACTGGAACAGGGGAAGTTTCCAAACATTCAGTTTAGATATCTCTCTCACACACACACACACACACACACACACACAGGCGCTTGTGGGACACAGTAACTGAGCAACACGTTGAAGAAACTTTATAAAAATTTCCCACAGTGAAAGCACAGCAAAGTGTGATAAAGCAACGTGAAAGCATGGAAAAGCACAGAGAGGTATGGTAAAGCATGTTAAAAACATGGTAAACTATGGTAAATGCATAGTATAACCATTATAAAAGTTATTTAAAAAAAACTGTGGTAAAGAGAGTGAGGAGAGGGAGAGAGATTGAAACAGGCAATCACACATTACACTGGAAACCCAGAGTGCTCAACACTGTAACCAATGCGACAGTGGAGAGATTTAATCAGAGACACATTGCATCCTCCACTGTACAGAGAGAAATACACTGAAGAGGTATCGGAGATCACAGATCACTATTTCTGTGTGTTTGCTGCATTAACTCTGGCAATGCTTGTCATGCTAATAAAGACATTTGAAGGTCAATCAGGAATCTCCTCGCTGTGCTCTGCAGCCTCATCAGTGGAAAAGCACAATGCACACTCAATACATCTGCTGTGCAGCCTCCTCAAGAGCACAGTGCACACTCAATACATCTGCTCTGCAGCCTCCTCAAGAGCACAGTGCACACTCAATACATCTGCTCTGCAGCCTCCTCAAGAGCACAGTGCACACTCAATACATCTGCTCTGCAGCCTCCTCAAGAGCACAGTGCACACTCAATACATCTGCTCTGCAGCCTCCTCAAGAGCACAGTGCACACTCAATACATCTGCTCTGCAGCCTCCTCAAGAGCACAGTGCACACTCAATACATCTGCTGTGCAGCCTCCTCAAGAGCACAGTGCACACTCAATACATCTGCTCTGCAGCCTCCTCAAGAGCACAGTGCACACTCAATACATCTGCTCTGCAGCCTCCTCAAGAGCACAGTGCACACTCAATACATCTGCTCTGCAGACAAAACACAGAGAAATGAGACAAACACACACCTAGAGAAAGAGACAAAACACACACAAACACACAGAGAAAGAGACAAAACACACACACACACACACACAGAGAAAGAGACAGAGACAAACACACACCTCTTGTTTCTCTCAGTGTTAGAGGTGCTGTTGACACACACACGTCTTTCTCTCAGTGTTAGACACACACACACCTCGTTTCTCTCAGTGTTAGAGGTGCTGTTGACACACACACACGTCTTCTTTCTCTCAGTGTTACACACACACCTCTTGTTTCTCTCAGTGTTAGAGGTGCTGTTGACACACACACGTCTTCTTTCTCAGTGTTAGACACACACACCTCTTGTTTCTCTGTTAGAGGTGCTGTTGACACACACCTCTTCTTTCTCAGTGTTAGACACACACACCTTGTTTCTCTGTTAGAGGTGCTGTTGACACACACACACACCTCTTCTTTCTCAGTGTTAGACACACACACCTTGTTTCTCTGTTAGAGGTGCTGTTGACACACACACACACCTCTTCTTTCTCAGTGTTAGACACACACACCTCTTGTTTCTCTATGTTAGAGGTGCTGTTGATACACACACACCTATTGTTTCTGTGTTAGAGGTGCTGTTGAGACACACACCTCTTCTTTCTCTCAGTGTTAGACACACAGACACCTCTTGTTTCTCTTAGTTTTAGAGGTGCTGTTGTGATGTCTGATGCATCA
The DNA here is from genome assembly GCA_036884735.1 of Huso huso. Classification (NCBI taxonomy): domain Eukaryota; kingdom Metazoa; phylum Chordata; class Actinopteri; order Acipenseriformes; family Acipenseridae; genus Huso; species Huso huso. The sequence continues at coordinate 14,791,913 of CM072696.1, read as the reverse complement.
TTGTTTCATTGTTTCATAAACCACATCATTTTTTCTTAGCAATGGCGCAAAACAGGAAGGACAGATTGTACGCAGTTTTATTGGAAAGAACGGTCACACACAGTCTGAACACCGCACTTGAAATGTTTTTACCAACTATAATGTTCCCCTCCCCCGCTGCTGATGCCATTGCGGAGGGGGTGTAGTGGAGGCAGTTGTACGTACATCACACTTCATATTGCACCACACAGCTAGAGAAACGCTTATCCAATTGTCACCAAACTTGGTATTAACATTACTTACAATCAGTTACTGAGCATATGAGATTCTGGTTCATTATCTTCTCTGTGCTTTTACCAGGGGATACCAAAGCAGTGCACTATGAGAAGGGATGTTTCATTATCTTCTCTATGCTTTACTACACTATGCTGTGATTTTACCAGAGGGATACCAGCTGATAAAGGGCCACTGTTACTTTAAGAGAGAGCAGAGTGGTGCGATGTGATGGAATTCTGAAGTGGGGGGCTGGGGGAGCAGCTATCCATCCAGCTTTCCAGACAGGCACACAATGGGACGGCTAACCCAGGGGTCCTCGAGAGCTCAATGGAAGGGGTCGAGAGAGAGAGAGAGAGAGAGAGAGAGAGAGAGAGAGAGAGAGAGAGAGAGAGAGAGAGAGGAGTAGAGAGAGAGAGAAAAGGAGTAGAGAGAAAGGAAAGGGAGGATGGGGGTAGAGAAAGGGTATCATGTGACAAAGGAAAACACAGAGAGAGAGAGAGAGATGGGGAGGGAGGGGGCAGTTGTACTGTTCCTGGGGAAGGGGACTGTTCTGTTCATAGATGTTTAATGTTTAGTGATGTTTATTTGTTGTATTATAAATTGCTTTGTCAATACTGTACTTGTAATATAGTCATGCCAATAAAGAACATTTGAATTAAGAGAGAGAGAGATTTCCTGTCCTGCTTTTTATGGTAACACTAAACTGAGAAAGTATTCTACTGAAATCACTGAATTGTACAAGTTTTTTTTATTACTACTGCATTTACCACCATTGTTTTAACATCACCGACAGACAGACAGACAGACATACGTTTCAATCCATACGCACAGTTGTTTGTAAAATAAATAAAATAAATAAATAAATAAATAAATAAATAAATAAAATACCCCCCCCAACACAAATTCCTGCCCCATTCCTCCCCACTGTTTGCCCTGATCACAGCCTTGACACAACACAGTGCTGGCTCCAACAGGTGTTGGAAGGTGTCTTGAATCCTCTCTAACACACTTCTCCTCTCTGTCCATCACTGTTTGCAGCCCCAGCTCTCTCTAAGCTTCTCTTTGCCATTGCTGATCACTCTGTTGATTCTTGAAGCAGTCTGACTACTGGATTAACAAAGGTCAGCACTACAGCCTTTACACTGTGAATAAAGACCCATCACCCCTCCACACTGCCCCCACTCCCACCGTGACACACTCAACCACACCGTGAGGAATCAAAACCCATCATCCCTCCACACTGCCCCCCACTCCCACAGTGACACACCCACACTGTGAGAAATAAAAACCCATCACCCCTCCACACTGCCCACCCACTCCCACAGTGACACACCCACACTGTGAGGAATCAAAACCCATCACCCCTCCACAATGCCCACCCACTCCCACAGTGAAACACTCACCCACACTGTGAGGAATCAAAACCCATCACCCCTCCACAATGCCCACCCACTCCCACAGTGACACACCCACACTGTGAGGAATCAAAACCCATCACCCCTCCACTCCCACCGTGACACACTCACCCACACCGTGAGGAATCAAAACCCATCACCCCTCCACAATGCCCACCCACTCCCACAGTGACACACCCACACTGTGAGGAATCAAAACCCATCACCCCTCCACACTGCCCCCCACTCCCACAGTGACACACCCACACTGTGAGGAATGAAACCCATCACCCTCCACACTGCCCCCCACTCCCACAGTGACACACCCACACTGTGAGAAATCAAAACCCATCACCCCTCCACACTGCACCCCACTCCCACAGTGACACACTCACCCACACCGTGAGGAATCAAAACCCATCACCCCTCCACAATGCCCACTCACTCCCACAGTGACACACCCACACTGTGAGGAATCAAAACCCATCACCCCTCCACACTGCCCACCCACTCCCACAGTGACACACCCACACTGTGAGGAATCAAAACCCATCACCCCTCCACTCCTACCGTGACACACTCACCCACACCGTGAGGAATCAAAACCCATCACCCCTCCACAATGCCCACCCACTCCCACAGTGACACACCCACACGGTGAGGAATCAAAACCCATCATCCCTCCACAATGCCCACCCACTCCCACAGTGACACACCCACACTGTGAGGAATCAAAACCCATCACCCCTCCACACTGCCCCCCACTCCCACAGTGACACACTCACCCACACTGTGAGGAATCAAAACCCATCACCCCTCCACACTGCCCCCCACTCCCACAGTGACACACTCACCCACACCGTGAGAAATCAAAACCCATCACCCCTCCACACTGCCCACCCACTCCCACAGTGACACACTCACTGCTCTCTGCCTCTCTCTCCATCTCCCACTCCTACAGTAACACACTGTGAGGAATCAAACCCCATCCCATCGCCACACCCTACATGACAAGTATTTAGACTACAGGTCTGAGTCTCTGATCTTTTGACTAAGCCGCGTTGAGTGTTTAGTAGTTATGGATGATACTGTACATCTACGGTAGGGGTGGCCATGCTGGCCCTTCCACTCCTGGTCTTTGTTCCAGCCCTGTTCTAAATTGTTTAATTGAACCAATTAAACCTCCATCCAGACCCTGAAGTAGTTCATGATCTCACTTTAACTGTTAAATCTGGAGTGGAATGGAGCCTCCAGGACCGTGATTGGACATCCCTGATCTACAGCATAACCTGATCCACTCGACATAAAAACAGATATGATACCTTTAACTCTGCTTTCTACCTGCAATGAACAAAATATACACACTCTCTCTCTCTCTCTTTCTCAATTAGTAATTCTGAACGGCTTACTGAGCAAACTCCTATTGCATAGCAGATTCACCCAGTTCTGGTTTTACTAGGAGCTTGACTAACCCCAGTGTTTAGGTAACAAGCTCAGGTGTGTCTTCTTATTAAACTCTTAGTAAAACCTGGAATAGATCAAACTGCTATGCAATGAGAGTCTTACTTCCATCCCTGCTGTTCAAACGCATTCCCGATGAACAGAGGCCAACACTTCACTGCAGACCACAGCAGAACACAAGCCAGTAATCCAGAGGCTAAAGCAGCTGTGATCCTGAGACAGCAGAAGACACTGATGTCTCTGCGCTTCTTAAAACTACTGATACATTAAGAGCATCGCCTCTCACCTTCTGCAGGCTGGTCGGGTTCAGCTGGGTTTTGTCAATGATTTTTATTGCAACCTGAATTGAGAGGAAGAGAAAGGGGGAGGTTAGGAAATCAGAAATCTTAGTTTCACTGTAGGGAAAAAAACACACAAACAAATAAATAAAAAGAGAAAGAAAACCTGTGTGTTCATCAACGGACCACAAACCATAAACCTGCCCCCCTGCCACACTCTGCCCCCTGGTGGATGTTAGAAGTACCTAATTTGTTCTGTGTGGTTGTGGTTGCAATCCGTTACATAATCATGACATTCAGAACATTAACCAACTGTTTAAAAGATTCCAAGGTGGCTCTAAACAAGTTTACAAATCATGATTTGTTAACACGTTTTTAAAGAGGAGTCTCGTTGACTGGTGCTCTGTTGGATTCTGATAAAGAAGCAGCCGTTCTGCCCCTACTAGACCTGCTTGTTTCAGTGATTATTTGAAGTGTGTGGATTCAGATGGATGGACGTGCAGTCACTATAAATATAAATGGCATTTCAGAACACCAATATGTACTCAGAAACAGTCCCTTCACAGATAGAGCACCACACATTATCCAATACACGACTGGTTCATATTTTTTTGGAAAGTTGCGACTAGTTCACTATTTCTACCTCAATTACTCGACTCCGACAAATACCCATAGTGCTCAGAGCACAGCTAACAGGGCTCATTAACGTGTGGACAGTAGACAGGGCTCATTAACGTGTGGACAGTAGACAGGGCTCATTAATGTGTGGACAGTAGACAGGGCTCATTAACGTGTGGACAGTAGACAGGGCTCATTAATGTGTGGACAGCAGACAGGGCTCATTAATGTGTGGACAGCAGACAGGGCTCATTAATGTGGACAGCAGACAGGGCTCAATGTGTGGACAGCAGACAGGGCTCATTAATTTGTGGACAGCAGACAGGGCTCATTAACGTGTGACAGGACAGGGTAGACAGCAGACAGGCTCAGGGCATTAACGTGTGGACAGCAGACAGGGCTCATTAATGTGTGGACAGCAGATAGGGCTCATTAACGTGTGGACAGTAGACAGGGCTCATTAACGTGTGGACAGCAGACAGGGCTCATTAATGTGTGGACAGCAGACAGGGCTCATTAATGTGTGGACAGCAGACAGGGCTCATTAATGTGTGGACAGCAGACAGGGCTCATTAATGTGTGGACAGCAGACAGGGCTCATTAATGTGTGGACAGCAGACAGGGCTCATTAATGTGTGGACAGCAGACAGGGCTCATTATGTGGACAGCAGATAGGTGTGGACAGCAGACAGGGCTCATTAATGTGTGGACAGCAGACAGGGCTCATTAACGTGTGGACAGTAGACAGGGCTCATTAACGTGTGGACAGGGCTGATTAATGTGTGGACAGCAGACAGGGCTCATTAATGTGGACCCAGGGCCTGTGAGGATGTGTCTGGCCAGCTTGACCTGGACAGGGCTGATTGTGTGGTCCCTTGCCGTGAGGATGGTCTTGAGCAGCGGCCGATGGTTGCCGAGTTGTGCGGCTGCTGCTCGTCCGTGCAGGAGGCGATGGAGTTCCGACAGCGAGCGCCCAGCGACCGGCTCGACCAACCAGAGCCCTTCTCAGAGCGGCTGCCTGTCAGAGAGGCATGCTGGGAGGAGAGGGAGACAGGCAGTCAGTCAGAGCACAAACTCCACAGCATGGCTACTATGCCAAAACTGTGACATCACATTGCAACACTGTGACACTGAAACACAACAATGACGCAGCCCTGCACCCAGCCTGCTCTTCACAATCAGAGGCAGCCCTGCACCCAGCCTGCTCTTCACAATCAGAGGCAGCCCTGCACCCAGCCTGCTCTTCAATCAGAGCATAGACCTGCCCCCAGCCTCCTCTTCAATCAGAGCGCAGACCTGCACCCAGCCTGCTCTTCACAATCAGAGGCAGACCTGCACCCAGCCTGCTCTTCAATCAGAGAGCAGACCTGCACCCAGCCTGCTCTTCAATCAGAGCGCAGACCTGCACCCACCCTGCTCTTCAATCAGAGCGCAGACCTGCACCCACCCTGCTCTTCACAATCAGAGGCAGACCTGCACCCAGCCTGCTCTTCAATCAGAGAGCAGACCTGCACCCAGCCTGCTCTTCAATCAGACAGCAGACCTGCACCCAGCCTGCTCTTCAATCAGACAGCAGATCTGCACCCAGCCTGCTCTTCACAATCAGAGAGCAGCCCTGCACCCAGCCTGCTCTTCACAATCAGAGAGCAGACCTGCACCCAGCCTGCTCTTCAATCAGACAGCAGCCCTGCACCCAGCCTGCTCTTCAATCAGAGAGCAGCCCTGCACCCAGCCTGCTCTTCAATCAGAGACCAGCCCTGCACCCAGCCTGCTCTTCAATCAGAGAGCAGAGCAGCCTGCACAATCCAGCCTGCTCTTCAATCAGAGAGCAGCCCTGCACCCAGCCTGCTCTTCACAATCAGAGGCAGACCTGCACCCAGCCTGCTCTTCAATCAGAGAGCAGACCTGCACCCAGCCTGCTCTTCACAATCAGAGAACAGACCTGCACCCAGCCTGCTCTTCAATCAGAGGCAGCCCTGCACCCAGCCTGCTCTTTATCACACAAGGAGGGGAGTGAGTGTGTGCTAAATGGTTTCTAATATTTTGTCCATACCCTCTAAATATGCTTAAACTCTCACACATGCAAACACAGATAGTAACACACACACAGACACAGGGACTCACAAAGCAACAGGCTCAGATACCAACACACACACAGTAATACAAACCGATAGTAACACACAGACACACACATAGCGACAGGCTCAGACAGTAACACACTCAGGCTCAGTATGTCCTGCAGATTAACAGGTTGTGTCAATGCTGACTCAGCACTCCTTGCCCCTCCCCCTCTCATTCTTATTCTCAGCTCTGCTCACTCTCACACACCTCTCTCCCCTTCACCTCCTCCCAGCTCTGTCAGCAGACGCATTCCCCCTCCCTCCTCATCTCTCTGCTCTTTTCTTCATCTCTTCTACAGCCAGCATAAGGTTTCTTTCATAAGAGAGACCCCCTCTGTTAGGTTAAGTTGTCTCTTTGATCTGCTTAAGAACCGGTTCAAATATCAATTCCTTCAATTGTATGAACAGCTTCAAATCAATATATAGCTCAAGAGCTTGTATTTCATTGGAACCTTAGAGCCTATACAAGTCTATTTCGTATTGTAATGTCAGGAGAATCTGGTGGAAGTCTTGCTCTCACTAGTGTATTATTTAGTGCGACTCCCCTCATGCTCCTAAATTCTTCTCCTGGGATAACCAGGATTTGTTTTGTAGTCTTTCTGAAAGTTTTTATATTTTCGGTTTAACCGAGGAATCCATCCTTTATATTTTCTAAGGTAGGGAGAAGATGATTTGCTGGTGGTCTGTTTCTTGTGCCCTGTTTTATTTAAATAACAGTTGTTAAGATTATCCCACACAATGATAATTTAACTGTGCAGTTTTCATGTATAATCGTATGCTCCTCATTATAGTGCCTCCACAAACTTGCTATTATCCAGCTCCCCTTGATCTCTATAGCTAGGAGGGCTGCCCCCCCCCCAGATTAACCACTGCCCCTCCCTCTCTATTGAGCCCTCTGTCAATTAATTCAGGCCACTGATTGATGAGCGCAGAGCTGCTAATGTGACTGAAACCCTGAGGGACAGAGAGAAGAGACCAGAGACACACACACACCCTGTTTTTTTTCAGTATTTCTCAATAACCTCAACCCTTTCTAACAGCTACAGCTCACAATGGGCACACAGAGCAAGTTCATTCATGTTCACAAACTCTTTTTAAAACAATGACGATGACTGTTTTTCACATAAATAAAATGATCCTGGCTGCGGGATATGAACACAGCACAGGAGCGGCGAGTTTGCTGTGGGCGGCTGGCTGAGTGCAGCCTGGTTAGACAGTTTATTGACATTGTGAGGATGTTTTCGTGCTGCTGTCTGTAGACTGAGGCTACAGTATGGCTGTGTTCCTGGTTCGATATGAGACAGGAGATAGTGCAGCAGGGTCCACACAGAGACACAGACAGGGAGGTCGTCACCCCGCCTCTTATGCTGCGCTCCGCTGTACGCTGCAGCCCCTCGCAGAAACTAACGCCAGCCACCTACTACTCACCAGAATGCACACTGCTTTTGAAAGACAGATTTCATCCAAGTTATTTGTAACTGTCTACAGTAAGTTAAAAGAAAGTTGAAACAAAAAAAAAGCTGTAGCTATTTTATAGCCTATAATTTAGAATAGAACAACATAATTTAAAAATATATTTGTAATGATGGGTAGGGTCGGGAGACCACAGCACTGCATGGTTTTTATTTAATAACAAAAAAAGATCACGCTTTTGCAATCTGTGTGGAGGGGGAGGTAAACTATACAACGTTTCAAAATTTTTCCTTTGAGGTGAATTGGTGCAATGATAGGGTTGATGTTGTCACAAAAACATGAGCAACTGAAATCTCCTGTCAACGAGAAAACAAGTGAACCAGAGAAAGAGACACACACACACAAACACACACACGCTGACACCAGAGAAACAGAGAGAGAAGCACAACCTGCTAGCCAACCTGAACCAACAAGACACACACACACACACTGACACAGCAAGAGGGCACACACACACACACACACACACACACACACACACACGTGGTTAATGGTTAATCACATCCACCCAGGCCAGGCTAATCAGGACAGGTTCTCTGTTTACTCTCTCAGGCCAGCTGTTCAGCAATGGATTAACAGCCAGAGCACCTCCTCAGTCAATACAGCAGCATCCCTGCACCACACAGAGACAGAGAGAGAGCCCCGCACCACACTGAGTGACAGAGAGAGAGCCCTGCACCACAGAGACAGAGAGGGAGCCCTGCACCACATTGAGTGACAGAGAGAGAGCCCCGCACCACACTGAGTGACAGAGAGAGAGCCCTGCACCACACAGAGACAGAGAGGGAGCCACGCACCACACTGAGAGACAGAGAGAGAGCCCTGCACCACACAGAGTGACAGAAAGAGAGCCCTGCACCACACAGTGACAGTGAGAGAGCCCTGCACCACACTGAGACAGAGAGAGAGCCCTGCACCACAGAGAGACAGAGAGAGCCCTGCACCACACAGAGTGAGAGAGAGAGCCCTGCACCACACTGAGTGACAGAGAGAGAGCCCTGCACCACACAGAGACAGAGAGAGAGCCCTGCACCACAGAGACAGAGAGAGAGCCCTGCACCACACTGAGTGACAGAGAGCCCTGCACCACACTGAGTGACAGAGAGAGAGCCCTGCACCACAGAGACAGAGAGGGAGCCCTGCACCACACTGAGTGACAGAGAGAGAGCCCTGCACCACACTGAGTGACAGAGAGAGAGCCCTGCACCACACTGAGTGACAGAGAGAGAGCCCTGCACCACACTGAGTGACAGAGAGAGAGCCCCGCACCACACAGAGAGAGAGAGAGCCCTGCACCACACTGAGTGACAGAGAGAGAGCCCCGCACCACAGAGACAGAGAGAGAGCCCTGCACCACACTGAGTGACAGAGAGAGAGCCCCGCACCACATTGAGTGACAGAGAGAGAGCCCCGCACCACACTGAGTGACAGAGAGAGAGCCCCGCACCACACTGAGTGACAGAGAGAGAGCCCTGCACCACACAGAGACAGAGAGAGAGCCCTGCACCACACTGAGTGACAGAGAGAGCCCCGCACCACACTGAGTGACAGAGAGAGCCCCGCACCACACTGAGGACAGAGAGAGAGCCCGCACCACATTGAGTGAGAGAGAGAGCCCCGCACCACACTGAGTGACAGAGAGAGAGCCCTGCACCACACAGAGACAGAGAGAGCCCTGCACCACATAGAGACAGAGAGAGCCCCCACCACACTGGGTGACAGAGAGAGCCCGCACCACAGAGAGACAGAGAGAGCCCTGCACCACACTGAGGACAGAGAGAGCCCCACCACACAGGTGACAGAGAGCCCCGCACCACACAGAGACAGAGAGACAGCCCTGCACCACAGAGACAGAGAGCCCCCACCACACAGAGACAGAGAGAGAGCCCCACCACACAGAGACAGAGAGAGCCCTGCACCACATAGAGACAGAGAGAGCCCCGCACCACATAGAGACAGAGAGAGAGAGAGCCCTGCACCACACTGGTGACAGAGAGAGCCCTGCACCACATAGAGAGAGCCCTGCACCACACTGAGTGACAGAGAGAGAGCCCTGCACCACATAGAGACAGAGAGAGAGCCCCGCACCCACTGGTGACAGGAGAGAGAGCCCTGCACCACATAGAGACAGAGAGAGAGCCCTGCACCACACTGAGTGACAGAGAGAGAGCCCTGCACCACACTGAGTGACAGAGAGAGAGAACCGCACCACACAGAGACAGAGAGAGCCCCCCACCCACCCACCACCACCACCACCACCAAACTGAGTGGCAGAGAGCCCCCCCCAAAATCTGTACACTGAACTATAGCCAGCGAGCCTCCCTCAATTAATACAAGAGCATCCCGCAGCAAACTGAGTGACAAAGAGGTAGAGAAAGGGAGTAAGCAAGGCTAGGAGCACATGGCATACACAAGAGAAAGGAAGCTGACCAAGGCTACACACACAGACATGCAGAGACACTGACATTGAGACACACACACGCAGACAACCATGGCTATGAGTTAGTCACATACACAACAGAGAAAAGCCGACCACACAGAGACACCAACATCGAGCCTACAACATGTCGTAAAAGGAATTGAAGAAGAGGAGTTGCCCCTGCACGCGTGCCCTCAGCCACAGCACTGTGAGCAGCACAGCTACAGCGGGACAACAAGTAGAACGCCTAGTGAATTCAAATGAACACACCACACAGCAAGCCCATCTCCTGCCTGTCTGCCTGTGTCCCAGGTACTAGGATCCCCTCTGACTGAGCCCTGAGTCCAGCGCACACAAGGAAACAAGCTAACATGCCACAGAACTTCAATGAATGCTTTGAGAAATGAAATCACAGAAATACTGTAAATCGCACAGAACTTTCTCATAAGTCAAGTGCAAGTCAAGCAGCTCACAGAGTCGTTTACAAACTTTCCACACTGTGCAGGACCAGCTTGAAAGGGCTTCCTGGTGCATGTTGGATCTTCCACAGAGCAGGGTCACTGCCCCAAATACAGGAAGTGAGGGAGGAAGTGAAGAGGGACAGGAAGCCAGGCTACGAGGAGGCAGTGCAATGGACCAGGATGCTGTGTATATAACACCTTATTGCTATCCCTGAAGAGGATCAGCTGTGAGCGAGGACGGGTCGGGACAATACTGCTGTGCTCAGACAATGAGCGAGATCACTGCAGAGCCAATGAAGTTTCATATCCAACACCAGCACGGAGGAACGAGGGTTTTCATGTTCCAATAATCTTTCAAAATGCATTTCCAGATACTCTAGCTTTGAGAATTATAATTCCTACCCTATAAAAGTTTACGCAAAATATCTAAAAGCGTTCTTGATTTCACACCTCATTCACACATGCATTGCCTTTGCACAATGTCTTTTTGATAATATCATATATAAAAAGTCAGTTTATAAATTTTAGCGCTGGGGCAAATAGCTGAATACATTGTTTTCCATGCATTCAAAGGCAAAAAAAAAAAAAACATGTCTGTGTCCGCCAGAAATGACACAACGGATAGAAATGAGAAATACATCACGACGTGTTTTGCCTTGCAACGATTTACCACTTTGACAGAATTTGCGCAACAGTTTCTAAAACGGCATGTGAAAAGAGAACGTTTGATGTTTTAGACAGCAGGAAGTGGAGAGAGCAGATCTGAATTCACACACAGTGATCTCTCCGAAAGCTCAGAGGTTGCTTCAGGTCTGGGAGGAGTCAGAATCAGGGGGGACACGCAGCACCTCGCTCAGAAATGCTTTTTTATAATGTGATGCTATTTTCTGTTACATGGAACATAATAAAGAAGAATAAAACGGTGAGTTTTTTTCACTGTGCAACACCCCGTTTTCCACGTTTCAGATTCGGGAAGCGAGTCAATCAGGGGATACAACACCCCCTTTTAAAAGTGGATTTTATTTGAAGTGTTTATCCGCATCCGGTAAAGGCGCTCTGCGTGGAGTGCAGGATGCGCCCTATACCCTGGAGGTCGCCGGTTCGAGTCCAGGCTATTCCACTGCCGACCGTGTACTGGAGTTCCCAGGGGGTGGCACACAATTGGCCGAGCGCACCAGTAATGGTGTTATTACTTTATTTAAAATGTGTCTACAGCCACTTTGCGTATTGCAAAGAAACTTTACATTCCCATCAGTACTTTAAGAACTCTATACTTGTGTGATTGAAGTTGAGGAATCTCTGGCCTCAAACATCAACACATGTTGTACTCACTTGTATAACAATGCAGCTGATGTCATATTTCTCTTACTGGTCTGTTATCTCTGCAATACAAAAACCCAGGCCCTTCTCAAGGATTCTATTCCTTCATAGGCCGGGGGATTCTTTGAAGCAGTTAAGATAAGCAGGACTGAAAGGGTTAAAGGAGGGCAGTGATCAGGCGTCCCCCATTAATAAGCAGAAGGATACGAATGAACATGAAGCAGTGTACAGAGTGTATAGAGTGTACAGAGTGTATAGAGTGTATACAGAGTGTATAGAGTGTACAGAGTGTAGAGTGTATAGAGTGTACAGTGAGTGTATACAGAGTGTACAGTGTATAGAGTGTATAGAGTGTACAGTGTATAGTGTACAGAGTGTACAGTGTATAAGGTGTACAGTGTACAGTGTATGATGTACAGTGTGCAGTGTACAGTGCACAGTGTATAGAGGCACAGTGTGCAGAGTGTATACAGTGCACAGTGTACAGTGCATAGAGTGTACAGATGTATGGGTGTTACAGATATACCGTGTACAGTGTATAGAGTGTACAGTGTACAGAGTGTATAGAGTGTACAGAGTGTATAGAGTGTACAGAGTGTATAGAGTGTACAGTGTATAGAGTGTACAGTGTGCAGTGTGTATAGAGTGTACAGTGTATAGTGTACAGTATGCACAGTGTACAGTGTATAAGTGTACAGTGTGCAGTGTAGAGTGTACAAGTATAGGTACAGGTGAGGTGTACAGTGTACAGAGTGTATAGAGTGTACAGTGTATAGAGTGTACAGTGTATAGAGTGTATAGAGTGTACAGTGTACAGAGTGTATAGAGTGTACAGTGTATAGAGTGTACAGTGTATAAAGTGTACAGAGTGTATAGAGTGTACAGTGTATAGAGTGTACAGAGTGTATAGAGTGTACAGTGTATAGAGTGTACAGAGTGTATAGAGTGTACAGTGTATAGAGTGTACAGTGTATAGAGTGTATAGAGTGTACAGTGTACAGTGTATAGAGTGTACAGTGTACAGAGTGTATAGAGTGTACAGTGTAAAGAGTGTACAGAGTATAGAGTGTATAGTGTTCAGAGTGTAGAGTGTACAGTGTACAGAGTGTATAGTGTACAGAGTGTATAGAGTGTACAGTGTACAGAATGTACAGTGTACAGAGTGTACAGAGTGTATAGAGTGTACAGTGTAAAGAGTGTACAGAGTAGAGTGTATAGAGTGTTCAGAGTGTATAGAGTGTACAGAGTGTACAGAGTGTATAGAGTGTATAGAGTGTACAGAGTGTAGAGTGTAGAGTGTACAGTGTACAGAGTGTATAGAGTGTACAGTGTAAAGAGTGTACAGAGTATAGAGTGTATAGAGTGTTCAGAGTGTATAGTGTACAGAGTGTAGAGTGTACAGTGTGTATAGAGTGTACAGTGTAGAGTGTACAGAGTATAGTGTATAGAGTGTTCAGAGTGTACAGAGTGTATAGTGTACAGTGTACAGAGTGTATAGAGTGTATAGAGTGTACAGAGTGTACAGTGTGTACAGAGTGTATAGAGTGTAGAGTGTACAGTGTTCAGAGTGTATAGAGTGTACAGAGTGTAGAGTGTACAGTGTTCAGAGTGTATAGAGTGTACAGAGTGTATAGAGTGTACAGAGTGTATAGAGGTACAGAAATTATTAGAGTGTACAGTACAGAGTGTATAGAGGTACAGTGTATAGAGGTACAGAGTGGAGTGTAGAGTGTACAGTGTACAGAGTGTATAGAGTGTACAGTGTAAAGAGTGTACAGAGTATAGAGTGTATAGAGTGTTCAGAGTGTATAGAGTGTACAGAGTGTAGAGTGTACAGTGTGTATAGAGTGTACAGTGTAGAGTGTACAGAGTATAGTATAGAGTGTTCAGAGGTATAGAGGTACAGTGTACAGAGGTATAGAGGTACAGAGTGTAAAAGCAGAGTGTATAGGAGTGTAGAGTGTACAGTGTTCAGAGGTATAGAGTGTACAGAGTGTAGAGGTACAGTGTACACAGAGTGTATAGAGGTACAGAGTGTATAGAGGTAATAGAGGTATAGAGTGTACAGTGTACAGAGTGTATAGAGTGTACAGAGTGTATAGAGTGTACAGTGTAAAGAGTGTATAGTGTAAAGAGTGTATAGAGTGTTCAGAGTGTATAGAGTGTACATAGTGTAGAGTGTACAGTGTACAGAGTGTATAGAGTGTACAGTGTAAAGAGTGTACAGATTATAGAGTGTATAGATTATTTCCAGAGGTATAGAGAGTGTACAGAAGTGTAAGGTAATAGTGTGCATAGAGTGTACAGAGTATAATTAATATAGAGTGTTCAGAGTGTATAGAGTGTACAGAGTATAGAGTGTACAGTGTTGGGAGGTACAGAGTGTAGAGTGTAGAGTGTATAGAGTGTACAGAGTGTACAGAGTGTACAGAGTGTATAGAGGTACAGTGTATAAGTGTACAGTGTAGAGTGTACAAGTATAGAGTGTATAGAGGTTCACAGTGTATAGAGTGTACATAGTGTAACAGAGTGTATAGTGTAACAGTGTACAGAGTATAAGGTTCTAATAGAGTGAGTGTATAGAGGTACAGTAAAATTAATATAAATTAATAGAGTAACCAAAGTGTACAGAATATAGAGTGTATAGAAGTGCGCAGAGTGTATAGAGTGTGCAAGTGTAGAGTGTACAGTGTAACAATTAAAAGAGTGTATAGAGTGTACAGTGTCCAGTGCATCAAGCGTCCAGAGTGTATAGAGTGTACAGTGTACAGTGTATAGATAATACACAGTGTACAGATGTATAAGTGTAAGAGTGTATAAGCGCACCAGTGTACAGTGCACAGATTATATCAAGTGTATAGAATTTGTACAGTGTACAGAGTGTATAAATTATTACAGAGTGTATAGAGCGCACAGTGTAAAAATATTTACAGAGTATAGAGTGTATAGAGTGTTCAAGGTGTATAGAGTGTACATAGTGTAGAGTGTACAGAGTGTATAAGTGTACAGTGTAAAAAGAGTGTACAGATTGGAGTGTTCAGTGTATAGTGTTCAGAGTGTTCCAGAGTGTATAGAGTGTACAGTGTAGTGTGTAGAGTGCAGTGTAGTGTGCAGTGTATAGTGTACAGTGTAAAAAGTGTACAGGTATAGAGTGTATAGAGTGTTCAAATTGTATATGCAGGTGTAGAGTGTACAGTGTGCAGAGTGTATAGAGTGTATAGGTGTACAGTGTACACAGTGTATAAGTGAGTGTATAGAGTGTACAGTGTACAGTGTATAATGTACAGTGAGTGTATAGAGTGTACAGAGTGTATAGAGTGTACAGTGTATAGAGTGTACAGAGTGTATAGAGTGTACAGTGTACAGAGTGTATAGAGTGTATAGAGTGTACCGTGTACAGAGTGTATAGAGTGTACAGAGTGTATAGAGTGTACAGAGTGTACAGAGTGTACAGTGTACAGAGTGTATAGAGTGTACAGAGTGTATAGAGTGTATAGAGTGTACAGAGTGTATAGAGTGTATAGAGTGTGCAGTGTACAGTGTACAGAGTGTATAGAAGTGTACAGGTGAACAGTGTGTACAGAGTGTACAGTGTACAGAGTGTATAGAGTGTACAGTGTACAGAGTGTATACAGCAGTGGTGCACAACAGTTTGTTTTATTACACTGCACCCTAAAGTACTTTATTGGACGTTATTAAAAGCTTAATTGGTGCAATTAAATTATTTAGGTATGGTTAGAACAAAACCAGGAGGGACACTGGCATAGACTGTACAGAGTATATAGAGTGCACAGTGTATAGAGTGTACAGTGTACCGATATTAGATATTTGGCAAAATAGATGTCATTTAAAACATATTGAAATCAGCTACCTCTGCCACACACAGATAGTGACAGACACACACACTGATAGAGTGACACACACAGACACACAGACAGCTAAGCACAGGCACACAGGCACACAAACACAGAGTGAAGCAGTGAAGCACAGTTGGCTCCAGTGCTCAGTATAACCAGGCTGAGCCAGCACTGGGGTTCAGGGCAGTCTACTAAAGGGTTAACACGATACCAAGCTTCCTGACTCACTCAATTCATCCATTCAATTCACTGACACCCCTCCCCTTCTGTGCCAACAGATCACACTCACAAGATCAAAAAAACCCTGCTACCTCCAAGAGAGGACAGGAGGACAAGGGTCAGTTTAATTCAGCACTGGAGTGGAGTGCCCTGGGCTTGCTGTTTATATATCATTTCAGCAGCTATCAGCTTTAATCCTCCTCGATAAACACACCCTGCCAATGCAAATCCTGTGTTCATGTATGTATGTATGTATGTATGTATGTATGTATGTATGTATGTATGTATGTATGTAAACAGCTACCGGGCGCTCTATGTTTAAGTCTCTATTTAACCACGTTTCTCTTTGACTGCACAGAACCATACAAGCAGATACTGTATATTAAAAAAAGATACTGTGACACACACACACACGTCTACAACCCCGGTGTATATTATCTGCAAACGAGGTACATACATACATACATGTATGTCACCAATGACACAAGCTGGGCCCGCACACACGTATATTAACATGTATGACATGTCCACGGGTTTGGTGTGCGTACATAACTCAACATTAACAATTACGGTGGGTTATTTTTCCTTGATAATATTACATTGTATTAACAATGTAGCAGCAGCACAGCCATGTATGCGATGCGGAGCCGCAGGACAACAATACGGAGCGCGGCCGTGCTGTATACACGCTCTGCAGCATAGCAATATACTCGAATACAAAACACAGTGCGTTCATAATGCCTCATACACATGCACTACATTATATAATACAGATATCGCATTACCTTCTACTAGCTGTGTATAATAATAGCCCTCGATAACACCATAATTAATGCTTTCGAGTGCAATTAATACCCTAAGATTAGAATTACAGAGAGACAGTGACAGAGAGAAAGCCCTGCACCACAGAGACAGAGAGGGAGCCCTGCACCACATTGAGTGACAGAGAGAGAGCCCCGCACCACACTGAGTGACAGAGAGAGAGCCCTGCACCACACAGAGACAGAGAGGGAGCCACGCACCACACTGAGAGACAGAGAGAGAGCCCTGCACCACACAGAGTGACAGAGAGAGAGCCCCGCACCACACTGAGTGACAGTGAGAGAGCCCTGCACCACACAGAGACAGAGAGAGAGCCCTGCACCACACAGAGACAGAGAGAGAGCCCTGCACCACACTGAGTGACAGAGAGAGAGCCCCGCACCACACTGAGTGACAGTGAGAGAGCCCTGCACCACACAGAGACAGAGAGAGAGCCCTGCACCACACAGAGACAGAGAGAGAGCCCTGCACCACACTGAGTGACAGAGAGCCCTGCACCACACTGAGTGACAGAGAGAGCCCTGCACCACAGAGACAGAGAGGGGGCCCTGCACCACACTGAGTGACAGAGAGCCCTGCACCACACTGAGTGACAGAGAGAGCCCTGCACCACACTGGAGGACAGAGAGAGCCCTGCACCACACTGAGTGACAGAGAGAGCCCTGCACCACACAGAGACAGAGAGAGCCCTGCACCACACTGAGGACAGAGAGAGAGCCCGCACCACAGAGACAGAGAGAGAGCCCTGCACCACACTGAGTGACAGAGAGAGCCCCACCACATTGAGTGACAGAGAGAGCCCCGCACCACACTGAGTGACAGAGAGCCCGCACCACACTGAGTGACAGAGAGAGCCCTGCACCACACAGACAGAGAGAGAGCCCTGCACCACACTGAGTGACAGAGAGAGGCCCTGCACCACACTGAGTGACAGAGAGAGCCCTGCACCACTGAGTGACAGAGAGAGCCCCGCACCACATTGAGTGACAGAGAGAGAGCCCCGCACCACACTGAGTGACAGAGAGAGAGAGAGCCCTGCACCACACAGAGACAGAGAGAGAGCCCTGCACCACATAGAGACAGAGAGGCCCGCACCACACTGGGTGACAGAGAGAGCCCCGCACCACACAGAGACAGAGAGAGCCTGCACCACACTGAGTGACAGAGAGAGCCCCGCACCACACAGAGTGACAGAGAGAGCCCCGCACCACACAGAGACAGAGAGACAGCCCCGCACCACAGAGACAGAGAGAGAGCCCCGCACCACACAGAGACAGAGAGAGAGCCCCGCACCACACAGAGACAGAGAGAGAGAGAGCCCTGCACCACATAGAGACAGAGAGAGCCCCGCACCACATAGAGACAGAGAGAGAGCCCTGCACCACACTGAGTGACAGAGAGAGAGCCCTGCACCACATAGAGACAGAGAGAGAGCCCTGCACCACACTGAGTGACAGAGAGAGAGCCCTGCACCACATAGAGACAGAGAGAGAGCCCCGCACCACACTGAGTGACAGAGAGAGCCCTGCACCACATAGAGACAGAGAGAGAGCCCGCACCACACTGGTGACAGAGAGAGCCCTGCACCACACTGAGTGACAGAGAGAGAACCGCACCTACAGAGACAGAGAGAGCCCCCCACCCACCCACCACCACCACCACCACCAAACTGAGTGGCAGAGAGCCCCCCACCAAAATCTGTACACTGGAACTATAGCCAGCGAGCCTCCTCAATTAATACAAGAGCATCCCCGCAGCAAACTGAGTGACAAAGAGGTAGAGAAAGGGAGTAAGCAAGGCTAGGAGCACATGGCATACACAAGAGAAAGGAAGCTGACCAAGGCTACACACACAGACATGCAGAGACACTGACATTGAGACACACACACGCAGACAACCATGGCTATGAGTTAGTCACATACACAACAGAGAAAAGCCGACCACACAGAGACACCAACATCGAGCCTACAACATGTCGTAAAAGGAATTGAAGAAGAGGAGTTGCCCTCTGCACGTGCCCTCAGCCACAGCACTGTGAGCAGCACAGCCACAGCGGGACAACAACAAGAACGCCTAGTGAATTCAAATGAACACACCACACAGCAAGCCCATCTCCTGCCTGTCTGCCTGTGTCCCAGGTACTAGGATCCCCTCTGACTGAGCCCTGAGTCCAGCGCACACAAGGAAACAAGCTAACATGCCACAGAACTTCAATGAATGCTTTGAGAAATGAAATCACAGAAATACTGTAAATCGACAGAACTTTCTCATAAGTCAAGTGCAAGTCAAGCAGCTCACAGAGTCGTTTACAAACTTTCCACACTGTGCAGGACCAGCTTGAAAGGGCTTCCCTGGTGCATGTTGATCTTCCACAGAGCAGGGTCACTGCCTAAATACAGGAAGTGAGGGAGAAGTGAAGAGGGTTGGAAGCCAGGCTACGAGGAGGCAGTGCAATGGACCAGGATGCTGTGTATATAACATCTTATTGCTATCCCTGAAGAGGATCAGCTGTGGCGAGGACGGGTCGGGACAATACTGCTGTGCTCAGACAATGAGCGAGATCACTGCAGAGCCACGAGTTTCATATCCAACACCAGCACGGGAGGAACGAGGGGTTTTCATGTTCAATAATCTTTCAAATGCATTTCAGATACCTAGCTTTGAGAATTATAATTCCTACCCTATAAAAGTTTACGTAAAATATCTAAAAGCGTTCTTGATTTCACACCTCATTCACACATGCATTGCCTTTGCACAATGTCTTTTTGATAATATCATATATAAAAAGTCAGTTTATAAATTTTAGCGCTGGGGCAAATAGCTGAATACATTGTTTTTCCATGCATTCAAAGGCAAAAAAAAAAAACATGTCTGTGTCCGCCAGAAAATGACACAACGGATAGAAATGAGAAATACATCACGACGTGTTTTGCCTTGCAACGATTTACCACTTTGACAGAATTTATGCAACAGTTTCTAAAACGGCATGTGAAAAGAGAACGTTTGATGTTTTAGACAGCAGGAAGTGGGAGAGCAGATCTGAATTCACACAGTGATCTCTCCGAAAGCTCAGAGGTTGCTTCAGGTCTGGGAGGAGTCGAATCAGGGGGACACGCAGCACCTCGCTCAGAAATGCTTTTTATAATGTGATGCTATTTTCTGTTACATGGAACATAATAAAGAAGAATAAAACGGTGAGTTTTTTCATGTGCAACACCCGTTTTCCACGTTCAGATTCGGGAAGCGAGTCAATCAGGATACAACACCCCCTTTTTAAAAGTGGATTTTATTTGAAGTGTTTATCCCATCCGCAAAGGCGCTCTCGTGGAGTGCAGGATGCGCCCTATACCCTGGAGGTCGCCGGTTCGAGTCCAGGCTATTCCACTGCCGACCGTGTACTGGAGTTCCCAGGGGGTGGCACACAATTGGCCGAGCACCAGTAATGGTGTTATTACTTTATTAAAAATGTGTCTACAGCCACTTTGCGTGTGCAAAGAAACTTTACATTCCCATCAGTACTTTAAGAACTCTATACTTGTGTGATTGAAGTTGAGGAATCTCTGGCCTCAAACATCAACACATGTTGTACTCACTTGTATAACAATGCAGCTGATGTCATATTTCTCTTACTGGTCTGTTATCTCTGCAATACAAAAACCCAGGCCCTTCTCAAGGATTCTATTCCTTCATAGGCCGGGGATTTTTGAAGCAGTTAAAGATAAGCAGGACTGAAAAAGGGTAAAAAGGGAGGGCAGTGATCAGGCGTCCCCCATTAATAAGCAGAAGGATACGAATGAACATGAAGCAGTGTACAGAGTGTATAGAGTGTACAGAGTGTATAGAGTGTACAGAGTGTACAGAGTGTATAGAGTGTACAGAGTGTATAGTGTATAGAGTGTACAGTGTATAGAGTGTACAGTGTACAGAGTGTACAGTGTATAGAGTGTATAGAGTGTACAGTGTATAGTGTACAGTGTGCACAGTGTACAGTGTATAGAGTGTACAGTGTGCAGTGTATAGAGTGTACAGTGTGCACAGTGTACAGTGCACAGTGTACAGTGTGAACAGTGTGCAGAGTGTATAGAGTGTACAGTGTATAGAGTGTATAGAGTGTACAGTGTATAGAGTGTACAGTGTGAACCGTGTACAGTGTATAGAGTGTACAGTGTACAGAGTGTATGAGTGTGCAAATTGTTATAGAGTGTACAGTGTATAGAGTGTACAGTGTATAGAGTGTACAGTGTATAGAGTGTACAGTGTATAGAGTGTACAGTGTGCAGTGTGTATAGAGTGTACAGTGTATAGTGTACAGTATGCACAGTGTACAGTGTATAGAGTGTACAGTGTGCAGTGTATAGAGTGTACAGAGTGTATAGAGTACAGAGTGTAGAGTGTACAGTGTACAGAGTGTATAGAGTGTACAGTGTATAGAGTGTACAGTGTATAGAGTGTATAGAGTGTACAGTGTACAGAGTGTATAGAGTGTACAGTGTATAGAGTGTACAGTGTATAAAGTGTACAGAGTGTATAGAGTGTACAGTGTATAGAGTGTACAGAGTGTATAGAGTGTACAGTGTATAGAGTGTACAGAGTGTATAGAGTGTACAGTGTATAGAGTGTACAGTGTATAGAGTGTATAGAGTGTACAGTGTACAGAGTGTATAGAGTGTACAGTGTACAGAGTGTATAGAGTGTACAGTGTAAAGAGTGTACAGAGTATAGAGTGTATAGTGTTCAGTGTAGAGTGTACAGTGTACAGAGTGTATAGTGTACAGAGTGTATAGAGTGTACAGTGTACAGAATGTACAGTGTGCAAGTGTACAAGTGTATAAGTGTACAGTGTAAAAGTGTACAAGTAGATGTATAAGTGTTCAAGTGTATAAAGTGTACAAGTGTACAGAGTGTATAAGTGTATAGAGTGTACAGGTGTAGAAGTGTAAATTGTACAGTGTACCAGAGTGTATAGAGTGTACAGTGTAAAGTGTACAAGTATGAAGTGTATAGGTGTTCAGGTGTATAATTGTGCAGAGTGTAGAGTGTACAGTGTGTATAGAGTGTACAGTGTAAAGTGTACAAGTATAGTGTATAGAAGTGTTCAAGTGTACAAGTGTATAGTGTACAGTGTACAAGTGTATAGAGTGTATAGAGTGTACAAGTGTACAGTGTGTACAAGTGTATAGAAGTGTAGAAATTGTACAGTGTTCAAGTGTATAAAGTGTACAAGTGTAAATTGTGCAGTGTTCAGAGTGTATAAGTGTACAGAAATTGTATAGAAATTAATGAAGTGTATAGAGTGTACAGTGTACAGAGTGTATAGAGTGTACAGTGTATAGAGTGTACAGAGTGTAGAGTGTAGAGTGTACAGTGTACAGAGTGTATAGAGTGTACAGTGTAAAGAGTGTACAGAGTATAGAGTGTATAGAGTGTTCAGAGTGTATAGAGTGTACAGAGTGTAGAGTGTACAGTGTGTATAGAGTGTACAGTGTAGAGTGTACAGAGTATAGTGTATAGAGTGTTCAGAGTGTATAGAGTGTACAGTGTACAGAGTGTATAGAGTGTACAGAGTGTAGTGTGTACAGAGTGTATAGAGTGTAGAGTGTACAGTGTTCAGAGTGTATAGAGTGTACAGAGTGTAGAGTGTACAGTGTACAGAGTGTATAGAGTGTACAGAGTGTATAGAGTGTACAGAGTGTATAGAGTGTACAGTGTACAGAGTGTATAGAGTGTACAGAGTGTATAGAGTGTACAGTGTAAAGAGTGTATAGTGTAAAGAGTGTATAGAGTGTTCAGAGTGTATAGAGTGTACATAGTGTAGAGTGTACAGTGTACAGAGTGTATAGAGTGTACAGTGTAAAGAGTGTACAGATTATAGAGTGTATAGAGTGTTCAGAGTGTATAGAGTGTACAGTGTACAGAGTGTAGAGTGTACAGTGTGTATAGAGTGTACAGTGTAGAGTGTACAGAGTATAGTGTATAGAGTGTTCAGAGTGTATAGAGTGTACAGAGTGTATAGAGTGTACAGTGTACAGTGTACACAGTGTATAGAGTGTACAGAGTGTATAGAGTGTACAGTGTACAGTGTATAGAGTGTACAGTGTACAAGTGTAAATTGTACAGAGTGTATAGAAGTGTATAAATGTACAGTGTACAGAGTGTATAAATGTACAGTGTATATAGAGTATTACAAATTGTACAGTGTGCAGAGTGTATAAAGTGTACAAGTGTGTATAAAGTGTACAGTGTAAAGTGTACAAGTATAGAGTGTATAGAGTGTTCAGAGTGTATAAGTGTACATAGTGTAGAGTGTACAAGTGTATAGAAGTGTACAGTGTAAAGAGTGTACAGGTATAGAGTGTTCAGTGTATAGAGTGTTTCAGAGTGTTCAGAGTGTATAGGTGTACAGTGTAGTGTGTAGAAGTGTACAGTGTAGTGTACAGAGTGTATAGGTGTACAGTGTAAAGGTGTACAGGTATAAGTGTATGAGTGTTCAAGTGTATAGAGTGTGCAGGTGTGAATTGTACAGTGTACAGGTGTATAGAGTGTATAGAGTGTACAGTGTACACAGTGTATAGAGTGTACAGGTGTATAAGTGTACAGTGTACAGTGTATAGGTGTACAGTGTACAAGTGTACTGGTGCAAAATTATAGAGTGTACAGTGTATAGATTGTACAGAGTGTATAGAAGTGTACAGTGTACAGGTGTATAAGTGTGTATAGGTGTATACAGTGTACAGGTGTATAGAGTGTACAGAGTGTACAGAGTGTACAGTGTACAGTGTACAGTGTACAGTGTACAGTGTATACAGGTGTATAGATTGTACAGTGTACAGAGTGTACAGAGTGTATAGAGTGTACAGAGTGTACAGTGTACAGAGCCAACTATGCATGAAAAAGAAAAAAAAAAAAGA